>OY987298.1:43629330-44235163 GCA_963920635.1 Pseudeuparius sepicola
CAAAACTTCAATTCGACATATTCTTGATGGCATTCATAAAACAAACGAATATGTTGTTTATGAAATAACAGCCACCTTGACGGGTTTGAAAATCATCAATGATTGCTTTGTCATTTTTGGTTTTAAAATAAAAGGTCATAGGACAATTTTTGTTCTGAATTCAATTTGCTATCGATAGAAAATATTTTGACCTAACACGCGAACGACGTTCGATTTTTATTCAGTTTTCACCATCGTACCTAATCGCCGGAAAAATTACTACTAGTTTGCCTATTCAACTGACTTTGTAGCTCCAATAATAACGAAGTTGAACTTAGCAATAGTGCCGACTTCAGTTTGAAAACCCTGGATTAACATTTAATTTTACAAATATTGGTACATGAATCTAATAAACAAGATAACTCATTGTTTGTATTGGGAATAAATAGCTGAGCTATAAGAGGATACATCGAATTAAAAAAAGGAACATTTTCTATAAAAAACTGAAAAATAACTCTATAATCTTTTTCACGATATCCAAATGTTATAAAATTAACAACGCCTGGCTATTAATAATTATTATTATTGACATAATCTGCTATTCCTATCAGACAGGGGTCACCAAAATATATAGGTTTTGACCCCAGTGACGTCTGATGACGTCAGGTACTAACCTCCTGTTTTCAAGATAAACAGTTGTTGTTATCTCGAAAATGACAATAATATAGGAGTATGTAGAGTGTTATGATTAAATCACGCCACTATTGTTCGCTGGGGATAAGTTATCACGGGCTCGGAAAATATTTTTGTTTGTCAGTGTCTTTTTTTGGAATCTGGAGGCTAGGCCGATGATGATGACACTGATGTTATAAAGATTTAATATCCCGTGAAGAGCAACAAATGTTATTGACAGACCATTGGAGAACAAAATATTACCAGAATGTCTACGATGAACCATGAATAATATATAATAGTTTAATGAATAAAAGTACTACACTAACTTCCATCACATTGTGTAGAAATTCTGTAAGTTCATTCAGGTGGGACCACACAGCACACATCGTAATATATGCCAAGCTTTCAAACCAATATCCAATAAAAAATACTTTCAAGGATGGGCTAATACAGTAAAAAACCTTTTTTCGTATACATCACATAGATAAGTGCTTTAAAGTGCCAAGGAGCTGACTACAGTTTGTTCAGCGAATGTTCGGCCCTACGTCACTACTCCCGTCCTTGTCTGACTCGTGAATATCCGATATGTTCAATAATGTTCATATTGTAAGAAAAGGACGGGAGTTGTGACGTATAGGGCCGAACATTCGCTGAACAAACTGTAGCTTTTTTGCTCTTAATTAAGTCAAAAATTCAAATTCAAATTTCCGATTCTTGGTGACACCAGAAACCCACACCCGGGGTATATGACACAAACAGTTCGCATCATAGCGAGAATTTTTTGTTTAATGATCATTTTAATTTAACTTTGAGGTTACCTTTTGTTAATAATAAATAATAATGAAAGCTTTATTTAGCATATTGCTACTTATTACATAATGATTGTAAACAAAACACACCATTTTATTCTACTTTTTTCTATATTTTGACATAAATATACACAAAAATTATATTATGAAAATTATATTATAAAAGATTGAACAAAAAGCTATTTTTTCTTCAATATAACTTATTAATTGTTTTAAAAAAGGTGAAAAATAATCCACTCAAAAGTGCTCACGTGACTTTCCCTCTCTGCCAAAAATGACATTTAAAAAAATCGTTAAAAATTGGCTTATATCATTCAATAATCTACTATTCTATGCTTATATCACATACATATGCCAAATATCAGCACTCAAGTAAAATATTTGGTTTCTTGTAATATTTTAATATTTATAAAATCCTGTTCAAAAACTGTTTTAACCGCACAAGCCTGATTATTCCATTAACTTTTTATTTCTAAATATCAAATATATATTGTGCAATGAACACGAAATCATAATATATCAGGAAATGGCCATTTCGTGCGAGTTGTACACTAAATATTACTACTAATATTTTGTATATATTTTTGGGGTTCTTCGACAGCAAAATTTCGAAACTTTATTCTGTTTTATAACACAACAACCGTACCCAAATCTTCAGTCATTCGTAGTTAATAATAATTGGCACAGTTCACGCCTGCGACAAGCACCAACGATTTCCAACATGCAATATTATATTTAATATTGAGTAGATTAATATCGATGCACGATAAAATTAGATAATTCTAATGTCGTCCAATCACAGATGTTGTTACTTTTATAGTCTAAGATCCCGAATAAGCTCGACTTGAGTTGTATTTTAGTGACACAGAGCCATCTATTCGTCATTACGGTTAAAACGGTATACAACTTTATAACATTATCTTTAACTGTTTTGATTTCAAAAATTAAAAACCTATGGGGTGTTTCCCGTTAAAAAAAGTATGTTTGGTTTGCTCCGCTTGTAAGAAATGCTCTGTATATTCATAGTACGGATCATAAAAAACCTGTTTATAATAAGCTAAAAAAATTTTTATTATCTCAAGAACTGAATGAGTAAAGGGTGGTGGGATTATTCTCTGGGACGCCCTGTACATTTAAGACGATAAAACAACTGCGTGAGATATTAGGATAGTTGTTGTAAGAACTCCTCAGAAAAATATTTTCTCGTTTTTTGTTTTGGAAATAATCTTAGGAGTGTCCACTACCTCAGAGAAATAACCGAGGATAGAGATAGCAACAGCATCAAAATACACACGTTTGTAGTCAATCAACGTGTTATGCAAATCTTCCGAAGTAAACAAACATTAGGCCCGTGTGTACAACGTTTACCTGTGATAGGTTATATCCTGAGAAATATCAATTTGGCCACACACCACACTCTTTCTGCGCGTTCTATTGTATACAAAATCAGTCACTATATCCTAAATACTAATAAATAGCCTATAAATTAACAGAAAAACAATCAAAAACACGAAAAATACATACGTAAACAATCGGAAAACTTGTATGTAACAATTTTAAACTACACTCTATTCAAACTGAATGCAAGTGGCCCGTAAACATTTACACGATGGAAGCACGTGAACAATTCTGAGGGCTAATACGAGGCAGGGCCGCATTAAGGACGATCTCTATGAATTTTATAATAAAAAATATTAAAATAATATGCCCCAGTATTAAGAACTTTTATGGCACACCTAGTCATTCACTTACCTGCAAATTTCTACTATTAACACAAATCGTAGCTCAAACAATTAATGAACAGCGAAAGAATTATATCGGAAAAAAAGAAAGGTCTACTTGTAACTCAATACACCTCTGCAAGAAATACCGACTCGCTGCACTCGCCCGCCGGGACAGACTTTATTGCCGGCTGGCCAATAGCAAGCCGATCACGTGCGTATCACGCTCTGGCCATGCAACAACTTGTGTTTATGTTTCACTTGCGTTTAGTTTGAATAGAATTTAAAATATCTCATTTCGTTGCTGAGGGGGTGGGAGTTTTAGATTAATCACCCTGTACATACACATTTTAAAATAAAGATGCCAAAAAAATAATATTTAGTTTATAATATTACCGGTAGGTATATGACACTACGGAACAATAAATGTATTACATAATAATGTATACAGAGCTTATTGCAGCTGTAACCCTATAACTTGCAACATAGAATTTCTTCCAGTTTAAAGAGAGAATTTTATTTCTAATGGTCGAAATATTGAATAACTTACCTACTAACTAACAGTTTTTTCTAGAAACCCCATTAATAATCACAGACGTGCATGGTGCATGTTTCACACATGTCAAACAAGTTAGATAGGAGGTATAATATACATACTTGCAGATCAACATTAGGGTTGAAAAAATGTACCTATTAGCTCAACCGTGGACATAAATGTTTACATATAGTGTACGTGTCTACCTACAGCCTAAACGTGTATCTATGTTAAAACGTTCATCTTTGATAGATTGTTGATAGATCGTTGTTATTCTTTAAACATCTAATTTGTCCTTTGTAATTGAGGATGAGACTGAGCTATAATTATAAGATCAGCTGACTTACCTGTAAGGAAGTTTGAACTGACTTATACATAGAGGGTGTTTCTAAATTATGGTGCCAACATAATATGACAGATAGAAAATGTCATTTTGAACAAAAATATTCCTATAAACATGGGTCCGAAAATGCATGATAAGAAAGTTACAGGGTGATAAATGTATAGTGTGAAAAACATCTTTATCGCCATAACTTCTATAGAAGTTATGTAATTTAAATGAAACTTGGTGCAGTTCTTTAGTAACTGAAGTGCAACAATTTTGTGTAAAAACAATTTATCCCATCGACCAGAGGCGGAGGGGCGGTTTTATACTCATAACTTTTTTTAGGTTATCTTTTTGGTCTCGCAGGTTCATCATTTTAGTGCACCTTTTTATTTTGCAACAAAAGGGTACTCTTGTTTCATAACAATAAAATCAACCGTTTGCGTTGAAATCGGCAAAATGTGTCCCAAAACACCGGTTAACTCCAAAATTCCAAAAATAAAATTTTCAACTACTGTTTTCAAATTTTACAAAATAATTGTACCATTTAAAGTGACAAAAAATTCCATATGAACTATGCATCAAAAATTTTTCGCTTTCAAAATGGAACGGATTGAACTCTGCAAAATTTTGAAATCCATATTTCCTGAAAACAAGTGATGTTTTACTCAATATCCATTAGGCATGTTTGCTTAGTTTTGAACGTATACAATTCATCTGTAAAACATTTAAATGCGGTAGCCCATAATTTTATTTTTCGAATTTTGGAGCTAACAGGTATTTTGGGGCAGATTTTGCCGTTTTCAACGCATTTTTTCGTTATGAAACAAGAGTACTTTTTTGTTGGAAAATAAAAAATACACTAAAATGATGAACCTGATAGACCAAATAGATAACCTCAAAAAATTATGAGTATAAAACCCATAGAGCTACCCCACCCCTCCGCCTCTGGTTGATGGGAATCGATGGGAATAAATTATTGTTATTAAAGAACTGCACCAAGCGTCATTTAAATTGCATAACTTCTGTAGAAGTTATGGCAATAAAGGTGTTTTTCACACGCTACATTTATCTCCCTGTAACTTTCTTATCATGCATTTTCGGACCCATGTTTATAGGAATCCTTTTGCTCAAAATGACATTTTCTATCGTCATATTACGTTGGCACCATAATTTAGAAACACCCTATATATTAGGCGTTCAACATTCGATCGATTCTCGAAGTTGAATCAAAATACAACTGAGTGAGCTATTATGTTAACTGGGCACTACCTATACGGTTTGCATTTCATTATACAACATGAAAAGGAAACGCAGTTATTTGTTACATTATTTACTTAAAAGATATGTCTGTTATAAAATAAATTAAAATTGTAATGTTTGGAACAATTTCAACTTTGCGTCTATGATGCGATACAGGCTCTTATCCGATATCGATATGACTTTAGGAGAAAATTTTGTGTAGCTTCCCTCAAACTTCATTTTCACCTATAAAAAAAAAGTTAGGTACAGTCGCGGCCAATTTGAACTTGCAAGACCGTCTGAACCATAAGCCGAAATGAGGGAGACCCGGCGACATCCGGCAACACCGCTCCTTCCCGCCCCACACATCGCGTTTCAAAAGAACCGATGGTGAAGGGAAGGCACTCGAAAGCGCCTCGTGCGGCCGGATGGCCTCTCAGAAACCCCCAAGACATTGCAAGTTCAACTTGGCCGCAGCCGTACTTATTTAGAATGTATAAATAATTTCCAAACTCTACCCATATTTATGGAGAGTCAGTTAGCCAATAAGTTACAATGTCATGGATATAATGACGGAAATGAATACAGGGCAATAGGGCAGTGCCAGATTAAAGTTTTTTGGTGCAGTTTTGACATAGAAAAAATAGGAGGAATTAGAAGCAAGGTCCCAGTGGCGTACCGTCGCGTCGGAGGGCGGGGCTGGAACTTTTGTATATTAAAATTTAAAAACTAGCCACTTCAATATTATTGACAATTTGTATAACTTTCTAAATTGAGTTTTTTTACATGTATGTAGTTAATTTTTGTTTTGTTATAGGTCGACAGAGAGGATTGTGTTGTGAAAATTTGATTGAGGTCTGTCCAAAAAATATATTTGCTTCGAATAATTCGATTTTTTCATTTTTTTAAACTGTTTGACAAAGTGACGCAATTTTTAAATCATGAAATGTACATGTACGTAAATATTTATAGTGTATTCGATAGCACAGGTGAAGTTCCAAGTCCACACAATGATCGTAAACCGCAGGCGGCGTCATTCTCTTATATTGTCAATATGTAAAATATAAAAATGATCTTTAAAAGTATGGTTATTGTCTAACAAATGAGTAAGCATATTAAGCTGAATTTTGCTTTCTTATTGTCACAATCTCTTTAAGAGCAATGGCACTGCAAATAGTACAGATAAACGCACGGAATTCCGCTAGCTCTCTACCGTATACTTTACATGGAATTAGTCCCAGGACGTCCACCAAAAATGCAAAACAAAATTTGAAACTTAAAAATCTATCTCCTCTGTTATACGTAAACTGATTTCTGTCAAACCTGTCTCAAACTGTGGCGAAAACATAGGTCTACGATTCGTATGGACAATTTTTTTGTTTTTAATTGTAGTTTTTTAATGGTAACAAAAATACTCCTTCAAATACTACCGAGAAAATGAAACGGTAGCATTTTTGTAAATATGACAAGTACCAACAATGTTTTTTAAAAAAATTGTCCATACGAATTGTTCCTCCATCTTTTAGTTACATTTTGGTAAAAAAATCGAATTTCTGGAACTGAAAATAAAAAAGTAGATCGACTTCTAGAAAAACACTGCAAAGCCGAAATCAATATGAATACACCGTGCCCCCACTCCTGCCTTCTCCTCAAGCGAGTCTCCGTAGAGGGGACACTAAATAGACAAAGATAGGTACAATATGTTCGCCCGTTAGCCGTCGCACTCTTGTTTCCGCTTATCGTATTTTACAAGCTTTTTTATTTAATTTCACCTGTTAGCAGCGTCCAGAGAATACTACTGTTATTGTGTGGGTCGAATCTTGCAAGCTGAATTAGAACCACTTCCTGACATCCGATTGAGCTGAAATTTTGCATACACCTTTAGTTCCGGTGACAATGCGATATGCAATACTCAATATTGTAATACTTTCTACTTTCTAATACTTAATATGGGTATCAAATGAAAGGGGTTGACGAGTACAAAATAATAAGATAAGTGACGTCATACTAAATCCAATATGGCGGACTAAATTTCTTTACCACTCTCCTGATATGGGAATCAAATATGTACTAAAAGCACAAAATAAAATAAAAGATAAAAACCTTTTTAAAAACAAGCTTTTATTTAAGCCATGTACTAAAACGAATAAAATGAAATAAATCATGTACTACATCGAATAAAATAAAATAAGTCTAGGTTTTTGTTAGAATAATTCAGTGCCAAATTGCGCCAAGTAGTTTTTGTAATTTAAAAAGCTTGTCGCAAGAAATGTTCATAGAAAGTAGGTACCAATTAATTTTAATATACAGTGATTGGTTGATAAGCAAGTACTTACTTGTCAAAGTATGTATTTTCTTTAGAATTCGCGAGACTAGCTTTTTGATTTACAAAAATTTGTCGCAATTTGGCATTGAATTATCTTAACGAAAACCTAGATTTATTTTATTTTATTCCTTTTAGTAGATACAAGACGTAGGTATTTTATTTTATTCGTTTTAGTACATGACTTAAATAAAAGTTTGTTTTTAAAAAGGTTTTTTATCTTTTATTTTTTATTATCTACAATAGTTATCTAGCCTAATCTTGATTGAAGGCTTCTATAGGCTGAATTTGATGTTTCTGAAATTCTTCCCAATGGAATTTACAAGTATATAAAACCATAAATGCAATATTTTAAATTTTGATTGTGTTAGTTCGTCTTTATGTACAGGGAGATCATTTTTATACGCCCAGCCTCTCTTAGTGGAAAACGGTCGAAGATATGGAGATATTATATTATATGGGAGATGATATAGGGTGTATAAAGGAATAAATTGGCCTCATGTAGCGACTCTCTGCTAATACGACGCTAGGCGTCGCGTTGCGGCGCCAAGAAATATTTTTTCCCACCAACATACCATTTTTGTTACATCATTCAAAATCCCTTAGGGTAGTTTATTCATTTACACACTGCCCTAAAAAAGAGTAAAAACTAACAACCCCTATTATTTTTGTTCCTCGAACTTTTTTGTGGGTCATTTTTACATATAACAAAAATATGATTTGTGTAGCCCTTTTATTATGGACATATCATTTTGGGCATCTACTGTAACATTATATTTTTGTTTTTTTAATGTTCAATAATAGTACATTATACACTAAGGTTGAGAAGTGAGCCATTAAATAATGGCCTTCTCAACCGAAGTGTCTATAGTTTTTTTTTTACTACTAACATTGAAATATTGCCACATTTTACATATTTGATTAGATTTTGATATTTTAGTCATTTCTCGCTTTTTTCAAATACTTCGAAAGCCTGGGAATTCAGTTGTCAAGCTGATAAAATGAAAATAATTTTTAAATGTCATATAGAAAATTGTTCATTATTTACCTAGGTATTTTGTTATTATCATTATTTACCTAGGGAGAGAAATATTACTTCTCATTGATTTCTCAGGTTAGTAGTAAAAAAAATAATTAAATTGTTGACGCCCGTCTACTATGAATTTTTACTTGATTTTCTGTAGCCAGGGGAATGGCATTTATCATGAAATAATTTTTTTGTAGGAAAAATATTGTGTTTTCGAGAAAAAATGTACAGGGAAAAAAGTTTCTTAAATAAAAGGGCTACGCAAATCATATTTTTGTTATACGTAAAAATGACCCACAAAAAAATTCGAGCAAAAAAATTAATAGGGGTTGTTAGTTTTTACCCTTTTTAGGGCAGTGTGTAAATCAATAAACTACCCTAAGGCGTCTTCCCGTAAGTAGATAACACATACCAAATTTCAAATTTTTAAGTAGCGCCGGTATTGAGATAAAATAAAAAATATTTGGGTCACCCTGTAGACCCGAATAACTTGGCAAGGAAAGCCCAAATCGAAAAATTTTATATGAAAGACCCCTTAAAACCACCTGCCGAACACCCCTTTAAAGTATTTACTATACATTCTGACTCACCCTGTATAATATCTCCATATCTTTGACCGTGTTCCACCAAGAGAGGCTGGGCCTCTAAAAATGATCACCCTGTACTTTTTTTTGTAGGAAAAATCAAACTTTTAAAATTTTTATAATGGTACAGGGTGGTTCATTAGAAATTGACTTTTGAGGTTATAAAAAAAGTTTTTTACAAAAGTTTTAGATACTAATACAAAGTTTTTTGTGACGCCATTGGACCGTGTACAGTGTGTTCTAGAAAGCCGTGGCAGACATAACTTATGTTTTTTTAAATGGAACACCCTATATATTTTTGCATTTTTGAAATCTGCTCATCAAGGCAATTAAAATGATATTAAACTTTGTGGCATTATCTTTTTCCGTTTTTGAAAAATTCCGTTTTCAAATTTTATACTAAATTTATTTAACTCGAATTTGTGGATCTCGCGATAAAGATAGATGATCGATGTAATAACAAAAAATATTTGTTTTAAACAAGAGAGTAATACAGTGAAACTCCAAAATGTTTAGGAGCCTTTTCAAATTTTACTGATTATATTCTCGAAATAAAGAACTGTACACGGTCCAATAGCGTCACAAAAAACTTTGTATTTATCTAAAACTTTTTCCAAAAACTTTTTTTTCTAACCTCAAAAACTAACAAGTTAAGGGGCGTGTCAATTTATAATGAACCACCCTGTACAAGGGCAACTAAGAGTAGCCAATAAAAGTGGGGTGCCTTTCTGGCATTTGGACTGGGAAAAATTTTAAAATTAAAATTTTATACCTAAATATAGACGTCGCGATTTTTTGGAAAAACAGATGGAGCCAAAATTGACGAAGTTATATTTAAAAAGTTTGCTCCCGGAATTGGTAGATCCGACCACAACACATCTAAAGAGGCACAAAGTAGTACAAGAAAAAAGTAATATAAATCCAAAATACCACATAGATATAGCATAACCTACCTACCTACTGTGGAAATAATAATTTATTGAAACACTGTTCTACTTTGGCTGTTTGATTGATAGGAATAATAATTTCATGTCAGAAAAAATTGTAAAAAGTTATAAAAAAATTTCTTTCCAATTCAGTGCACTTATCAGAAAAACAATTTTTATTGCATAGAAAATATCGAAATATACAGACAAAACTTATGTTTTTTTTATTAATTTCTATAACCCAATTTTCCGCAAGGCACTGAAGAAAAAAACAGGGTTAGTAAATAACAAAAAAGACCCGAAAAGATACTTTCGGAATTCGTACAAATAGGGGTAGGTATGTGTTTAATATTTATATATGTGTTTAATATTTATATTTTTTCAACAATAGCCCAACAAATACACAAACCGAGTCAACAACAAAACGCCATGAAGTAGTCAGGTTGCAGCCCTACAACTTTTGTATTTGATTTTTTTTTTCTAAGTTGATAAATAAAAAAGTTATGAAGTGGCCTAATTTCGCGGAATCACCCTGTACACCGGCGCCCTTCCGACCGATTCAGCTCTCGGCTGCCTGGCGGTCCGACTCGCTCGGATCCGAAAAAACGTCGTCCGGCGCCCGACACCGTTCCTCGCGCTAAACGCGCTGCCGGTGAGAGGGGAAGGGACGAGAGTGCGTGGTGAGGGGTGACGAGAGGAGAATATTCCTGAGATTGGAGCCGGTCGTCGCGACCGTTAATTTTAGATCTTGTCTGCGCGGTCATGACTCTTAAGATAATATCCATATTTTTAAGGATGGGTAATGTATCATTATCGTTATCTTAACTCCTGGCAATTTCAATACAGGCAATTATTAATACCCTAATTTATTACCTATTATTACAATGAGACTTAAATTTGCAGATAGGTAGGTACACCTATTTGCCTAACATCCTTATAAACGAAATAATCCTAAAGGTGAAATATTCATTTGTCGTCTGGCAGTATAGTAGTATGGCTTCGATTTCGTGTTTTATACCAAGACCCTCGAACCAGGTTTGCAAAAGCCATTTTTTTGCAAGAGAAAATACTACAGGTTTATATTACTGAATGGCTGAACGAGAAGAGCCTGCAATTTGAAGACAGAATGTGGCATAATTGTGCAGCGACTGCCGCCATACCATTATATGGGCTCAAATGAAAGGACATGTTGCAAGACATAACACTGCTTATAAGCGCAGCTGATGATCAATTAATTCACTGGACACTATTACTGCAGAGAGTTGGCGAAATGCCATACCTACATGTTATTGCATAAGAAAATAAAATGTGGAATCTTGATGAATTGATTGGCGACACTCTGGAAATCGAGCCTCTTCTCCGCCTATGGGCTTAAAATTTGCTTTATTAGCATTTTATTTCCTGTTGTGGTTTGGAGATTGCAGGCTGGGGCCAAGGAAGAACGCAGAAAAATCGTACATTGAACAAATGGAAAAGGCTTTTGCCGGACCCAGGTAGTGTCTTGGATTTATAACGAGGGCAGAGTGCTATCAATTCTTTTCGAATACACTATAGTTTTTTTTTCATGAGATAAAGTTTATTTTGGAAGTAACATTTTGGTAACAACTATCTTCCACCCCTACTGGAAAAGCTCCTGCCACAAAACCACACCATTGTTACTAATTTTACTACTTACATTCAATCTGTCACGAAAGTTACCCCCTCCTCAGTTTTAAATGTCACGCAACACGTAACACTACTGTAAGGTACAGGGTGGTTTATATAAATGGCTCACTAAAAATATCTCAGTTCTTTTTTGACAGAAAAAAAAACGGTAGCGGGTGCGATCGATAGCTCTTCCCGGCAGCCTTCTTTGGTCTATGGAGGGTACAGGTAAGGAGGACCATCTCTGTGTTATAAGATTGTCCGTCAAAACCATTAAATTAGGATGGCGCTGATGCTGTTGCCACCGGGTACCAATTTTAAAAAAAGGCGCCAAAAGGCGCCTTTTTCAAAGCATCATGTAAATAATATTTTTAAATGATGATAAAATTAATACATTTCTGAAAATTAGCTTGATAGATCGTTAGTTAATAGATTAGATATTTTTCCATACCTCCGAACTATGCTACTTTCCACTCGGCAAACTTCACTTTGTCTACAATCGCTAAGTTCGGGTCTAACCTGGTGAGAACACTAGCGCCATTCTAGAGACTTCCTGAACCCTTATATAATGCTTTTAGACGGCAGTTTTTAGCCGAACACCCATATAAGATGGTCCTCCATACTTTGGTCATAATAAAAGTTGCTGTTCATGGCCATCTACGAAAACTATGGCCAAAAATCGGAAAAAATCTAATTTTTTAAACCGCTGTAATATTTTCCTTTTTTGGCATACGGTAAAAAGTTTAACTTGAAAATTGTTTGCAAGAACCGACAGAATTGATGTATCACATTAGTTCTGTTGTATGGATTACTGCAAAATTTGGACTCTCTTGGATTAGCTATTCGATACTCCAATAATGGCATGTATTTTCAAATTCTTTGGAAAGCCTACTATGTCTACTTGAATTTAACGTCATACTAGATTTTTATTTCCATAGGTAACTAGATCTTATGCCAATCACAAGTATTACCAAACTTTTTTCCAAATTTTTATAGTAAATACTGAACAAACAGCAAGTGTGACATAGCAAATTAAACGAGTTGTTTAGCTTTATAAAAAATGCGTTATTAATATTGTTTCCAAATAATTTAATTTTTGATCCCAACAAAGTCAAAATTTAGTCGCATCTAATATTTCGAAACTGATGTAATATTTGGATTCTCACAGTTGTTGTCTTGTCTATATTTTTCGTAGGTGGCCATGGAAGAAATAACAGCCGAGATATTATTTTGTGTGAGCCACTTATATCTATACTAACGTTTATAAGGCAGTTCGGAGGAATTACTCGACAAACTTCAATATCAAAAAACACACTTGCTGTCGCCTGAGCCACTGGATACATTCTCGTGGGAATTGCAAATTTGACCTAAAAATAAAATATGAAAAGATTGACAAGCCGTAATAGATTAACAAAATTTATATAGCTTCGAAGCTATATTGGTCTGTGTTTGTAGCAAAATGTTAGAAAATTAGTTTGAAGACAAGCAAACAAAACAAAATTCAAACAGATAAAATTAATTTTTTGAATGGAATGCCTAGAAAATTAATTTGTAAATTACGAAAACTCATCAGTACCGAGAACATTTTAACGCCCAAAACAGTGACAGCATTACCGTTAATGAAGATTTATTGGTTTGTGACAATAGGAATTCAAACAGGCACTGTCACAGTATATAAGTATTCGAGTTTCTAATCTGTGGAAGTTAGTAAAACTCACAACTCAAAAAATTAAATAAATATGAGCGTAAAAAACTAGTCAGTAATCTTTCGAAGAGTAAAGCTAGGGCGTACTATAGCTTGTTTACGATTTAATTCCTGCAACACTAGTGCAACTTGTTAGGTTGTAACTTTTTTTAAACAGTGCGTATTACTCCAAAAGGGGGGATCACTATAGGGTACACTAGAATACATTCTGAAATCTTATTGGAACTGTCTATTGTTGAAATTGGCATAGAACTTGTTCTGTCGTCTATTTCCGGGGTATCCATAAATTAAAGATAATACCGCTGCTCTCACTATATTAATTTTTGCCATGGGAGACGAAAATAAACGCCTTTTTCTTTTCCCTGACTAATATTATTGCGAGAAATTAAAAAAAAAATAGGTCAACTTGTTACACTTGAAAACATCTGGATATACAGTACCTATGACCCGCTTCAATCTGGAACATCCCCATAAAATTTGTATTTGTCTTAAAAAAACTGTTGTTTAGGGCAAAACGGCGCATTTTACTTTAAGTTGATTCAATAAGATCTAAAAAGGATGGCGGCAACTCGATTCCTTTGGACATTGCTCTGTTTACGCAAAAATAAGTCGAACTTTTATTTAATTTTCATCAGTGAAACTTATGAAACAATTTATCGCAAATAGTGAAAACATGCCTAAAGATGGTACAGATAGTCGCTAAACATATACCTTTAGTTTGCAATTTGCTTTTTTCAAAAAACTGCTTCTGGATGGGGACAACCAGAATGGAACAGGTGATGGGATATGGAATTCAGTACCGATATGATGTTTTAGTATTTTCTGAGTATTATCCTTGTTTAAACAAGGATATTATTAACAAATTCTTTAAAAGTAAGGTGCCACACATTTATAGATCTTATTGAATGAAGAATCAACAATCCACAGAAATCTTTGTAGGAAAATCACCAGATTCTTGCTGTACAGATGGACTGAAAGATTGACGCTAGATTGACTACCTAACATCGAAAATTGCTGTATATTTCTTATTGAATGTCAGGACTATGAACAGCAGGCTAAAAAATATACTTTCTTGTTATCAATAAGTATACTTTATTTTGTACTTACTCGTATTGTAATAAACTGTAGAACTGTATCAAATTGAGCCCCAGATATAGAAGCTTTTACCCTAAAAACCTCAAATTTGTAACCCCATGTGGATTCTAAATGACATCCTTGATAATATTTTTCGATATTGTCAAAAACAACAGTCCTTTCCTCTTGGCGACTAACAAAGTTTTTCTAAATTTTTCGAAATACTGAACACCCTGTATAAAAAATCAAAAATATTTTAACAATTTTGTTCGTTTTGGAACAAGCAGGAGTTTTTATAAAGAGTGACTTTTTGTCGTAAACCCACGAATAAAAAACTTTTCCCTCTTCCGGATATCAGAGCGGGACACGCTGTAGGTATATCTGAATGTATCGGACAGCGGATAGGCTTCTCAATCCACAACAAGATAAATAGTTAGATATTATTGAAATCTCTTATAGATAGAAAAATAGTTGCTTCACGATGGTGTAAAATGTGTACCTAGATATGTTTATATAGAACTTTTTGCTATTTCCATTTAAACATCAATTTACTTTACGCTAAAATTGATGGATCTAAACCAGCTTTGTATTTGTCGTTGACCATTGACATCGACACTAAAAAGAGTATTATAATATACCGTGCCTTCTCACTTCTGTAAAACTGGTGGGAATTGAATTTGGTTTCAATTGCCTTATGTTGTTTTTGAACATTCTAAAACTGCTTCTTTAAAATGCCCAGAACACGGAGATAAACAACCCATCCGCTTGTTCTATAGGACGGATAGGTAAATATTCCTACACAAAAACGGATTTTAAACACAACTCAGTATACCATTATTTTAAAATTATATCTGTTCCAGTGCGCATTAATTGCTTCGACCCAAGTTATAACTTTAATGTTACTGCTCGGTAATTCAAACAAAAGCAATAATTGCTCAAAGCGGCAATCCGGCAAGGTTCACAACCGTAGCATTATTTATACTTACAATTATTTGACTTTGAGAACGAACCCTACTGCAAAAAGAACCTTGCTTTTAAACCTTTAGTACCTAAACTCAAAATACACCGATCACTATTATTAGGTATAGTTTGAAAAACGGCATACTGCACCCTTATTAGTCAGAAAGGTAATAAAACACCTAGGTACAACTAAAGTAAATAATACACACGAAGTAACTAGAAATAATATCAGCCAACAATAACCATAAACAAAACTTGGGAAACAGGAAATTGCGAAAAACTACTTGGAAACACAACAGCTGATTTATTTGTGAAAGGAGTAAACGTTACCGCGACAGGAGTATGGCTTATGGCTCCGTCTTGCGGCCAACTCTCGTAGTATACGCGAACTGGTCCAATAAAGATGTCAGTTTTGCAAAAAAAATCCAAACATGCGGTGATTTTTTTCAGGGTTGCTTGGGGACTGCCTCCTGAGTGTCCAGCTAAAAGATCACACTTGAACTCCTGGTACGAATTGCGCTTTAGGATGGTTTCCTAAACAATAGGGGTGATTTCGTAAACATTTTTAAAGCAAAATAACCCTAACAAAAGTTGTAGAGACTCAAAGTATCAACAACTTTTTATTATAATTTTTTTCTAATACACAATAAGTTACAGCGCATTACCTAAATGACAAAAATTCCGCACGCTGCAGGGGTGGTATTGTAAACATATTTTTACAAAAAAATATGACCATAATAAAAGTTTTAGATGATGAACTTCTGGTCAACTTTTTTTCATAAAAAATTTTTGAGTCTCTAATACTAAATGATTTACAGGTCATGACAAAAATTCGTTTAACACAGGACTGACTTTGTAAACATTTTTTACAAAAAAATGACCTTAATAAAACTTGGAGTCAGCTTTACAACATTTTTTTATTTCCTCGACTACTTAACAAGTTACAAAGCAAAAACATTATTGGGAGTTTCATAAATGCCTAATATAAGTAATGGCCTGTAACTTGTTATGTACTAGAAATACAAAAAAAATTCTGACAAAAAGTGGTTCAGACTTTGACCCCCTACACCTTTTATTAGGGTCATTTTGCTCTAAAAAAATGTTTAGGAAACCACCCATATTGTTTAGGAAACCACCCTATAGCTCAATTCGTACCAGGAGTTCGAGTGTGATCTTTTGATTGAACACTCAGGTGGCAGTCCCAAGCAGCCCTGAAAGAATCATCCTGTTTGGAATTTTTTCTGCGACCCCTATAAGCCGAGCACAACTTTATTAGACTAAACGGTTTTTTTGGTCCCAATGAGCAGGCCAGAAAGAAGCCGAAGCCTTGTTTATAGAAAACCTAGTTAGCCTAGTTATGTGACCTAATATTGATATTAGGTACAGCCATTGCATAGTTGGAAGCAAACAACAGAAATTAAAGTGACCCTACTAATTTTCTCGTACTTATTGAAATCTACCAAAAAATATCTATCTACCTACTCTATTTCTGTCATATCCTTAATATGTCAGTAGACAATGGCTAACTAAAGTATCCGTAAACAAGGGCCGGAGGGAGCCATAAATCGTAGGAGGCCATGAAAATAACACACAGATCCGTATTTGTTTGTAACTCAATAGGGTACACTGAAAAAAATCCTATGATTACATTGTGATTTAACAGTGATATTTGCAGTAATAAATACAGTATATTTGCAGTAAAGTATAGTTTACCGCATATTTGCTGAAAATGCACAATGAAATTGTAAAATAGTTGTACAATATCGTAAAAATTACGTACTAAATGTAAAATTAACAACTATTCTTGTACTATTTCAATATTAGGGAATAAAACATATCTAAAATTACGTTAAGTTTGTAAATTCACGCTGTGTTGGTATTTTCACCGTTATTTTTTGTCAGTTTCACAAGATATTTGTGATTTCACGTAACGTTTTTGCAATGGTATTGCAAAATTAAATTTTGTATAGAAAAAATACATGAAAACTTGTAATTATTACGAGTAATTACATATTGTTGGTATTTTCACAGTTGCTTTGCTGTTTTTACAAGTTGTTTGTAATTTGACGTAATGGTTTTACAAAGATACTGTAAAACTAAATTTCGTATTGAAAAAATACATGGATATTTTGTAATCCTATTTAATAATTACGTTGTGTTGGTATTTTCACAGCTATCGTGCCATTGTTACCAAATATTTGTGATTTCACGTAATTTTTTTACAATGAGTTGTAAAATTAAATTTTATATTGAAAAAATACAAAAAACTTGTAATTATGATTAGCAATTACATGTTTTGTATTTTCACAGTAGATTTCACAAGACATTTGTGATTTTTCGTAGAGCTTTTACAGCGAGACTGTGAAACTAAATTATATATTGAAAAAATACAAGAAAACTTTGTAATACTATGAAATAATTATATTGTCTTGGTATTTTTAGAGGTGTTGCTACATTTTCACAAGATATTTGTGATTTCACGTGAAACGATTACAACGATACTGTGAAACTAAATTTCATATTGAAAACTACAAAAACATTTTGTAATTATGTTAAATAGTTATTACATTGCATTGGTATTTACACAGTTATTTTGCCATTTTAACAAGATATTTGTGATTTTACGTGAAGCGTTTACAACGCTACTGTGAAACTAAATTTAATACTGAAAAATACAAGAATATTTAGTAATCTTGTTAGATACCTACCTAATTATTTCATTGTATTGGTATATATTTTTTGGTATATTCACAACATTGCTGTGAATTTACAAAACTTACCGAATTTGCTTCAATAATGAGCCAATCCCATGCAAGCATGCTCGGTTTGACCTACATTTTTTATTACTAACGTAGGTACCTAATTCAGTATTGTTTTGGTCGGCCACCGTCGCGCGCTGGCTGGATTCTACATTTCCGTGTTCCGAGTGCATACTCTGCGTGTTATAGTTGTACCCTTTTGATAATAGCACTTTGTCTGGAAAATAAGGTAAGTAAAAAATAATAAATACTTACCTATCGAAATGATTTCTTGCGACATTTGTGGGATCCAAATAGGTACGATTAGAAAATATGAACTCCACAGTTATTATCATAGAAATATTCCAAAAATAACTGTACAAATGTATACGAGAAAATTGCCGTGCAATCTTAAATAATTATGTATCTTTTAGAAATCACATCGTTAGACGTCATGTGAATTTGAACATCAAAAAAATAATACCGTCAAATACACGTGCCCCATCGAAAATTGTAATTTTGAAACACAAATAAAAAAAATTTTTTGCAAGCATCTTTATGGCCATATAAGAAATGGTCTTTATATAAATTGTCCCTTTAATTGTAAGTCTAAAACACTTTTTAAAAATGCTTGGGAAAATGACTTTATTGCAGGGTGGGGGAGAAGGAGACACCGAGGGAAACACGCCGAATTTTGACAATTTGAGTAAAAGACTTTTTAGTTCCATGTATTTAACATTGGAAGCCAGTTTTATGGTTTCAAATAGAGCTATCAACTTTTATATAACTGGCATGTCCGACGTGCAGGAATTAAATAAGAAATACTTATTAACAAAACATTATTATATACAGAAAATTATAAATGTTTGTTTTCTTTTTTACTTCATTTTAAATAACATTGTACTTATTATGTTTGGTATTTAAAAGGCAGGTACAGGCGAAGTTCTGGAAGAGACAAAAAACACAGTCTAAACTATACGTATCTATAGGTATGGTAGGGAGTTAAGATATTATGTATAATCAGGTGCGACTTAAACATGATTATTTTATATAAAAACAATCTATAACTTTGAATTTTGGGCCCAAATTTTGAGTTATAGATTGAAATTGTATAACATATTGAAAATACACAAGAAAAATCATTTTGCATAGAATTCTTCCAAGCTTCGGTAACTTTGTTCCTATAATTATTGTTTTTTTTTTGTTTTTTAGTTTTGTTTAGTATGATATCTACTTACTTTTAATACATGTATTACTTGCACTTTATACTTTGTTGTTTTATTTTAGTCATTGTAGACAACCTAATTCAGTAGATATACATAAAGGGTACGAGTCCCCAGATTGAGTTAACAATAAGATAAAAAAAATCGTGTTGAAATTGAAGCTTCTGGGAATCAGCCCTGCTTGGTTAGAAACTAAAAGACGGCTCGTATACCAGCACTATACGCGACCGCTACGATACTGCGACTCGTCGTCACTTAGAGGTCGCGGTATAAGGGAAAGTCGCCGAATTTCGGATACTACTTTAAATTTACTAAGTATTTATTATACAGAAGTGTTTTTTATTTATTTTTTCATATAAGCATATGCAACGTGTTATAATGAAACAAAATTTATTGTCAAAAGAATTTTACTACATTTGTTTTTTCCAAGAAAACGACGGTATATGAATTCGGTACATTTTGGTGCGACTGAAAAAAGGTTCCTAATTTCGGACACCGTATCCGAAATTAAGAGACTACTTTCTACAAGTGTAAAAACTATATATTTAAACAAAAGGCGCACACATACGTTTTTTCTAGCTTCTTTATTAGCTTGTTTGATGTAATTTCCAATGTTTCGGGACCGAAACAAAATTGGAGACATTAGGATAGGTAGGTATCCCATTTGTTTTCCTCTAACCTCATTATAATAGCCAGTTTCAATGGATCTGTCACTTTTTCTGAAAATAAACAATTTACTCGCAACCAGCATATTATATTAAGCCAGAATTTTGGGTTTCTGGTATCCGAAATTAGGAACTTCAGACTATCCGAAATTAGACACCTTTTCACTTTTTAGGTTAGAGTAATGCAGTACTGTTATTTTTGAAATCTGTTTAATTGTGACTAGAATACCGGCTTAATTAATATATTAACTTAATTAGTACGCAAACACAAAATTCTGGAATGATTATTTCAAAGATCGACACAGCTCAAATCGCGACTGAACATAAAACTCCGCCATGCAATTTAGACGTTTGGAGCTGCCATCTAATGGAGAGAGATTGTACCACCACAATATTGCATAGTGGGCTTAATTTGACTTTTTGCATTGTATAGGGTGAGGTTTCAATTTAAAACAACAGATGGCTTCTTAGATAAACCACTATCCGAAATTAGGAAACCATCCGAAATTAGGCGACTTTCCTCTACATTATTTTAAAGATTTACCTTTACGACCAGTACAAAAAAATATTTCTGCTCAAAGTATTTTAAATAGAAGCGCGCCCACCAAAGATACGGCGACGCGATCACTACGCTAGTTATAAGATACTGGTCTAATTTGCCATAGTTTTAGTTTCAAAAAATTAAGTATAGATGTATGCCTTGGACATTTTGAAAAAACTTTTTTCGCACCATCAAAGTACCATTTCTGTAGCTTTTACGACAAAATGTTATTAAGAAAAGTTGTTCAGGATAAAAAAAACTGAGTCCATAATTGTGTCAAATTTCAAAATCCTAGGCCTACTTTGATTTCTTACTCTTTTTTTCTTGGAGAAGTTCCTTTTTGGTAGAAGATACATACAACAAAACAGATAACAACTGAAAAGATCCTACTTCATCCAAAAATATACTGTCCGCGGCAAATCTGTAGACCGGGCCTTGTAAAATCTACAGCATGGCACCAAAGAAAATGAAATTCGGTATGGGAATATCGGACATATTTGCGCATTATATTGTGATGTCAAAGAGCGTTTTTTTCCGTTTCATTGTTTACAATTATATTGGAATTGCATAACAAAGAACTGAGGAAGAAAATAAAATGTGAATCCGTTTCTTTAAATCGTTTAATGATTTTGTCGTTTTACCCACAATTTTTCTAGTAATGGGGAGTCTTTTGGGGTTTAATTCATTAAATAAATGCCCAAGCCCTCTAGAAAGCTGTCTGTCTACATAACCTTGTATATAATTAAAATTTGTATTCGCATGTTTTCTGCTTTTCAGTTAATTGTGTTACTTTACACTTTTTTTGTTTTTTTTTTCTTATGTAATTTCAAGAAAATTTTACATTATTAGGTGCAGAAAAAAACGCTCTTTCAGAAAATGTCAAAAATTACCCGTTGCAATTTAAAAAATATGACCTTGACTTTGTATCTTCCATAATAAACGGGATAAAAACTTCAAAAAACATCACAATATGCACCAATATGTCCCATATTCACATACAAAATTTCATTTCTTTTTGGCATGCTGTAGATTTTACAAGGCCGAGTCCATACATTTGCCACAGGTCATGTGTGCGGGAATAAGTAGAAAGTTAAACCATAGAAGAATCTGACTACGAAGCATGGTTCGACAGCAAGTAAGTATCAAATACATTAATTTTTGGAATAAATCCTTTACAAAAAATACAAAAATGAGATGTAATTTTAGCAAAAGTAAACTTATAAGATAGCTTCTTATTGTGGGTGGGGACATTTGGAAAAGAAAATAATCTCCTGTGCCATACTCAACGGATTTCTACCTCTGAAATGCTTATTCTACCTCAGAATGTGCGATAACGTTTTGAATAACATATTATATTGTAATAGTTCTTAGTTATACATATGTATATTGTTGCTTGCGGGAATAAAAATGTATTTTCACAGCTATTATAGCTATTGGAAAATGCTATTTGTGATTTTACCTATACCTGAACTTCTTTTGACCAATTGGACTTAAAAACGTATTTTCACCGATAATTATGTATCCCAAGCTAATCGGTGAAACTACGTTTTGTTATGTAAAATCCCAAATTAATAGCAATTCACATGATTAACGTTTCTGTATGTAAAATCACAAATGGTATTTCACAATGTATAGCGGTGAAAATACGTTTCTACATATGTAAAATTACAAATGATATTTCACAATCATAAGCAATGAAAATACGCTTCTGTATGTAAAATCACGAATGGCATTTCACAACAATTATAGGCGAAAATACGTTTCTGTATGTAAAATTACAAATGGAATTTCACAATGACTAGCCGTGAAAATACGTTTCTGTATGTAAAATTACAAATGACATTTTACAATAATGATAAGTGAAAATAAAAAATTTATATGTAAAATACAAATGGGATTTCACCATAATTAGAGGTGAAAATACTCCTTTACATGTAAAATTACAAATGGCATTTCACCCTAGCCATTGTGTCACAAATAACCAGTAATTTCACAGTTACTGTACGTCGTACAGTAACGTTTGTAATTTCACTTTAGGTTTGTATTATCTCAAATGAGACTTAAAGGCTTTTACAATGTTGTTGTGAAATTACGGCAAATATCATAGGACACAAATAACCAGTGATATTTGCCGTAATTTCACAATTTCCTTTTTTCAGTGTAGTTTCCTCTAATCAAATTTTCAAATAAATTGCACATAACTTGATTCATTATGTCCTAAGATAGCTTTAACCATTTTTTATTTCCCGAATAAGTAACCACGAAGTTAGAATTTTCAAAATAAAATTTGAATTTATTTGAATTTGCGTTCGGGACCCGACCGCGTGTTGACGTCATAATAACGAGCCGAACATTTTCATTCGTTTTTTTATCATGTGGTACGGACTTGGACTGGAGACCTAATCTTATTATTTTGTGATTTGATATGTCACTAGTCAAATAATATCAGCTGGAGTTTTGTTTACATTTCAAAATTTATAATTTTATCAAAGTTATTGAGGGGTTCCAAAAGATTTTGAATTTTATATTTTATAATAAAACCATTGTTTATCGCGTCGTCATAATAGTAAAGGACGAAATGAGGTATTAATTCATTTTTATACCTGACCTAAGTGTTAACAAATCAACGACTAAAATAAGGTAAGCAAGTAGGCAATGTAAATTTTTATCATTGATCCTTTCTTATAATATAATTAAAAATTGTGCTTGTGTTTGAAATTGAGAGAGATAGTGTACTAATAAAATCTAATTAATTACAAATGCAAATCTTAACTTATGTACATGGTACAATCCTAAACCCTATAGTTTCAATTACAAAGAAAAATGAATAGGTACCATAAAATTGATATTGGTAGTAGGTAGTTCAATCCCCAGATAAAAGTGTTTGAGAGCAAAGTATAATTTAGTAAGCACTCTTTCTCAATTTGATTGTAGGTAGGTACCACAGAATATAAATAGGTAATCATTTAAATTCCAAGAAATACCTACCTACCTGAAGCATTTATATAGGTATGAGAGTAGATAGAGTGTTTAATTTGCTTTCTGTTTCAGTGCGAAGAAGTTGACAAAGAGTAAACTAATGGCTCCTCCTGTAGTGAATGTGTCAGACAATTTTCCGGAAATTGACATACCTATTTATGCTCTCACAATTTTTAAAGTGAGATGTCAAAGCGAAACAATCTCGCGAAACGCGAAAACCGCAAAGCTAGAAAGCTAGGTTATGTTTCGATACCCACATCAAGATTAGGTTAGGACGGCACCGTTATCGTTACTAGTTTGCTGCACCGTTGCCAGATCCCCTTTCGGACTTGTATTCAGAAGTAAATCATGTACTCCAAAGACCGACTATTCTTCAACAAACATTGAGAAAGTATATTATATCTTTACGGAATATAGTGTTTTTTATAAAGTTAACTGCTGTTATTATTTATTGCAATTAATAGGTTTGTTCTAGGAAGAAATCTCAAACTAGTCCGAACCAATAACCAGAGTTAAAAACAGTCAGAGATTTTGAACTGTATAATCAACTTTATGTTGACAATTTGAGTTTTCATACTAGAACACAGCTATTCTAATTACAAAATATTCGACCAGCAAGGAAAAATCACACGAGTTGGCAACGTACAATAAACGAATAAAGCTTCAAGGCTTCGCGGTCCTATTCACATAGCTCAAAATTATTATGACGTCAAAATTAAGAAAACCGTTAAAAACGGAAATAATTTTGAACTCAATTTTCTCCCAAAGGAGGTAAAATTTTTAGTTTAGAATTTTACTAGTGTAGTCTGCATCAATACAGGCTTTCAACAAAATAAAATTTGAAAAACGCTTAAATACCCTATTTCCACATGTCCCTTATTTAGTTTATTATTTATTGAGTATAGTCAAAAATTGTACTAAAACTTCATTTCTTTTTGGAGTTCTACACGCTGTAAAGAAAAATTTAGAACTTAAGAAACACCCTGTATAGAAAGAAAGTGTTGCGCTGTGGAAATAATGGAACTATCAATTTTACCTACTTCGTATAAATAGAAGTCACTGGATCTGTCGCTCATTTCATCTATAAGGTTAACACAGTACAACCAATGTTCAGATAAGTCGCTCTGGAACATTATGAAGTCGTTCACCGCTTGGCTGCCAACCTCTTTAGTAAAGTTTTTGATAGTTGGCCATAGCACTCTTCCTTCGCTTGCTCTTTCAGTTGCCTGAGGTAACAGTAGCTTCATGCCTTTCCTTTCTGAAACAAATATGAACCGAACTACGGTCTAAGGTTGGTAACTAAGAGATAGAGACAATGCAACTTATTGTGTTTGTATTCTTTTCGGTATTAGCTGATTCAGATTGCATTTAGGGAATGCGACCATGGTCTCACTTTCTAGGGGAGTGCAAATTAAGGAAAGCCCAACATGATAATATAATGCAAATCCAGCGACAGCTACGATTTTTGTATGCATACCCAGTGCCGGACTGGCCTATCTTGGCCCAGTGAGATTTTTTTAAACAAGGGGCCCCCACATTAGACGAATGATGAAAATGGGCTTTGCTCAAAAACATTTTATCTCCAAATTTTTTTACATCTCTCACTCTACAATGTATGTAGGTATAGGTGTAGCTACATGGAAACATCGGATTGCTTTTTGAAAAGTAAATACAATATATTTATAAAAAGTATAACAAAATAATAAATGAACAAGAAAATTAAAATAAACTCTAGAAACAGGTACGGTACCTATACAAATCTAAATATAGTAAATATAAATCTTTCTTTAAGCGTTTACTGAAATATTGTGAATATCGACAACGGCTTGATATTTGACACTTTCTTAATCATTAAGCGGTTTCCAGGGGCACAAACACAATGAATTTTGCATTTTCGACTCTACTGACACCTAAAAAGCAGTGGTAGGAACTGCTGCGTAGCAAGTCTTTCCAATTTTCAGTCAATGCTTTAAGTTTGAGTCTAAGCAATAAAATAATAAAAAAAAAAAAAAAAATTGGAACTAAATTTTCTACACAATATCGAATCACATCTAAGTAGTAAGTACCTAGGGGTTAGGTAAGTATATTATTTCTAAAATCACTTGAAACAGCATAAAAAACTAATTGGTATCACAAAAATAATATAGGACATAAGCGTCACGCACAGTTTTCAAAAATATACATATTCTACAAGCAACTTAATATTTCACTTTTAAGGTTTTTTTTAAGGTTGTCGTCAAATACAACGTAAAGGTTAACGCACCATATAATGTTGTCAAAAGGTCTCTAAAAAGCCATATCGGTTATAACTATTTACACAAGTATATCCTAAGATCTGTGAAATTATGGCACACCTATCCACCGCATTTCGCTGCACAAGTGGCCAGCCGTCGAACAGTGTAACCCATGCAAGTATTGGTGATATTATATTAGGTGAGCATGCAGACACTTGTTTCTACTACAATGGTAGTCTATCTATCTTCTCTGCCTCCTTCATCTCTTTAAACTACTAATACCAGGTGTGGTTTAATATGGTTAAAAAAGTGTTTTGTCTCGTATTTTATTACATAGGCGCCTGTTCCCGAGCTGAGCTACCCTGGTGAAATATAAATGAACTCACTTGGAACGCAGTGATATACGGGGTGCGATCTATTTGATAGCATTTACCACACTCCGCTACTGGTAAAACTACCATACTTAAGTATCAGCACTATCAGCAGAAATCAGCCGTATAAAATTCAAAGGTTTGTATGCTGTTCCAAGTGACTCTAACCAGCTAATTTTTTTTTATATGAAGAAGTTTCTCAAGCCAACCGTAAGATAATTTTTTCAGGATCGATTAAACGCAATGTTTCTGCTTCCACGCTCATTAAAATAAAACTTTCCAGTAAGTGTTCTGACAAGCTTGACCAAAGACGTGGTTTAATTATTTTTAATTTGGAAAAGACGCGCTCACATGCTACTCGAGTATAACCTACCTCACATACTCACATTATAGGATTCGTTTGTTTGAGTAGGTAACAGAGGCCCTCGTCGGGCGCGCTAGCGCTCTCTGAAACCGTTCAGAGCAGGGGCCCCCAAGCGGCCTTTACAGGGGGGGGGGGGGGGCGTGAGATTTTTCTCACTATCTCACCTGTCCAGTCCGGCACTGTGCATACCAAATTTTTACGAAAACCATTTAATGATTTTTTATTTAAAATTTGACACCATAGCGTTAATCAGGACACCCCAAAACCCCTACATACAAAATTTTAATAAAAAAAATATAGAGGGTGTTCGATTCTACACCATGTTAAAGTTGAGCAAAATAGGGGCTTTAAAGGTACCTGGCGAGTAAATAGTGGCATCGAATTATTTCAAAACAGTTGAAGATTTAACTGAACAACGGACGAAATTTCAAGAAGAAATATACAGGGCGTTTTTCTCTACAGCGTCTGAAGTTTTCGACTTTTTTCGAATTCTATGCTGGTCAAGTTTACTTTGTATCGATACTAAATGTAAAATAAATTCAATTAAAAAAATATATCAACAAAAATATACATAAGTCTTAAGTGATCAGGGTTTCCTCAATATAACCGCCTTCTAAGTTTATGTATTTGGCAATACGCTTTTTAATATTGCCAACAACATATTTTAACTCATTTGCTGTTATACCGATTAGCAATAAGCTTCTATTATTTTTTGTTGTAGCTCGTTTATGTCTCTAGGGCGATTTTCATCGTAATATCGGAACCTAAAAATAAAAGTCCGTCGAGGACAACCCTGGCGATCGAGGGACGCATCTAATTAATGCACTATTTCGTTCATCTATCTGAAAGAGGTAAAATTTATAAGTAGGTACAGTAATCTAAAATCGTGCAAAGTTAAAAATAAACCAATAAAATGTTTACTTATTTGAATGTTAAAAATTTTGTGATATTAAATTACTTACATCTGCCAGTATTGAAAATAACTTAATCACTGTATTTAGGTCCACTATTGTGAGCCAAAGTGTTAAACTAAAAAAATTAAACTCATTTACATGTTAAAAAAGTAATTCAATATCTACATTGTCCATTGTGTTACTTTGATTATCTGTTATGTTAATTTTAACATTTATCTCTTTTAACATATTTAGACATAGTTTGAATAACTTTATTGGCATTAATTGAATAACTTCTAAAGTAGATTTAACATTCTAAATGGCTTCTGCCAGGGTTACCTAGATGGCGTTGGTGTTGGTATGTACATCTTTCCAGCTACTGCTATTTAATTATTAATTTTGTACTGGATTATGCCGTTGAATGAGGGAATACTCACTCAACGCTCACTCAACGATTATGCCGTTGAATGAGGGAATATCACTCAACGATTGTGCTAGAAACAGTCGACTGTCTCGGTCTTCCCACCTTTGAATGATTCAGCATGTAATCATGCAATCCATTAGATATTGCTCTGTCAGTTATTGAAATTAATTGTCCCATTATAGCCGTTGAACTATATTTTGTTAAATTAAATATGTTAGACGACGTCAATAATTTGCAAATTTAACACACCACATGTTCGAATGTAGAACTAACTTATACCTATGTAGAACAAAATAAAACAGTAACTTATCCGGATATGTTGAACATTGACATGATAATAATAGTTAAACATATTTTACACTTTCCGTTAGTAACATCACAGACCTATATTAGCGACGCTATGTAGAATATAGGTCTGTGGTAACATAAACATAGTACAAAAGGTTAATTTTAACACACAACGATATTCCTCATTTTACATATTTATTTTTGTAAGTGGGACTGGACCATGTAGGTACCACAAAAAAAAGCCATTATTTTGAGCATATTTAACACCACTTATCAATATTTGCAATTTGAGGTTAGACCTTGTATTTACAAGCAGTTTCTCAATTAGAACCACAAACAGTTGCCTAAATTAATCCGGGATTCAACTCGGTGTGACAAGTAAGAAGTTCGTGACGTGATCCAGTGCATATAATAGAAAGTGTGGTTACATTAAAAATGCGTATAGGAGTAAGTTTGAAGAAGGAGAAGTTTATTTGCCATGTTTAAGAATAATAATGTACGGTAGCGTAGAAGGGCCACGTAGTATTTTTTTTAAATTCAGACTTTTTAATTTTTACTTCATTCTCAAAATTTTTAGATTTTTCTCAAAATTTTGACTTTCTTCTCCGAATTTTAAAAGTCAGACTTTTTCTCTGAATTTTAAAATCCAGACTTCGTTCTAGGAATTTTAAAATTCTTACTTTATTGTCAAAATTTTGTGATTTTTCTCAAAATTTTGGCTTTTTTCTCTGAATTTTAAATATCGGAGAAAAAGCCCGAATTTTAAAATTCGGAGAAAAAGTCAAAATATTGAGAAAAGTCTAAAAATTTGGAGAATAAAGTAAAAAAAAAAGTCTGAACTGAAAAAATACTACGTGGCCCTTCTACGCTTGCTTGTTCAAAATTTTTAATGTTTCCGAAACTACTTCTATAATTTACAGAAAGAAAGTTAGCGGCTTTACGGGACTTCTATAATGTGTTTTTAAAATTTATCTTTAAGTTACTGGTCTGGCTGTTTTTATTTCCGAATAAATATTTTTTCAGTACAGGTTCAATTTGGGGATCTAGTGGTTCAAATTACGCAACCGGTTTCCTATATTGAACCATTTGGCACCCATCAAAAAAATTTGCTCTGGAGGAATTATATAGGCTACAAGAGTCCATGAGGCAGCAGCATATGATTCACAAAAGTGTAATGAAAATGTTGAGAGCGTTCGAACTAAATGTTTAAGATAATATTTTACAAAACTACAGGCATTTTTCTCAAAATGCTTCAATTGGGTCACTTTACCCTGCTTTTTGCGAGAACTAACTTTTATACGTGTATTATGGGATGAAACAACCCCATTTGTTGTTAAAGTTGTTTCATCCGTATATAATATAGGTATATATTTCTAGAAATTTAGCATCATTCAGGTATTCCCCTTGCGTCCATAAACAATATTCGAGTCTCTTTGTTCCATGTCTCCTACGTGTGCAGAAATGTTGCTTTAAATGCCTCTAACTAATTTTTTTTAAGCAATTCCAAATTGTAAATTTTTTCGGCCGAAAATCCCTTACTGCAATCATTTAAAGAATTATTAGGATTGCTCCGAACATATTCAAAAATTTGTTCAGATTTTCCATTGTTGTCATTAGCGGCTCTTACTTTTTAGACACAAGCATTCGTTTGCTTCTGGGGTACTCCTAGTTTGGAGTATTGTGAGGGTGAGAATTATTATTATTATTTCCTACAAAATAATATACATTTTACTTTATAAATTTTCAAATATTTAAACTTCACTTACCCGATAGATCAAATGTTTATTTTGTTTATTTTTGCTACGGTAAAATAGTGGATATTATATTATTATTAAGAACTTAAAGTGTCTGGACAGATTTTTTGTAGAATTATTACCCAATCTAAAAATTCTCAGTGCAGTGCAGTGCACTATACAATCTGAAATTGTTCAAAAATAAGTCGAATAAGGACATTTACTTCAATGAAAATTTTATAACAAAAAAGAATATTGTTCGTAGACACAAGGGGAATGACTCTTACACTTGATGTTTTTTAAATTGAATTTATTTTACATTTAGTAACATTGTTTCAAAAATCCAAGGCAAACTTGATCAGAATAAAATTCGAAAAAAGTGTTTTAGGGAAAAACATCCTGTATATTTCTTCTTGCAATTTCGTCCATCAACACTTTCAGTATTCCTGTTAATTCTTCCACTGTTTTTAAATAATTCCATTGCTTGGCTTGATTCTCCAGGTGCTTCTTAAAGTCTCTATTTTGCTCAACTTTAACACGATACGATGTAGAACCGAATATAATATGTTTTGTTCAAATTTGGTATATGGGTTTTTGGGGTGTCCTGATTAACGCTATATGGTATCATGTTTTAAATTAAAAAAATCGCTAAATGGTTTTCGTAAAAATAGGATGTATAAAAAAATCGTATTGGATTGAATTTGCATTTTAGAAGCAGTTTTTGACGACCTTTAAAAATACGTCACAAAATATTTTTTTATCGATTTGTAGATATACCCTTCAAAGTAGACACACGGTATGTGAAGATTCACTTACTACTAAGCAACTTCAATATTCCAATATCTACCAATCCATGAGCAAATTCGGCTACAGAGGCGTACTGAAGGGATTTTAATTTTTCGGACCATCCCTCGACAAATTTTTCCAGCTTTTGTTGCTCTAAGATCGAGGGCATCCTTTGGCCAGGCAAATTGCTTTCATCCATTAACTTATCCAAAAGCTTTCTGTCTATCTTTATAACGGATCTGCTTATTGCCAAACTGATCTCTTCTTCCAATATGACGCTGTCCGTCGATTCACGTTTGGATTGACGAGCACCTGAAATCCTAGAAAAAGTCAAGCCACAAAAATCAGGAAAATCACCGTTTGAAGTTTTATATACATTAGTTCCACTATTTCGTGTGCCTATTATCGATAATACATTTCGTTAATTTTACGCATTATAATTCCAAAGCTGAAAATACCATGAGTGCGCAGTGCACTAGTGGTATTTTATTAGCATTAGGATTCAAATGAGTAGATTAACGAAAGGTATTATCTATCATTAGGCATGTTATCAAGAGTTGTATTTAGGAAAAGAATTTAACAACTGCAAATAATTTAATTATTTAGTGTGTATGCATAATTTAACAACCAAACTTCTTAGGACTAAATTAACTACTAAAACTATAAATATTTCGCCGATAGTAATAGATAATAGATAATAGTTACCAGTGGACACATACAATTTCGAAAAACAAGTGAAATGTGTACAAAAGTGGAAAGAATAAGAATCAACTATGTAGTAAATTAAATTGGAATTTGTACTTGGCTGAAGGGCATGGCATTTATTGAAATTGAAGTAGGAAGAAGGAATAAGTCAAATGAAGGCAACGCAATCTACGCGATCGGCTGATTCATAGCACGGAAAATATTATAGTTCCACAACATAGAGCTCCTTATCAATACATACCTACCTGTCAAATGGACCCCAACTTCATACTTCCAAAAACAAGCAGATTGCATTATTGCATTTGTTACAAAATGATATTTTCCATAAATATAATGTTCACGATTCTTAGATTAGCCAACGTTATCATAGTGAACCTCAATATCGTTGCATTTGGATAATGTTAAGATTACAAGTTGGAGCTTTCTGTTCTGAATATATTTTCAGGGGTAATATTATAACTTATACTTACTAAAATCGAGCAATCCGTACGCCTGGCGTAAATAAAACCACGTGTTCAATGACGATCCGCGATTGGTCGGTAGGCTATAAAATTTCACTCGACTGGGCAACAGGGACGTACTCGATCGCAAAAGTGTAGTTATTCGGTTTTAGCTTGTTGTTTTCAGCTATTTAGACACTGCCACAAATAATTGTATCTATGGATGTTTTGAACCATTTTAATTAAGCCAATAATTCTTGTCCGAAATATTTTGATGTAAACAATTTTAAAAGTAAAATTAAATAAAGGTCGTACCTCAGTGCGGCCCTGTCGAATATTTCAAAGCACGTGCTCTTGTTTACGCCAGGCGTAAGAGTTGCTCGATTTTAGTATAGTTGTGTGCTATTATACAGTGTGGCCATTTTAGTGTGCAACGGGAATTTTTTTTATTAATTGCACAACCAAAATACAAATATTGCCGAAAGTTGGTGCATGTTCGATAATGATATTAGGTGCTCTTAGAATGGTTGCAAGTTAAACAGCATACGGGGTAGGTCGAAAAATATAAAAATTGTACAAGAGTGAAGTACCCTTATTTCAAAAAATTCAGGAAAAGGTTATTAAGAAAAGTTGTTTAGAATTAAAAGCTATGCCTAAATGCCAAAACATGGCCTCCTAAGAAAAAAAATTTTTCGTGGATGAATTTCCACAGTTTCTTATTAAACATTTAAAATAAAAATTTTGCACCTTAAATGAGAGTTTTTTAATAGACACATTATCATTACTAATGTTTTACCTTGTTCATAAGAATTTTTGCGAAATTTTAAAGTTGTGTTTAATATCGTTGCAACAAACATGAAGTTTGTGATTCCCGAAAAAACTAAAAATCTAAGTTAATTTTACAAATATGCTTGAATTTGAACAAAGTTACGAGAAATTAATTTGATTTTGATTAATTTATGAAAGTGTTTAGGGGGAATATTAAAAATATATATTTTTAGAAAATTATTAATGTTTTTCAAAAAAAAAATTTTTTTTCTTAGGAGGCCATGTTTCTTAATAACATTTTGCTGAATTCTTTGAAATAAGGGTACTTTACTCTTGAACAATTTTTATATTTTTTGAATTACCCTGTATGCTGTTTGACTTGCAACCATTCTAAGGGCACCTAATATGATTATCGAACATGCACCAACTTTCGGCAATATTTGTATTTTGGTTGTGCAATTAATAAAATAAATTCCCCTATGTTGCACACTAAAATGGCCACACTGTATATGGATAACACCTTTCGATAATTTTATGAAGTATAATCCCAAAGCTGAAAATACCACGACTGCGCAGCAGGAGTGGTATTTTCTTAACACTGAGTTTCACGTTCTACATATGCATACAGGGTGGGCCAACGAAAACTTTACACCTCGATTTTCCGGCTTTAAAATGAAAATGTGGCAAAACGGTCGAACCCGTCGATGTTTGATTCGAGGGGGAACCACTTGTCGTCTTTTTTCATCCCCGTAACTTCAACCCCCTACCGGGGGGAAGCACGACCCTCTGATTTTGAATAGGGCTGAGGGGTGTTGCGATACCACATTTTAAAGGTCTCATCGAGTACAATCTGACCCTAATATTTCGCCTTAAAATTTTCATTCATAACGAAATATAATATTGAAAGAGGTAATGTGGAAAAAATTTCTACTTAATAACCAACAAAAAGACTACTTACTTGTGTGATTAATGCTGGAAATGACCACAATTCACCTCCATGCAGTGAAATAAGCTTTGTTCGAAACGTTCGCGTACATTTCACAGAATATTTCGGTTGTAATTTGACGGCATTAATTAATTAGGTATCCTATTTCACAAATCATCCATTGATTCGGGCCGAGTAGCATAAATCTTAGATTTCATATGATCCTATAGAAAAAAGTCAGGACATTATTGTTATCAGACCGGCATTTCAGATAATTATCAACAAGATGGCGCACCGCCCCATTTCGTACGCCCTGTGCGACAATTTTTAAATCACAATTTTTCTCAAAGCTGGATTGGAACAAGGGGACATACTTATTGGGTGGCCACCTAGGTCACCTAATCTGACTCCACTTGACTTTTTTCTATGGGGTCATCTGAAATCTAAGATTTATGCTACTCAGCACGAATCACTGGAATTAATTATTGCCGTCAAAATACACTCGAAATATTATGTGAAATGTACGGGAACGTTTTGAACAAAGCTTATTTCACTGCATGGGGGTGAATGGTGGTCATTTCCAGCATTTAATAAACTAATCACATACAACTATGTAGTCTTTTTGTTGGTTATTAAGTAGACATTTTTTCCACATTGTCTCTTTCACTATTATAGCCGGGCTGAGAAAGAAAAAATACATTTTTATTTAGCCACATAATGTATCGCACTCGAAATATCCTCCACACATAAAAAATTAGAGAGTGTACTGATAAAAAATAAAATATATTTTCGAATTCTTGAAAATAAATGCAATCGCATAATAATTTTTTATTTGTAAGGGAGGTTTGTTTTTAATTTGTGATTATTTTATAACTTATGCTTATGCGATATCTATAGTGGCAAAAAAATGTAATTTTTTTGTATTACTCATATTTCTATTTTATTCCCTGTTATTTTTCAATAATAAGTTATATTTTCAGTTGAACACTATATCACTTCCAAACAGTGGCGTCGCGTGACTTCAGAAACAGGGGGGGGCACCTAAAATTTTTTTTTCTCGGTCAACATTTCAATATTTTTTTATCGCAATTTTAGTTCATATCTGAAACGAAAATGGGAAAAGAAAACAATTGCTCTTATATTTTCATATTTTTAATAAACCAACGAGACAAATAATACCTACATGAAAACTTGTACTGTCACTGTCAAAAACAAAAAAAAAATACTCCCAAAATAAAACATCTTGTATGTATTGTCCTATAATAACAAAAAAAAAACATCTAAAAAAATCAAATTAAAAAAAACCTTTTTAAAAACAAGCTTTCATTTAAGCCATGTACTAAAATGAATAAAATAAAATAAGTCTAGGTTTTCGTTTTCGCCAAATTGCGACAAGTTTTTATATATAAAAAAGCTTGTCGCGCAAATTGTAAAGAAAATACATACTTGGATACTTGCTTATCAACCAATCACTGTCCAATAAAATTAATTGGTACCTAGATATTTTCTAAAATTTATTTGTGGCGCAAATAGATCCATTTAATTTTTAATTGGGTTTGTCGCCACCAAACTGATCGAAAGACAACTTTTTCAAATTGCCTGGAAAATTCATAAATTCTTAACAGTGAATGAACGAAACTTTAAACATGTAACTCAAAAAATAACTTCAACAAATTTGTTTTCTGAGCTTTCGGAGAATAAATCTTCCTCCTTTCTCAAAGATCTTGCCACGTCAAAGTGAAGTGACAGATTAATAAATTTCAGGTTAAAATATCATAACAACATAAACAATAGCCTATGCCACCTGCCTGATATTGTACCCTGTGTTCTATCTAATTATCTATACTAATTTCTCTTTGAATAAGTGGCAATAATATTTTACTGAATTCCACTGAACATTCAGCAACACAGTTGTCCGTATTTCCTAGAATAAATGCAGATTCTTTAATTTTTCGTCTATTTCCTACTTCTTCTTTGAGAATTGGTTTGGACCTATCCCACAATATCCTATGATTGTTATTAAAAGAATGTTCACATATTTTTGACTTAGAAATTTGATTTTGCTGATATAATTTTTATGTTCTTTTAAACGAACGTTAAATGGCCTACAAGTCTCCCCAATATAGAACCTTCCACATTCACAAGGAATTTTATAAATGCAATTTTTTGAACTTTGTACCTCATTAAATGGTTTCGTTTTAACTAGCATCGATCTTAGTGTATTTTTTGTTTTAAATACTGTTCTGACATTAAAACGATTGCCTATGCGTTTTAGCTTATCCGATAGTCCAGGAATATAAGGAATAATTAAATTTACTGGTCGGTCCACCAGATTTATTTCTCTAATTCTATTAGCATTGTTAGTTTGTTGGCAGTCCTGAAAAACTTGCTCAACAAATTCAATAGGATAACTATTCTTCTCAAGAACATATTTTATATGTTTAATTTCCTCCTCAAATTTTGTGTTATTAGAAAAAATCGTTCTAGCCCTGTCATACAAACTTTTAATTACTCATTTTTTAACACTAATATGATGATTGGAGTTGAAATGGAGATATCTTTGGTACCTAGTTTCATTAGCATTTCGCGCGACAAGCATTTTGATTTACAAAAACTTGTGTCAATTTGGTATTGAATTATCTTAACGAAAACATAGGCTTATTTTATATTGTTTTATTCGTTTTAGTAAATGTTTTAAATAAAAGCTTGTTTTTAAAAAGATTTTTTACCTTTTATTTTATTTTGTGCTTTTTAGTACCTATTTGATGCCCATATCACGAGGGTGGTAAAGAAATTTAGTCCGCCATTTTGGAGCATCCCCTATGTTGGATTTAGTATGACGTCACTTACCTTATTATTTTGCACTCGTCAAACCCTTTCATTTCATACCCATGTCAAGTAGGTCGTGCAGAAATAGGTAAACCGCCATCTTCAGGCGGTCGTCATAATGAATTTAGTGTGATGTCACTAACTTTATCGTTTTCTACTGTTCAAGCCCAGGCCAAAACTAGGCAACATCACCGATCATGTAATTAATTAATAGATTGCTGTGAATTATTTTCTTTTTACCTTAGGTCACAGAAAATATACGATACGCGTATATTTTCTGTGCATTAGATAGTATTATAAAATTCCCACCTAAAAAAATCTGGGGGGGCGGTGCCCCCCCTGGCCCCCCCGACGCGACGCCACTGCTTCCAAAACTCAATAATAAGAAGGGCAGGTTTCATGTTTCAATACGGAATTGAAATGTGAGGGTTTGTTGCACGGTTTGACCATTGTATTTGTATAGTCTAAGGTTTGACCTATGGAGGGTAGAGGTAAGGAGGACCATCTCTGTGTTATAAAATTGTCCCTTAAAACCATTAAATTAAGATGGCGCTGCTGTTGCCCCCGGATACCAAATCTACACTCCGAACTTTGCTACTTCCCACTCTGCTAGAGATGTGTCAATCGTGAATTACTGTGATTCGATCACTTTAAAGTATTGATTGACCGAATCTCAAGATATCGAAACGATCCAATCATGAAGCAGTCGGTTATTACCGACACTCCACAGTCCACACATCGAACGGCCGACGATCGAACGAACTAAGACCGAATGAAATGATTCGACATTTTTTGAAATCGGTCACCGATCGATTTGGTCGTAGTAAAATGAACGAATTACCCATCTCTACTACAACCGCTAAATTCAGGTCATACCCGGGGAGAACACGAGCGCCATCCATATTTATCATTTCGTTATAGATGAAAATTTTGACGCGAAATTTTAGGGTCACATAGTACTCGATGAGACCTTCAAAATGAGGTATCGCAACACCCCACATCCCTATTCAAAATCAGAGGGTCGTGTTTCCCCCCGGTAGGGGGTTGAAGTTAAGGGGATGAAAAAAGCAGACAAGTGGTTCCCCCTCGAATCAAAAATCGACGGGTCCGAATGTTTTTCCACATTTTCATTATAAAGCCGAAAAATCGGGGTGTAAAGTTCGTTGGCCCACCCTGTATAACCCTATATATTAAATTCGTTAATGGTTAAGAGGCTACGATACTTATGAAATCCGCCTCAAGTGCCCGACTCAATTCAGGACAAACGTCGCTCGATTAGATATGCCTATCCTTTTCCTTCCTCTAGTCCCCACGACTCCCCACTCCAGCCTGCCCCTTCATAGTGCTACGATTGAGGGGCAGCCGGCCGTAGTTACTACACTGAGAAAAATCTGTCACTTTGTAAAAAAACCCTGTTTAATTCAATATGAGATATTATTCCTCAAACTCAAGCAAAAGCTTTTTTGCAACTAACAATAATCAATTCAATGACAATTGATATTGAATTCTAATGAATAATTTAAATGTAATATTTTATTTCAATAAATAGCATGTTCTGGAATTGATTCTATAATACTTCTTTTCTAAGCACATTCTTTTGTCAGAACAACATAACATAACGTTTCACAACTACTGTCACTGAATTTTTGCTGGATTTGTAATAATTGTGGGTACTAATATCAATATAATTATTAGTAATATATCATATTATTGCCTAAATAATAAGCAAATGATGTGTAAAATGTAAATCAAGTTGCTAGTGTAGCAACTTATAATTGACAAAACAGAAATGTTGCAGATGAGATCAATAAATTTATAACATTTAATTTTAGTGGATACAAGTTCTAGTAACCCCCAGTTTGTTAATAGCCATTCACTTGCACAGTATTCATTATGACTACGAACGATATAAAATGTATGGTTGATTCAAAACCTTTGCGATCATTAATTTGCGATCATTGATTTTGGTAAATTATTCAGTCAAGGTCACAGCTTTTTTTACTAACGTGTTTGTAATAGGATATTAGTTCAGTCGAGTAAAAAGTACTTGATTCAATCTAACTTGTATTGGACATGAATTCTAATATGAAAATTCTAAGAATTTCTTGAATACCATAAAAAATGAAAAACATGATTTACTGATTATATTGATGAATAGGTACCTATAAAAGTTGCAATTAAGTTGTTTTGTTCATCCAATGAATTATAATGTTTTTTCAGTTGCTTCTGGGGTACTCTTAGATAGTTTGGAGTAGTCTGAGGGTGAGAATTATCATTATTTAAATAAAATAAATTTAATTGTTTAAATAAAACATGAGACATTTTAAAACCGAGGTTATGCTTTCATTGTAGTATGCCAATTTTAGTATCGAAGTGACAATACGTCTTCTTAACGGAAATTTAAACTATTTTAAACTTATTGGTTCATCTGCAATTAAGTCAAAAGTATAGATTAGATTAGAAAAGTGACTATATACACGAACTCACTAAAATCACAACAGTATTTTTTTCCTGTGTAGATAATATGAAATAATAAGTCAGGTGCCGGCCGCCGCCGACGGGTCACACGAGTCTCACCGATGCCGACGAAGAAGCGCGAATATTTAAAAAACGGCGGTGGCTGTTTGCTTTATTGCAAAAATGATATTTTTGGGAGTTATAGAGGGCGTTCACTTTTCGTTGGCAACACACTGCATAGCTTTTTGGCGTCGAAGCAATTTTACTATTATTTTTCATATCAGCAAAGGTGCATAGGTACTATGAAGAGTTCGTGTATAAAAAACTTCTGTAATTGCTCAATTATAAAATCTAAATTAACGATTCGATTACCGAATTCTTCTTGAACCACGTTAGGGTCAGTTGAACATCTATCAATGTTTGATTGGATAATTATTGTTCTGCATAATAGTGTTGTTACGACCAAAAAAGTGCGTTTAAATTCTACTTCTATAAAATGTTTTATATACCTAGTATTCCATATTTATATTTGTGTAATAATAAATAAATCTAACTGAAAACTTTCTACACTGCAACAGCAGCGTCCAGAGATATACTTTCTAGACTTTGGTAAGAGTTCACTTTAGAGGGATTAGAGTGAATAATAGACCATAGGTATAATATCACAACTATGATTTGTTTATTTAAAAACAGTAAGCGGTTTCGTTAATCTATAAAATTACATCATCAAGGACTACAATATAAGATTTAAAAAAGTAAATAAATAAAGGATAATCACTTATAGTCCAAGAGCTTCCAGGAAATTTGAAGGAGATACTTGAAAAAAGATTATAATTATGTAAATGTTTTTAATTGTTTCAACTTTGACTTGTGGCTGAATGTATATATTTCAAATATATAATGAGGATGTAGGTAAATTTATAGAGTTGCGAAACCGGTCTCCGTTTTCAAATAAAGTAATAGTTTTGAGATGTTTTTCCCAGAAAGTTTGTTTCTCAAACCCTATGCACCTGCACTTATACCTAAATCCGAATAATAAGTGTGCAAAATGCAAAATATGTGTTAGTACCCTAGTACCCCTCTCTCAAATTCTGGGAACCATATTAGGTACGGGAATAAAAGCACACAAGCCCACAAATTACTCCTATTGGTTTCACTGTGACTGTTGCGACATCATTTTCAAACATTATAGGTATTCTTGCCCTGACTGCCGTTCAGTTTCAGAACCTTCTGACAAATCTGAATTATCGAACATCCTAGAAAATGTATTAAAATGTCATAAATTCGACAGACTGGAACAATAAAATGTACCCTCTATTTTTATTTTGCCCGATTTTCAACTTAAATGACTTTCGAACAATCTTCTAACGAAGAAGTTTCTAAAACTGACTGGATGTCAGAATTATTATCGTTCCCTCTGGAAAGTATATAAATTAGCTTTTATCATGCAGCGATTTGACACAATAATCGTATTACATAGGATATTATTCGTTTTCAAAAAATGCTTCACATGACCCATTTATTTGACAAAAATATTACTTGTACCTATCACATTTTTAAAGTAAAAATCAAGCGCACAATTTGGTCTAGAATTTAAATTTACCCTTTTTGCACGACCAGGCCATTTTCTGCCCTAGGGATTAAACCATTTTACACAAAAGCAAAAAGTACTTTGTGAATAATAATTATTTATTTATTACTCCTGGAGGAATAATAATAATGAGTATTATTATATGCCAGTCGACATACATAATGTAATATTCCAACATTCAAAACAAGCCAAACACAAATAAGGGAGACTGAGAGTAATAAAATGAAAAATGAAACATCTGATATCGATTGAAAGTTCCCCTGACGTTGTTCCCGAGCCCGGTGAGGTAGGCCGAAGTAGGGGGAGTAGGGGAACCACGAGTTCCAGCGAACGCCCGCCCGCCCGCCTATCTCCGTACGTCTAATTCCTGCTCGGATGGCCAATTCACGGATCATTTTATTGCCGGGCAATGGGTTCGTAGTTTTCAAATCATAGCCAAACGAACAAACGTATCGACTTGAAAGTAGTCTTAAAATAATGTTATCGAATGCCTCAATCGTCGTTGTGTCTTTCGAATTATTTTTGAGCGGCGGAAATACTCGAAATTCTTAACCGAATATAGTCGAATTTCGGGTATGTTTGGCATTTTTTTTAACAGTGTCGCATTAGTCCTGCACAGTTCGTGATACACAACGACGATTCTTCATAGTTTTATCTAAGCCACAAAAAAAAATCAAGTGAAAATATTAAGAAATGCAAGTAGGAGATGTAAACTACGAAACCCTTGAAAATGGGGGGTATCGTAGCGCCTTAATGTGAATATGTCATCAGGCTATCAGTTTTAGCTACCAAGATAATAAGGCTTTTTAACTACGACGAATTAAGAGAAGGTATTTCAAATCATTAGTGGTATTTTCACCGAAATCATGACGTCCTGATTACAGTTAATATTTGAAAAATTATGCAATTTTATTAGTTAATTTACTATATAAGGAATCAATCAATTACCGAAGCAATTAATTGATCATGGAGTATTATAATGATGCACACCCGAAGGTGCGGGACAAAGCCACTGGTCTTGATCGGCAAAGGCTCACGCCACAATTACCGAGACCCCCCATCTGCCGTCTCCACGGCGTCAAAACATCGATAGAACAAAAAGAGTGATAGTCGACCATATACAATACTGTTTCGGGACGGTAATCCCTCATCAGTATGGCTCACCCGACTATCAAGTGGTAGACAAACGTGCCTAGACGATAGATTTACTATATAAGGAATCAATCAATTACCGAAGCAATTAATTGATCATGGAGTATTATAATGATGGCACACCCGAAGGTGAGGGACAAAGCCACTCTTTTTGTTCTATCGATGTTTTCGGTTGGTTAACCGACGCCGTGGAACGGCAGATGGCGGGTCTCGGTAATTGTGGCGTGAGCCTTTGCCGATCAAGACCAGTGGCTTTGTCCCGCACCTTCGGGTGTGCTATCATTATAATACTCCATGATCAATTAATTGCTTCGGTAATTGATTGATTCCTTATATAGTAAAACTATCGTCTAGGCACGTTTGTCTACCACTTGATAGTCGGGTGAGCCATACTGATGAGGGATTACCGTCCCGAAACAGTACTGTATATGGTCGACTATCACTCTTTTTGTTCTATTAGTTAATTGTCAGGTGTTGAATTCTCAAAAATATCTAATTATCAACTATATTCATTTGAAAACAGTCCATCCTTAATATTTTTAAAACTACGAAAAAAATCAGAAATCGCCGGGACCCCTCAATTTTTGTTCTTTGACGTACTTACAGGTCATGTTGACAAATTCACCCCTGTAACACCCACCACCCCTAACTTTAAAATTTCAAATGGGAATACCCCCTTTGTGATACATCATTTTAAAGCTGATGCTATTGCGAATACAACTCATTTTTATTTTTTAAAATCCGATGATGTTTGGAGAAGTTATGGGTAAAAAACGGTTTTTGCATAGTTTAAAATAAATTACTTTTTATCCTAGATTTTCAACAACATTCACATGGGGAAATAATACACAATGATAGTGTGGCTACTTATTTTATTAAATTTTCAAAATGAGCTCCATTAGTCGCTAGACAATAGTACAATCTCTGTTCACATTCCGCTCTTACTTTAACAAATGCGTCGCGAGAAATACGTTGGCATTCTTCTGTTATTCTGTTCTTCAGATCCTCAATTTTTATGGGAGGGGTTTTATGCACGTTTGTTTTATTTTCTCATGTCAATGCTGTTGAAAATCTAGGGTAAAAAGTAATTTATTTTAAATTATGAAAAAACCGTTTTTTACCCATAACTTCTTCAAACATCATCGGATTTCAAAAAATAGAAATGAGTTGTATTCGCAATAACATCAGCTTTAAAATGATGTATCACAAAGGGGGTATTCCCATTTGAAATTTTAAAGTTAGGGATGGTGGGGGTTACAGGGGTGAATTTGTCAACATGACCTGTACGTCAAAGAAGTTCCCCCTCCGAACAAAAATTGACGGGTCTCGGCGATTTCTGATTTTTTTCGTAGTTTTAAAATTATTAAGGGTGGACTGATGTCAAATAAACACAGTGTATAATGAAATTATCCTATAATGGTGTGTAGTGTGCATAGGTAGTGTGCATAGGCAGTGCTTATTGACCTGGAGTAATTCTTTCAGGTGACGACGAGAAAGACATATTCTCTGCCATTTCATCTTCTATATTTTTGACTTCAATGTGTCCCTTTCTCAATGATATGATATTAACCGACAACCTAGCAGATGCTCTGGATGATCCGCTGGATACTGACCGAAGTTCCGAGTTTGTTCTAGGATCGTAATTATTTAGCCTGTGGCTTAAGGAATGTCTTGGGCTTCTAAATGGGTTGTATGCGATTTCGTCCCTCATTTTATCTCTCTGCTCAGTCACGGCGTCCACTTTATCAGTACTACCTTTGCCGGTTTCTATAAATAAAGTAAAGATAAATCTAGGTGGCCAGCTTGTTCTATAACCTTTTTTATTTGAAGCAGTGTTAATGTTTTAAAAATATTGAATATTTACCAAAATAGTTGGGATATTATTTAAGTTATATATGACTATGACACGATATAATAACAGCATGGATTGGCATAAAATCTGATAATCATGGGCGCCCGCAGAAAAAAATCTGGTGGGAAGGGGGCAAATTCAAACTTTATTATTTTTTTTTAATTTTCTAAAAAGAAAAATGTATCTTTAGAAAAACGAATATTAAAATAACATCATTCCTAAACGAAACAACACGACAACAAAAAATATCCAATCCTAAACGAAACAAAAAATAAATATTTATTTCTATCTATGATAACGGCGCGGCGGGAGGCGAGCGACTGAGTGCACATAACTTAGACGAAGATAGGTACGTGGTAAAGAACGCGCCCCCTGGCCCCGCTGTCTGGTGACTAGAATTGCAAAAGTCCACGCGGCAGCGTCGGCGGGAAATGTGAAATCAATATTTTGTTCTTTACTGCACTTACTAGGCATGAGTACTCATTATTTCACTCTACATTTTTATAGTCATGTGTTTGTCATTGTTCGCACGTGGTTATAAAAGTGTGATGCGAAACAATGTTTTTTCAATGGGGGGGGGGGGGGGACTGCCTCTCTTCCGCGGGCGTCCATGGTCCATGTGGATAATGATGAGAATCAACACCTTGAACGAAAAAGTGGGTGATTAGTAGGTACAGGCGCGGCCTCATAAATTTTTCCACTAGGTATGAGAAATGAGCAAGAAATCAAGAATTTCGGGTAAGTGCGGCAACGTTGCGCCAATTCTACGGTTTCCCAAATCTACAATTTTCCCTACATTCCCTGGCACTACCCTGCTCCTCCCCGTTCTGTATAAGGTAGAAAATAGCATTAACTGACATTAATCAACGAAAATAGGTTAAATCGCTGCATTATTATTATAATAATTTATAAGTGGATTTAAAGTTTTACACTGTTTCTTGGTGTTTTGAGATTCACATTACATGAAATTACACAGATTTCTTTGACTGCCAAAGATAAGTTATAATTATGATTGTGTTATTGTTATTATAGAAGAATCTCGTAGTGGTTTATTATCTACATTGGTTTATTACACTTCTTTATCTTAACAGCGAACCAAAACTTTGATTTAATTTAATTTTTAAAGCTTCCGCGAGTCTACGGGTGAGGTTCTGATGCTTTTCGGGCCCCGGAAAAATCGAGAAATAAGAAAAAACACGCAATTTCTAAGAATGGTTTTAGAAAATTTTCGGTCGGTTTCGTTGATTCTACAGCCATCCCGTTTCTGGAAAGTGGTTAATTGTGAATCGGGAAATTCTCTTAGATATCGGATTTTTGAGGTTCTTTTTGGTACCCGAGGAAAATATGACACCCAATTAGGAGATTTACCACATCCCTCAATTTTTAGAACGGTTCTATTCGAGGTTGTCGAAAGACTTTTGTGATAAAAGCGGCAAATGTCCGTGACCGGGGTTGTAAGATTTTCCACTATTATTCAGGCAGTCTAAGGCCCACCCAGGGACTCTTTAAACTACGTGGACCCAGCATTATACTTTCCAAAGTGAGGCCTATTCTTTCATCATTCTAATGGTATCAGTGATGCCAAGTATGCCATTTTATTGAAGAATCTGTTAATATAACAGGTAGTACTTTGATTGTTAGTAAAAATTAATAATGGTTTCCATGATTTCTAAAAATTAGACTTGACGATGGTGTGTCTACAAGTGCGGAATATGGCAACTGTCAAATGAAACAAATTTATTATGACCGCATTACCTATACTTGACACACCTGAGTATCTGGAAGTTAGAAAACTTAAAAATTGTGAATTACGATGTTAAATATTTTACCTCCTTTAGAATCTATGGCACTGGCATGTCACATAAAACCTGATGGCAGTTGGACACTGACATATATCATAATCAGAGCTGTCAAAGATACTTTGGAAAAGGATCTAGTTACTAGATAAGTTACTTTTTGAAAAAGTATCTTAAGTTACTTTGGGTATCTAGTTACTCTTTAAAAAAAGGAACTTAAATACGTATCTTAAGTTACTTTTTAAGATACTTTATGAGATACTGTTTTAGTTACTTTGAATGTTTGTTATATTTGTACTGTTTATTGTTTGTATTGTATATTATATTATGTGTTATTCTTATTACGTACGTACCTATAAATTCGTATGTTTATGTATTAGTTCCATTACAATTTATATATTAGGTTCAGGTAAGGTAAAGGTAAGGCCTGTAAACACAAAACATGACATACCTACTTAAAAAAATCAATAAATGATAGAAGAGGTAGGTATATATTACTGTAGTAGGTATATCGACTATTGTCACTATTTACTCATAAAATGAAACAAAATAAAATAAACAAAAAAAAACAAAATAAAACTAATATTCTAGATAGGTATCTAAGATATTTTTCGGTATCTAAGTTACTTTCCGGTATCTAAGATATTTTTTAAGTTACAAGATATAGTTCCTTTAAAAAAGTATCTTAAGGTACTAGTTACTTTTTGTCAAAAAATGAAGGAACTAAGATACAGTAATTTAGATACTTTAAAATAACTAAGTTACTCTAAAGTAACTTAGATACTTTAAAGTAACTAAGTTACTCTAAAGTAACTAAGATACTTTTTTCTGACAGCTCTGATCATAACCTTGTACCAGCCCCCTTGTGGTCTCCTTGGAGTCTACAGAAAACAAACTTCCCCTCAAGGCTTCACTTTTCCTATATGATAAACTGTGACATGCTGGGTCCCCTTATTTTAAAGAGTCCCTGGGCCCACCTAACAGCGCCGAATTTACTGTTTTTCGCACTGTAACTGACAATGTCGCGTAAGGCAATGTCGGTTAATAGATTTGCCGTCACTTACAAGGTTAGTTTATAGGAAGGTTACGACCAGGGACCCTTTAAAATAAGGGGACCCAGCATGTCACAGTCTATCACATAGGAAAAGTGAAGCCTTGAGGGGAAGTTTGTTTTCTGTAAACTCCAATGAGACCACATAAGTGGGCTGGTAGGTACAAGGTTATGTTATATGTCAGTGTCCAACTGCCATCAGGTTTTATGTGATAGATAGTGCCATATATTCTAAAGGAGGCAAAAAAATTTCCATCATAATTCACAATTTTTAAGTTTTCTAACTTCCATGATTAGAAATCATGGAAACCATTATTAATTTTTACTTTGTGTAGTGCAGCATAAAATCTAATAATATTTTACCTGGCAAAAATTTAGTACAAACATCTCTGTCTTCATTTTAATCATAAGATCTTACAAGCAGTGTTTTGTTTTATAGGTCATGAAAACCTTGGGAAAAATAATAATTCCAGTGCAAATGCTTTTAAGATCTTATGATTAAAATGAAGACAGAGATGTTTGTCCTAAATTTTTGCCAGGTAAAATTTTATTAGATTTTATGCTATACAACTTAAAAAAAATAACAAATTTAACGTCACTTTCGCTGTCGGCAACCCCCTCTTAAAGTGTAAAAAACACGTTATTTCTATTTTGAATGTTACTTATGGAGCAAATTTTTTAGCTGACTTTTCATAAATACGATTCCGTAGTTTCCTCCTTACTTCAGATATGGTGGGGAAGAAAATTAAAGTTCACCGAGTCATAATCATAAATTAATTCTAAACAACGTTTTGAAACGCATTTTTTATATTTCATATTTACAAAAAATGCTGATAAATTTTCAATTTATCGCTTTCAATTTTATTATTTCGTTAATTTTCAAATGAAGCCGATGTCCCCATTCTAAACGTGCGTTTTATTTATAGCGTATCATTAATGCATTGTTATATAACCGGCAAAGAGAAATTTTTATTTACGATAGCTCGATACTAATGTATGAAAATAGCATTTTAAAATTTTTACAATGTACAATTACCTACTTCAGTCGCAAAAAATTACGCAACAGTAAATTCGCCATTTTTAATTGATGGCTAGAAAATGTAAAAAATAATGTTTGTTTTAAACGAATGGGAAAACAATTGCTCACTGGTGATAATTCATTAAATTCAAACTTTAAATTAGCAGAAGACTGAATGTGGGTAAAATTATTGAATCTGGGCTAATTATAAGCTTTATAAGCAGTTATGAATTTTGAATTCCTTGTTTTGGTTACATTTTTGAAGCTAGCTTGAACCGTTCTAGAACAGTTGCAACAGTTCGCACTCTTCAGTAAAATTCTCCTTGAGAATTTGTAGTTCGCACATGCCCACATTAAAAGAGCTTCTGGATTTGTTTTTATTGTTTATAGTTTGGATCATTCTGTCATCCTATCGTTTGTATATTATTAACAATGTTATTATTATCTACTGAAAATAACGCATAAAAATAAAATGTTGGCAGGGAGTTAAAGTAATAATGGCGTTTTGGTAGCACTAGGACAGTTCCAGTAGAAATCACAAACCAGTGTCGATCGAATTGGTCGAATTAAAATTCCCTAACTCTTTCTGACACCTTTCTTGCCATTTCATTGGATCCGGCCAATTGGGAACTTTCTGTTGGAATAAACACAACAAAAGCTGAACTGGTCCAGAACAGTTCTAGTGTTTCTCGTTGCACCAATTTCACTACGCATATAGTCAGGTGCAATCCCAGATAACTGTGCAAAGCAAAGTATATATACTTTACCTATCTAACAACGTGATTCAGTCATGATGTAAAAAAATTAACTTAACCTAGGAAAACCAACCTTAGCAACCAAGTAACTCGACGCTCCTGGTTGAGAGAGAACGACCAAGGTGAATTCTGGCGTTGTTGCCGCACTTAATTATTCGTTCTTATTGTTAACTAAATAAGAAATATACTTACCTCTCATCTGCATTATCGATGTTGTCGCAGTCTTAATTAATCTACAAATTAATGGTAGGTAGGTAAACGTTAACAATTGAAACACCTTAAAAAATGTCGCGAATTTCAGCACAGGAATTTTTCACAATTTTTAAATTACACGAAAATATTGCAACCGGTAACACTATACCAAAATACCAAATTGAAACGAAGTCTACACCGCGGTCCGTTTTGCATGTTTTCGTTTTATTTTTTGTTTTTAGCGCATCTGATATGGTGACAGAAGCAGCAACTCCGCTGATTCGTCACTACAGTGTGTCCCACTTAAGGACTGACCACCCCTGTAAAATTTTTATTTATAGCTCGATTTTCAAAAACTTTTTTTTGTTGGATAGAGCTTCAAAAATGGCATCAAACACATAATTCAGGTGCCTCGTGCTTTTAGTGCCGAAATTACGAGAAGTACTATTAGGGTTTTTTTTTAGAGGAAAATTAATGCCAGACTCTTATTCAGCATTGTTCGAAACCCAAACGTACCAATTTGCATTGCCGTAGCTCTACATGGAGTTTCAAAATTTTTATTGCCACACTTAAGGGCTGACCACCCCCGTAATATTTTTATTTATAGCTCGATTTTCATAAACTTTTTTTTTGTTGGGTAGAGCTTTAAAAATGGCATTAAAATAATTCAGGTGCCTCGTGCGCTAAATTCATGGCCCACTGAGACGGTGTTTTAGTGCTGAAATTTCGAGAAGTACCATTACGGATTTTTTAGAGGAAAATTAATGCCAGATTTTTATTTAGCATTGTTCGAGACCCAAACGTACCAATTTGCTTTGCCGTAGCTCTACAGGGAGTTTCAAAATTTTTATTGCCACACTTAAGGTCAGCCCTTAAAATTTTTATTTACAGCTTGATTTTCATAAACTTTTTGTTGGGTAGAGCTTTAAAAATGGCATTAAATGCATAATTCAGGTGCCTCGTGCGTTAAATTCATGGCCCACTGAGACGGTGTTTTAGAGCTGAAATTTCGAGAAGTACTATTAGGGATTTTTTAGAGGAGAATTAATGCCGGTTTCTTGCTCAGCGTTGTTGGAAACCCAAACGTACCAATTTGCATTACTATAGCTTCACAGGGTGTTCCAAAAAAATTAAAAGGAAAAGTAAGGCCGGATTCTTATATGCAGTGAGAGGTTCCAAACAAAAACGTACTAATTTGTAATTAATTTTCTTAATTTCTGGTAAGTTGGTCACTAAAATATTCATGAGGAACTCATATTCTTTCAAAATTTATTAGCGAACAAATTTTTTATTTAATTTAATATCATCAAATACATGAATAAACAACACAACATAACATAAACTCATATTTCAGTCATTTTAATTAGTCCTCCATTTTCTAATGCAAATTCGTACGTTCGGGTTTCCAACAACGTTGAATAAAAATCTAGCATTAATTTTTCTCTAAAAAAAGTCCCTAATAGTACTTCTCGAAATTTCAGCACTAAAACTTCGCCTCAGTGGGCCGTGAATGTAACGCACGAGGCACCTGAATTATGCATTTAATGCCATTGAAGCTCTATCCAACAAAAAAAAGTTTATGAAATCATGCTAAAAATAACAATTTTACAGGGGTGGTCACTAATTAAGTGGGACACTAAAAATTTTGAAACACCCTGTAGAGCTATGGTAATGCAAATTGGTACGTTTGGGTTTCGAACAACGCTGAATAAGAATCCGGCATTGATTTTCCTCTAAAAAAATCCCTAATAGTAGGTACTTTTCGAAATTTCAGCACTAAAACACCGTCTCAGTGGGCCATGAATTTAAGGCACGAGGTACCTGAATTATACCGTTAATGCCATTTTTGAAGCTCTATCCAACAAAAAAAAAGTTTATGGAAATCGAGCCAAATAAAAAATTTACAGGGGTGGGCAGTCCTTAAGATTAAACACTTGTATTATTGCTGCTCCATTCTCTTCGAGCATTAACTTGACAGCGTTTTATTGCACTCTTTTTTGCTCTACCGACGCTGCCGACCATACCATCTATTAAGCAATTAGAGAAAATGGTGGGGAAGTGTCATTTACTTTGTTTTGTGTTTAATATAATAACCTACAAGTATAGATTAAATACTGCCATCTGCAGCTTTAGCAACCTCTGTAACCGCATAAGTTATTTAGCAGAATTATTGTTTGTTTATTTTTCTGAACTGGAAGTGAAAGACTATTATTCGGAAGAGGTTATGTGGCTCGTTGGCATTGACATATTAATGGCATTTCTCATGATTCGAGTTTTTCAGACCTTCCTTCTTTTTCTCCATTTGCTCCCTCACTAGGAAGCAATAAATTGCGCCAATACCTACAGGTTTATAAAGCTGCAAGTCCAGGATGAGATCCATGAGATTTTTTCATTTAATTTTTAAGTAGGTTTTTCGCCACAGAAACCTGACTAAAACTAATTAAAAGACAACTTGCAAGTTGCCAGGAAAATTCATAAATGCCTAAAATTATAAGAAGGAAACTTTGAACGTTAACTCAAAAAATAACTTCAACAACTTTGTTGTTCGGAGCTTTCGGAGATTAGTTTACCGTGATATTTTTGTTTTGCGAGAGATAAATCTCAATAACAGACAAAAAATGTCGATGTGGTACTACACTTACGAAACAAAAATCTCATGGAAAAACTCTTCGGGGATTCACAACTTTATACGGTAGAGGCCTTATTACAGATAACGTATTCACCAGAGGATCAAATTCCAAAGGATCCGATGTGCCACCCACTCATGAACATACAATCGTGTCAATAGGAATAAAAGTATTATTTAGTTTATACATTGAGTTTATTCCTTTACTCAATGGTTTATATTAATACTTAAATAACTAGGACATTAGAAACATTTCATGAACAATTCGAGGGTGCCATGAACTGTGTATTAAAGTTCACGGGGGCATTTTCGAACGGTGATATTTTGCTTTGGTGCTTGGTACTTCTTTGCACATTTCCGCTTGGTTTTGTGTTTTGTTTACTACTGTGGCCGCCCGAAACAACTGATTTGGCTGAGGGAACCCAAGACGTCCCTACGCACTACGCACCCAACTAATTTCCGTTCAAAGCATTTTTGGATATTAACAAAAGAATAAATGGATTGATATTGGAAAATCAAACATTCTTTAATTTAAAATTCGCATTACTATTATTTTTCTTCTACAGTTATTTTTTTTACATCATGACTGAATCGACCTGTATTTATAAAGGGACTAAAGTAGTCGATTTAATCTAGAGGTGGCAGTTTACAAAGAGATTTGATGAGTTCAAAATTATTTATAACAGTACACTTGAATATATTTTTTAAAAAACCAAACCTACGACGTACATAGACAGAACAAGTTGGGGAGGAGGGCTAAGTAAATTATTTTTCGGTTTCAATAATTACAACTAAGTGGTCGACGGACTTCTGGAACAAATCTCAATCCCAGCGCCATATAAAAATTTTCATTAGTTTTATCGAAATTTTTTCTTAACTATTAGGTATCCCTTTTCGTACCCATAAGTAGAAAATTTTTTCTTTTATTTTTGGAATTTTTTTGTGGCGCCAATGGATTCAAATGTATTTTTTTCTGTTGTTCTTCCCTAATACCTAGAATAGGTGTAACTCCCCAGCGGGAAATTTGAAACACCCTTTGGTAATAATAAGCCAGATCTACTCTTTATCTACTAATCTACGTAATTCTTACGAGATGGTGTCTGTAAAGACGATCTGAAGAAATCATCTATATTATCTTCTCGACTTTCAGCATTTTCTTCTAATGTTCCATTTTCCTCAATTTCTTCTTGGCTTTGTGCTTTTGCATCTATGTTGTCTTCATCTTCGTCTATAATATCTGTCTTACTTGTTACAAAATCCATGTTTATTGTTGTTAAAGGAATAAAATGCAAAAAAAAGTAAATGCAAATGGCAATTGACAAAACTTGTCAAAATATTAACCTTCGACAGATTAGGTTACTAGTTATAGTTAGGGTTTCCTAGGGCTCCTTTAAAGGAACCCTAGGGTTTCCTAATAAAGGAACCCTAGTTATGGTATTCTCTCGCACTGAACTTGTGATCTGGAGAAAGTGAACTGATCTAGAATATCGGTTCAGTTGGAATATGGTGATCTTTGAATAAAGGATCCCAGGAAGGAATCAAAGCTCTATGGGCATTATAAAATATGTGAGACGGGAATCGCCCTGTGTAGATACCAAGTTTTGGTACTTGAAAACTTTTTCGAGTTATTATGGTAAGCTGTGCGGCTTGTGTCTCTTCCCTGATCGCCAAAACTAAATGATTGAGAACAATAATCCATCGATAATAAGGAATTTTGTGATTTAAATTAACTTTTGAGGTCATGTACCAAAGTGGTATAGACGTTTGTGTAAGTAAAATATTATACCTACGATTTCTGCCTCGATTACTTTGTCGAAACAACTCAAAAATGCGCGCCACTGACAAAAACGGAAACGGCATCCCGCCATATTCAGGTGCTATCCCCGTCGCGCGTAATCCCAAACATGTTACTTCCCGGGATTCTTTAGTTAAAGATGGTGATGAACAGAAGAACAGACGCAGTGATCTTAAAAGTAGTTTTAACCTAAAAATTGTCGATTGTTTTGAAAAAAGTAACTATATTAGTTTTTATGATTCATGTTTTAAGCGAATATTGACACTTTTAAAACATTTAAACTTTTCTATAAACATGCACTTTTAAAGAGGTTACAAATTTAACCGTAATCACAAAACAAAAGCGAAAATTCTTTTTTGCTGGAAGGGAGAAGGGAAAGTGCTCCAGATCAGTTTATATGCTGGATGGGGAAAATTTTCTGAAACTGATCTGGGTCTAATGGATCAGTATGATCAGATCAGGGCGAATACTTATTAGTGGAAGTGTAAGAAAATTTAATATGTTATACTTATCTCTTACATGAAGAGGGCAATTTTTGCCCGTTTTTTTTTCAACTACGGATTCGTGAAATAAGATACATGATTAACTTCCTCTGAAAAACGGCGAGAATCAGACCAAAAACAATTCTCTTGGGAATGGCGAAGGGTTAATTTTGCCTAGAAAATTTAATATGTTAGGTATATATACTTCTCTTACTTTAAGAGGGCAATTCTGCCCGGCATTTTTTTCAACTACGGATTCGTGAAATAGGAGACATGATTAACTTCCTCTGAAAAACGGCGAGAATCAGACCAAAAACATTTCTCTCGGAGGAGTCAGGGGGTGGTGAGAGGTAGTTGTTAGCTGACAATGTTCTTTATACAGGGATTTGAAATATATCTAATTTTAGAGAATGTCCTTTTAAAAAATTGCGATAATCGGGCCAAAAACCATTCTCTTGGGGGATGGGGAGTGGAGAGGGGTAGTTATTGGCCAGCAAATTTTTTCACTTGTAGAGACCAAAGCGGTAGGGACCGAATTTATGTTTAGAACATGTAGAGCGCCTATGTAATTATTAATTAGTTAGATAATAAATACCGAATACCGAATGAAAAAAAGATGAGGGGTTGCTAGGAAGAAGAAAACAAGCAGAGGGGAGAAAGCAGAGGGGAAAGAGCTTGGGGAAAAATGGAGATGAAGAAAAAGTAAAAAGAAAAGGTGCAGATCGTGCCTGAATTGATTAATCGTCGACGAAGAAATAAGTTAGAGAATTTGGTGGAGCAAGACATTTGGGAGAAGCCGAGTTGTTGTCCGGTTTGGCAGATAAGCAGCGAAAGTAGGTCTGTTATTAGACATAGTAGGAGGGACCTTTGTTTTAGAGTGCCGTATTCGAACTTTGTGGGGACAGCTAAATGTTAGCTTGACAGTTTACAATGTGTTTTAAATTTTAAGGGGGGTTAGAGAATTTGTAATATTATTCTTATAAATATAGCAATGTTTCCGAATAGTGCATAATTTTGAAATAAAAAAAAAACATAAATCTTGAACCGAGCTAGCCGTTAGCAAACACCCTGTATATTATTGAATTCTCGGAATCTACGTTTCATCCCGATTCCAACGACATACCGTGTGTCTCCGGATTGTTTGGACGACCAACAAAAAAATTTCGAGTTAAAATTTAATTATTTGAAGTTCAGCCTTGCTTGGTTTGAAACTAATTTGTCACATAACTTTACTTTCGAAAAATTACGTATGCCATGGAAATTTCGAACAAAAAATAATTTTGCATAGTATACCAGTAAAGTATCCTTTTGTAGGTTTTACGGAAACTTATTCAGAATGGAAAACTGAGTACGGTTGCAATTTCCAAAGTCCAGAATCCAGGCCTACTTTGGTTTTTGGTCTTTTTGTCCCCTTTCTTTATAAAAGTGCTCTTTCTGTTGCTTTCACGTCAAAATGATACGAAGGAAACTTGGCCATGGTGAAAAACTGAGTAGGCGTTAAAAATTTCAAAAGCCTGTTTAAAAAGTCGGTTTAAACGCCCACTCAATTTCCTATCGTGAACAAGTTTCCTTATTAATATTCTGACGGAAAAGCTACGGCAAACTTTTGAAATTTTGCAAACTTATTCAATTATCCATTCTGAACAAGTTTCCTTTATAATATTTTGTCGTAAAATATACAAAAAGGGCACTTTACTGATGTGAAAAATTAGGTTTTTCGAAATTTCCAAGGCATACGTGATTTTTACAAAGTAAAATTATATCACTAATTAGTTTTAAACCAACCAGGGCTGAGCTCCACGATACACGATAGGTATATACAGAGTGCCTTACTTAATAGTGAAACAACCTTATAACTTTTATAAAATTTGTATCAAACGTAAATGCCGAAGCATCACGGGAGGCCCACTTTCCGCGAAGCCTAAATCCATATACCTATCAGGTATGTGCCTAAATCCCAGGAGACCCACCTTCCGTTAGACCTCTCTCTCGCCAGGCCCACGTTTGATATGGCAACACTGTGTTTATCGACCTCGACCGCGAATCAATAATAATGCTCCTTCTTTTTACGCAAAAAAAATGCGCGACGTCCACCTACCACGACATCTAAATCCCAGCACTCCCAATTTAAAAAAATTACTAAAAAAATGTTGAGAATCAATCGAGAACCCTAAATCCAAAATTTTCAAATACATACACTTTGAGAGTAGTAACTAGAACAACTTTAAGTTTAACTCCATATTTTAATGATGTTTAAAATATACTTACTTAATAAGTATAATGTAAAGTGTATGTTAGAGCACTGTTTTTATGAATGAGCACGCATTACCAATAATTGACGCCACCGAAATTTCACGGATGTAAACTAGTTGCGGTTGAATAATTACTCATAAAAACAATAACCATGCCTATCGTTTTGGAGATACAGGGTGATAAAATCAATTTTTTAAATGAAATTTTGGTCGCATTTCTTAAAGTACAGTTTGTTCGGCGCATGTTCGGCCATACGTCACAACTCCCGTCCGTGCCTGGCTCGTGAATATGCGACCGATATCCGTCGTATAGTCATGAGTAAGACAAGGACGGGACTTGTGACGTAGGGCCGAACATTCGCTGAACAAACTGTAAACAAGATATCGCATTGAAATTTCGTACACATATATTATACGTTGCTTTGTGTGGCAAGCAATCTGATTTTATTCCCTTCACAGAAAGAAATTCTTGGCATGATATTAATCACCACTAGTGATTAACTTCAGAGCCATTGTCACAATGCCTTTTTCATCGACACAATGAACAAAAATGATTGTAACAATGAATGTTGGTGATTAGGTAATTAACATGTTCATTAACATAATGACCCAACGAACATTATTGTAATGTACTAAAGTCGTTAACTCAATGTAAAAAGTGATGTCTACAGTGAATAATACGTTGTCTCAATGCAAATTGGGCATTGAAACAATGCACAAATATATTGACTTAATGATTTCAAGGTGTTTAATATTATGTACCGTTCATCACTGTATGTTGTTGCTATGATGTATACCGTAATAATTGTCTAATGTTTAGTGGTGATTATGTCAACGTAATATATTAATGCGTGCTGTCAATGTCCTTGTGCCTTGCGACAATGTCCTAAGTTATCAATACTGGTCTTTTTCATTTATTGTGGACCTGCCACGTCCCAACGCCATCACGCTGTACTCTAGTATGAAACTTTCTGCCGGTGTGTTAACTTGTCAAGTTATCCTGTGTCTGTGCGTTTAATACTAATACGATCTGTTAGTGCGACGATTCTGTTAGAGTTTTGCTAAGGTAAGTCATCTGGTATTAAATATGCAAATTTCCGATATTATGGTTAAAGCAAAGTCTAGAGAATACTGTAGACAGTAACAGAAAATACAGTGATTGACAGTGGTCCCCACCGCTCGCCGCGTATATTTTCGGTTTAAATGCATCTTTAAGTTATAAGTCACGATTAAACGCCCTCGAACAATTTTGTTGATCCAAAGAAATTTAATGGATTTTTGATTGTGTGTGTGTGCACAACCAGTGAAATTAAACTCTGAAAACTATGAAAACTTTCACACACATTCAAAATATTATACCTACAGACCTATGCTGTTTTCATTAATTTATTAGATATCTAATATCTAATACCACAGACATATATAGCTATATATGTCTGTGCTAATACCTAATAATAATTGTTTTAGTATATACCACTCAGAAGATACAGACGAAACACTATAAGATCATTGAAATCTGATAACTTGTCACAAGAAAAATTTGACCATTGCTGGACAGCAGGTATCGTCTAAACGAAATTAGTGCGATAGACTCAACTCAGCTGTTATAGAAAAATTACCATTTTACAAACAATCGTCAAGATTTAGGCTGGAAGTTTATACTTCAAATTTTGATATATACCTACATAATGTTGGAGATTTGGAAGACTCAAGAGTGTCAAATCGTCCTAATTAGGAGACTTAGGAGTAAGAGACTTTTTCCTAACTCGTTACCTACATAAACAGCATTTTTGAGGCTATTTTTAATTTGATTTGTTGTATTTTCAGAAATATGGACTTTACTATGGGTATAGGACCGGAGAATGGGGTCGAACTTCTAATAAGCTCGGAAAAGGAAGTACCACAATAAAAGTTATACCTATAGGCACATTTGAGTATATGAATGATGAATGGTAAGGCAAGACTATCATCAGAACTCTACTAGAGAGATTGCAACAGGAAAAAAAAATTAGGCAAAGTAGTACGTCCATTAAGGTACAGTGTGATGATGTAAGTACCTATAGTCACGAGTAATGACAAAATGAAACCTCATAAAAATGTTGCTTATCTAAAAATATAAAATAACATGCCATTTCATAAATAATTACTTTAACTCCCAGCAATTTTTCAATAGCGTTATGTTTCAAACCTTTTTATACAATTTTTTTTATATAGAATACAGTCTACAAATTCCTACTCCAAAACACATGTTTATGGGAATATTTAAATAATGTTTAATAAATGCTTCTATAAGAATTTCGCTGTTGTGTTCTTAGTTCTTTTGACCTAGATTTTACCTCTCCATTGTAAATTTTATAGAAGAAATTGGTTTCTAAATAAAATTACAGGTGAGAGTTTTTAAAATATCCTTTTTATTTTCTGTTCAAAAAACGTTGGCACTCAACGGTAAAAACTAGTGAAAAAAAAATAGGGCACTTAGATCAGAATTACATCGAATATTGAACCAAAGGTCCGAAGTGATAGAAGTATGTATACAAAGTGTGTCATTACTCGTTTTTTTATTGATTATATTGCTAAAAATTTTAACAGATTTAACGATTTATAAAAAATAATATGGTTTAGAAAAAATACGAACCATTGTATACGTTATCATGAATATATAGGAAGTATGATAAAAATGTCAGTTGTCATTTTCGATTTCCCATTCAGCCTGAAGTGGCGGCCTTGAGCAACCTGGTATATGTGTATATTCCAGCGATTCCAGCAATATAATATACACAACATGACTATAAATATTTAAAAATAACCAACATATTGGTTTTTACATGTTCATTACAGTACATCCACAAGGTAATATTCAAGTATAGATCAAGATGCTGTCTAAGTGGCCGCTACTTGCGGCTAAACCAGAAGTCGGAAATGGAAACTGACCTACCGTACCTACTCAGTATATGCTCGGTATATACTCATTAGCAAAAGCTGTTAGCAGAATTTGACTTAATTTTCTCGTACAATCTGTTTTTCATACCTTTTATAGCAACGTATGAACAGCCATTTGGTTAAATTTTTTCTGAATCGAATAATTTGTCTAATAAACAAAATCCGTTAATTTTTAGCAGAATAATCAATAAAAAAGAGTTCTGACACACCCTGTATAATAAATCATCATGACGAATCCTAATATTAATGCCATCGAACATTAAGCCAATGCCCTGAAGTGATTGACCAATGATAATAGATCATCATGAGAATGTCTGTGATATCACAATATTAATGTCCTCGAACATTAAGCCAATGCCCTGAGCTGATTGACCAATGTACAGGAAATCCTACGAGCATGACCGCTTCGACATAATAATAATGACTTGTAACATTGAGCCAATGTCCTGAAGTGATAAAGCCAATGTAAAAAAACATTACGAGGAAGACCGTATTGACATAGTAATGATGCCTTCGAACATTAAACCATCACTCTGAAATGATAATCACAATCACCTTAAGTTCAAGCAATGACCAATAAAACATCATATTGATCAAACCGGGCATCGGTTGAAATTTAATGTACAAATTCATTACCACAATGTCTTTTTTAATTATATGTACGTAGGTTTTTCGTTCTGTGTTTTAGGTATATAAAATGAATATTTTAATGCACAACTATTTTAAGGTTATACTACTTCGACTAGTTACCTATATTAATACCGTATTTTGATGTAGGTTTTATTTTACAATAAAAAAGGTAGGTACTCTTCCCCACCATAGTATACCAAAAATTAAGTTGGTACCTATTTTGGTAGGTACTAGCTAGGCTAGTACACCCTGTATATTATACTATTATACAGTGTGTCCCCGGATAGTTGAAAGCAAACGTCAAGCAATTTTCGAGTTAAAATTTGAACTTCTGGCATTCAACCCTGCTTATTTTGAAACTAATTTGTGTCACAATTTTAGTTTTAAAAAATCACGTATAGAAAAATTTGAAATAACTAATTTTCCGCACCAGTACAGTGACCTTTTTGCACGTTTTGCAACAAAGCATTATTAAGGAAACTTGTTCAGAACAAAAAACTGAGTAGGTTTGCAAAATTTCAAAACCCTACACTGAAAGAATTCCGCCAAGTGAGTTGATTTGCTAAGATTTTTTTGCTGCGGTACATATATATTATGCTGTCATAGCAAAAAAAATTGCTGTGGCAAGTAAACCTGTTTTGCTAAAACTTCTTTGCTGCCACAGCAAAATTTTTACTTGCGGTTAAAGGATAGGTCACTAAAAATTCCTTTTAGTGAGCCCACTTACTTACATGAAGCCCGTCGTTTTGTTACTACAGGTGAGTGCAGTCTGCTGCAATGCACTCAGCTGTGGTAATTCAACTGCTCATTTGTGGCTAGCGAGCCCTCACTTACAACAAGTGAGTTGCTTTGCTAAAATTAACGGTGAGTTACAAATGCGCTTGCGCTAGCCGGCAAGCCTGAGCCCGGCAGGCGTGATGATCGTACTGATCGTCTACATAGACCTAGACAGCTCTGGCATTCTGGCATCATTGTTTTCTGGGAACATTGCCGTCTTTGAAGGTACGTAAAAATTAATATTTTCATACTTAATGTCCTCTTGGTAGCACATTATCATTATATTATACATAATCTGGCATCCTGTCAAAATTATAAAACATAGCGCAACCAGATTTTTTGTTTTTCCTGTAGTTTTCCCATTTCATGTTTTCTTTATATCATGTTGAGTCATTCACTACAAATCCCTAATATATTCTTATTACTTGGCCGTCTCAATTTCAAAGATACTTTTTGGGGACACGTAGGGTGTGTAAGGCTAGGTGTAGAAGAAACCCGTAGGGTTGCCGCGTGAACAACATGTTATTAAAAAAACATGAAATGGGAAAACTACAGGAAAAACAAAAAATCTGGCTGCGCTATGTTTTACACTTTTGACAGGATGCAGATTATGTATAATATAATGATAATGTGCTACCAAGCGGACATTAAGTCTGAAGATATTAATTTTTACGTACCTACCTTTAAAGACGCCGGCAACAAATAAATTCTTTGCTATGGTAGTTAAGCAACTCACTTGTGGCTAGTGGGCAGTTTAATTGTCATTAATGAGCTGATTCAATTACAGCAACAAAACCTACATAACCGCAATCAAATTATTTGCTATGGTAGCTAAGCAACTCACTTGTGGTTAGTGAGTGCCTTAATACAAGGGTTGAATTATCACAGCATAGTTATTTTCGACAAATCTGCTTACTTACTGCAATTGAGTTGTCTTTAGCAAAGCGTGCTTTGCTGCGGTAGCAAAGTAACTCACTCGGCGCCTATTTAATGCAGATATTTTGCTTGAGTTCTTACTAACCGTAGCAAAGTAATTCTTTCAGTGTAGGTCTACTTTAAATGTTGACGTGGTTTTTTCCAAACCAAAAGTGTGTTAGGCTGAACCCCAGGAGCTCAAATTTCAATTCAATTTTTTTTTGGCTTTTACAAGCCAGTCGTTTCACCTATTCGGGGAAACACTGTATACACTGCCAACAAATTTAAAAAACCGTCAACTTTCCTATCGTTGCTTCAGATTCTTCTAGAACGCCCCGTATAGAACTCATCCAGCTCTCCCGCATACCGGACCAGGCAATTGCGGCGGGCAGCGAGCAGCATCGGTCTGCGGTTGCGGCGCCTGCATCTTCGCGCCGACGGCGGCGGCGGCGACCGGGCCAGCGAACGCTGCGCCACTTTCACTGGATTCTGGGTTATCCACGTGTCGGCCGCTCCGTCCGGACGGCAGGCCTTATCTTATTTTTAGGCGGTGAGGCGGCGGGGTACCTTCGTGCCGAACAATCCCAAGTTTTAACAGTTCTCCGGGCCTAGAGGCACGCGGTGCAGCGGAGCGGCTGCGCCGCGATGGGATGCACGACCGACGACCGGCGCCGCCCGTCCCGTCCTGTCCCGGCCAGTACCACGGGTCCAACGTGACGTCGTGACGACGTAATCTGGCATTCCACCCGGGAATTCGGGAAAAGTATCCGACTGAGCATCGGCCATCGTATAATAATAGTTATTTATGTATCAAGGGAATTATAAGGGCCTTAATTACCGATGGCAAAGGGAGAGCAATTGCCTGAGGTTATTAAGGCCCATTAATTCCCGTGGTACATAAATAATTTTATTTCTGACCGATTTCAATAAAATATTGTTCGTTTTTAAAACGGAAAAAATGTACCAATTTATTACCTTCCCGGTATATTTGAATCAGGTACCATTGATTATAAGAGCTTTGTTGTTGCTAGGTTGTTGCTATGTTACTTGTTTATAAACAGAACTGTTACTTGTTTATGAACAGAAAGAGGGAATTATAGATTCTATAATGTCCCCAAGGGAGTTATGACCCTCTTTATTGATAGCATAATTATGACGATATAAGCTTATAATATCCCGGTCAGAAATAATAATAATTTAGACTTCAACACAATGATTGGCTCCGCGTAACCTAAACCACGGGCGTAGCCAAGGGGGGGGTTTCGGGGGTTCAAACCCCCCCCCCCGAAATAAGCAAAATATTACCTAATATTATCTATCCTTGTTAAGGATAGAGACGTGAATCATTATTACTGTCGAAAAATGGAGGGGGAAAAAAGGAAGGGTGGTAAACCTAAAGGTATGGACTACTGGAAAAAATGGTGTAGTCAAGGTCAAGGGGTTTCTAATAAAGAAACAAATTTGGATTTAGCTATCAAAGCTTCAGCTACCTTGCATGCTGATAAGAAGACTGCCTACCTCGAAATCTAGTTTGGCATGCCTAGATATGTGCGATAAAAACCTTTATCCTAATATTTACACATTACTACAAATCTTGGCTACCATTCCTGTATCCACTGCTACCCCAGAGAGGTCTTTCTCGAGCCTAAGGAGACTGAAAAACTATTTACGAAACACTACAAGTGAAAACAGACTTAATGGTTTGGCTCTAATGAACATTCACTATGGAACAGAAATTCATGCAGATGAAGTAGTAGATATATTTAAAAGAAAAAGCCGAAGATTTCTTCTTTAATGGTTTTAGATTTAGCGCAGAGGAACGAAATTAATTTATCCATTTCATTTAAAGTTAAGAACTTTATAAATATATGTCGTATTTTTTCGGATGGATATATAGATATTAAATTTCATATAAGTATATTTTTGTTGTTTTATTTACTTCTCAAACTAAACCCCCCCCCCCCAAAACTAAATCCTGGCTACGCCCGTGACCTAAACCCTAAACTGAACTCGGAATTACACTTCTATAACTACTATACCTAGACGGTGGTTTAAGTTTATTCTGTGACACTTTCAACCTTTCAACACTTAGACGGAAATCCATACCTAAATGAAAACTCTGAGTCACTTCCAAGTATAACAGCGGCGAGATTTCAATAAAATAAAACTGTTTTGCAGTAGGTATACAATTTGTACACAAAGCCTTCGTTTGCAAGATACAAGGCTCCGTTCAGTAGCGCACCCAGTAAATATGATTGGGGGGGTGGGGGGGGGACAACCTAAAAAGTTTGACGTATTACATAAAAAATATTTTATGATTAAAAGAAGCTTCCAAAAAAGTTTTTATAGAATAGAATAGAATACATTTATTTTGCAAAGATAATACGTACATATTATATAGCAATAGTCAAGAAAACAATAGTTTCTCAAAAAGCAGAACACTTAAATGTACAGAGAAACATTTAAATACTATTAAAATAGTCTACTTAATGTATATACAACACAACAAATACAACACAAAAAAGAAAAAGGACTAATCAAAATGTATCACAGAAAGTAGTCATCGATTGTATAGAAACACTTATCAACTAAAAAATTTTTAATATTACACTTAAAAACCATTAAATTTTTACTATTTTTTACATAGGCGGGCAGCCGGTTAAATAACTTAGGACCCAAAACTGTTGGAGATCGATTAGTCAGTGACAGGGTGGAAAACGGTGCGTGAATGTCATTCTTACCCCTTGTGCTTGTACCATGTACATCACTATTAAGTGTAAAGTCTGATTTATTTGAATAAACATACACGCACATCTCATTGATATACAGCGAAGCCAATGTTAAGATGTTATATTGACGGAAAATATTTTTACACGAATGCATCATTGAAGCACCGGCGATACATCTAACAATTCTTTTCTGGGCAATAAAAACATTATGGGACAGAGTAGTGTTTCCCCAGAAACAAATTCCGTACCTCAATCGAGAATCTACCTGAGCATTGTAAAAGTTGATTAACTGTAATTTGGTCAAAACTGGTTTAAGATTTCTAATGAGAAAATTCATTGAACTCAATAGTGATATTTGATACTCGCAGTGTATTTTCATATTCAGATTTTCGTCAATTTTCTACTGAGTGTTCCTCAGATTTCAAAATATAATTATCAACATGTAAAGTTAACGAATTACAGTTTTTTTGACGGTTATGAAATCTAATTAAGTGAGTTTTATCCACATTAAAATATAGATTACTTTGAAAAACCAAGCACAAACCCTTTTCAAAACTGTAGTACACTGTTTCTTTAGGATGTCATCAGACCTATCCGAGACAATCAAAGTCAAGTCATCAGCATACATTGCAAAAGACGCGTCACCCAAGATGCTCTCCAAGCTCTTGACGTATAAAATGAATAGTACAGGTCCAAGGACCGAGCCTTGGGGTACTCCCATATCTATGTTAGACTTATCAGAATTATACGTGTTGACAGTGTTCCTATCATCTATGTGCTGGATAGCAACAAACTGACTGCGTGACCCCAAGAATGAAGAAATCCATTCAGGTGGTACACCCCGTATACCGTAGTCCCACAGCCGCGACAAGAGAATAGTATAGTCGACACAGTCGAATGCACGGCTGAGATCGCAAAAGATCCCAGCAGGACACTCACCTGCCTCAATAAAATTTATACCTTCATTATAAAAGCTGTGTATGGCAGTTGTTGTGGACCTGCCACAGCGAAACCCATGCTGCCCATCAGACAGAACCTTGAATTTATTTAGATAACTCGTCAGGCGATCCAAATATGCGTACTCAAATATTTTTGAAAATGCTGGTGCAAGACTAATTGGCTTGTAATTCATCATCTCTGTGGGATCTTTCTTTTTGAATACCGGCAGCACCTTACTCGCTTTCAGGAGATTCGGAAACACACCGCTCTGAAATGACATATTTACCAAAAAAGTGAGAGGTCCTACAAGCAAATGCAAGACTTGTTTAAGTAAAAACATCGGTATATCATCAAATCCCGATGACTTTTTATTATTTAATTTGTTTCTTAATAAGTTAATAAGCTCAGTCTCAGCAAACGGATCTAAATAATACAAAATAACAAAAATTAAATTCTCGGTCTACGATAACACCCTTTAGAATTTTTAAAATATGAAAAGTCTGGGGGGCGGGCGAATCCCCCTGTTCCTCCCTCTCCCTGGGTGCTCCACTGCCTCTGTATTTAGACAAATTAAGTAATTGCTAAGAAAAAAGTTGAGATCCGGTATAATATAAACTCAGACATTGCTTTCAGATGGCAATCAATTTTCTACAAAAAACTACTCTTGATATGCGTGCAAAAGTTTGAACTAAAACAACTTTCGTGATTTAATTAGGTTTAAAGAAACAAAATGTAATATTAAAACAAATTACACCCTCTATATCTTGGAGACGAAGGCTTTGTATAAAAAACTAACGAGAAACCCTTTTTTTTGTTCTTTTAAGCCTTAAAGTTTAAACCTTCAGTCAACGCTTAAAGCGTTGGGTGAAGATCCAAAACTGAATTATTTTCAATAAAATAAAAGACAGGTTGTCTACTATGTTCAGGTCAAGGTTAAAAACAACCATAATTGTTTTTTCTTTAATTTAAACAAATTATACAGGGTGGTCTATTAAGAAGTGCCGACTTCCGGTTTGATCTTTAACACTATACAGGGTGAGTCATTAATAATAGCACATATATTTTGGGCCAAAATATTACGATTGAGGCTAATATACCTTATAGAAATATTGTTTGTTTCTCCCAACATAATCAAGCTGCTGAACTGAAATTTAGCACTGTTATGTTTTTGGGAATGGAGAATAAGCTGAAAATGTAAATTTCCACGTATCTCCCAGAGGGCGCCACGTGCGCTGTTTTTGGATCGTGCTTTCACTCGTAACTTTTTTGAGGTTATCTTTTTATTCTGCACTTGTTTCATAACGATCAAATCAACCGTTTGCGTTGAAATTGCCAAAACGTGCCCCAGAAGACCTGCTGACTTCAATATTCGAAAAATACGTGTGAGATACGTAGAAATTAACATTTTCAGCTTATTCTCCATCCCCAAAAACATAGCAGTTTTGAATTTCAAAAAACAAACTTCAACGGCTTATCTCTTAAACAAACAACATTTCTATAAAGCATGCCTCAGTCGTATTATTTTGGCCCAAAATATATGCGGTTGCACTATGTGTCATTATTAATGACTCACCCTGTAGGTATGTTTGATGCAGATGCGTCTAAATAAAAAAATTGCATAAAAAGTCTCGCAATATTTTAGCTCAAAGATTCTGTGGTTATCGGATTGACGCAATTTTTTGTAACGCCCTGTATACCAAATCGTTGCTACTGTACTACGTGAGCCAGTAATTGAATTAGCAGTTGTCTCATATTTTAAATAACGGTGGTCTTTAAAAGCAATGGAAAGTCGACAATTTTCAATCGCTTTGGCTTTGGAACCTAAACTGGCAACTGTCGGAGTGCGCTATGGCCTGCCAACCGCTACACAGAGTGTCCCAGAATTAGTTTGAAAGTACATAATTTCTGTATTTTTAAAGAAAAAAAATTGAACAAAAAGTTATTACATAGGGCAGAAATGTCTTTCTCGGGAGATGTACACGCACTCTTCAGATGGAAGCATCCCTTAGGAATAAACCCAACATTTATTTTTCAAAAACAAGCTTTTTTTAGGTTTCGAAATTTTATTTTCAAGAAGCTTGTAGCGAGACATGTTCAGAAAAGTAGGTACCAATTAATTTCATTGGACATTGGTTGTTTGATAAGGAAGTACTTGCTGAAGTATAAGTATTTTCTTTACAATTCGCGCGACAAGCTTTTTGAAAACCTAAACTTAGGTATCTTATCAATTTTAGTACATGGCTTAAATAAAAGCTTGTACTAAGAATTTCGTCACGTATTCTATTTGCAAACCCTTTCATTTGATACCCATGCAAAGGGGGTTTTCATAAAGAAAATCGGTAATCGGCTATTTTGGAGCGGCGGCCATTTTGAGCAAATTACAATACCTGTTAACTAAGTATAATTAGATTCTATTGTTACAAGCACCAAAAGTATGTGCAAAATTTCAGCTTAATCGGTTAAGTGGAACTGGTTGGAAATTGAGTTGCAAGATTTGATCCACACTAACAAGTGAAGTTAAATAAAACCTTGTAAAAAACCGTTAAAATTTGTAAGAATTTAAAAACCCTGTATCTCAAAAACGAGGTCATATTTTATCGTTTTCGCCTGTTGAAGTGTTCTAGAATAAGACTGAACCGCCCTGTAGAAGATAATACAGAGGATTAGATAAAAATCACCCGTATGCAATTATTGTGTTGTGTTTCCCTCCTGTAATTATTGAGATTCATGTGGCGCCTATTTTTATCATTTTCGGATATGAAGTATCTACATATAGGTATTTACAGTTAAAACAAATTCATCAAGTTCTTTCCAGTTTCAAGTTTACCTTTCGTTTTTTATTATATTATCTAGGTACAATTGCTGATGTAGGTATAGCGATAGCGGTACTCAGCGTTGATCACGACGATTGTCATGCTCTCACCTGAGGGGAATTTTTTTTGTTGGAATAAAAATATTTGGAATTTGTGTAAAGAAAGTTATTATAATAAGAATATACTTAGCCGTAATAATAAATCAAATAAGTATAATAAGGTAAAATGGTACAATGTGTATGAAGTTTAGCTTTATTTATTGTTCGCCAGAGAACACTTATTTAGAGTTGTCAGCCGTGTTCGACTTCCTCCATCGCTCGGTTCAATAGTGGATATCCTGCATAACCCTTTTTCTTTAAATACCCCCAGAAGAAATCAGGCACAGTTATGTCGGGGGATCTGGAGGATCACATAAACCCACGTTGTTGGACCGAATAGATAATTCATTTTGTATAAAAAAGAATATTTGACACTATAAAATTACCAAAATTGGACAACAGTTAATAATGTTTTAACCTTTCATACTGCTCTCATTAGTGATTATTTCCCTCATACTACTTGTATCAAATAAGAATCAACCATCGCTTCGTTGCAACCGCGGATTTGCTCAATACACACACTGACTTGCCAAAATTTGTCTGTTTCGGACGGTTCAGAATTATGCAGCTGAAAATTAAGTATATCGCGGTAGATATTATCAGACATTGTATAAATTCATTTAATTTATATATTGTTTCCATCGCTAAACTGTTTATAGTGTGTGCTCATTTTAAAACTAGTCCACTCTTAATATTTCAGTACCTAATAAAAATATGGCAACTGCCATTACCTACGTAACATAATGACTAAAAGAGATCCCCATTCCAATAAAAATCGGCGGGTCTCCGAAATTTTAAAATTTATTTTCATTATGGAAATATTATTAAAAGTTAATAGTTTTCAAATGAAAACACACTGTATTAGACCAGTGTTAATAAGGTGAACATATAAACGTAATGTTGTTTGTTTTCTTAAACGCTCCAGTAGAAGCCGTCACTTCCGCGACTATTCAGAATATTAAACTCGTTCAAAATGAATCATTTTCGAGATATAAATATACAAAAAATTACTAAAGGCATAGTATTCCTGAAATATTCTCAACAAAAACTACACATCAGGAAAATTTTTCTTGATAAATTTATTCACAAGCTGCAAACCCACTCGAGATTTGCTCGAGGTATTTTACCAGAAAATATACAAACTAATAATTATACTCGTAATCCTTCTATAGGCAAAACAGCGCTCTCCAAAAAGTTATCGATAAAATTTCTCGATTTCGTTGGCTTTGGTGATCTATTTCAAGAGGGCCATGGCAACAAGCCTGCACATCAATTTTAGTCGATGTGGCGACGCTCTAAGTTTTCGTATGTTCGAGTTGGTTATGGGCCGGCACGCTATTTATTTCGAACAGGACACGAGATAGATAATGTGCATTAGCTGTCCCGCTTGTCTTCGACGAAGATTAAAGGAAACGCTCCAAAATTGAAATCAATTAAAGATAATATGTTTGGGAGTCGAGATTCAGTCTGAAGGTGCACCAAAATTGGCTCCCAAGGAAATTGTAGTACTTATTATTGATTCTTCACTATATTAGGAGGAAGTTCTAAGTAGGGGAACGGGAGGCAAAATGGCACCGTTAAGAAAGTTGGTCAGTTTTTCAAACTATATGAACTTTATTTGGAAAATCAAATTAAGTCTTTGATAACATAACATTTTCTCGTATGTACATATACCTCGAATTGGCTAAAAGTTAACCTCACCAGGCAAAAAAAAATAAAAGAAAAAATAACTCCCTTGGTCCATTTTGCCTGCTTCCGAAGGCAAAACGGCACCTCTATGAAGGTAAAACGGGTCTGGTTAAAAGTGCCTTATTATTTAAACACATTTTACAAAAAAAAACATTCATCTTGTTTGCCTTCGACTCCAGAGCAAGAGGGATGTGCTATAAACACAAAAGTGTAGGTTAGAAGGGAGTATAAAGCGCACAAGGGTAAGTTGGACGAGGGTAGAAAATACACAAGGGTAGGTTAGACGAGGGTAGAAACACACACAAGGGTAGATTAACAGGAGGTACAAAACACACATGGGTAAGTTAGACGGGGATAAAAAACAGATAAGGGGGTATAAAATACATATCGGTAGGTTAGATGGCGGTAAAGGGGGGCGTGATCTGAACGTTACATCACAAAAGTGGAGGGGTGCAAAATGAGTGGAGAGTGTGTTTCAGAACTCTGTAACTATCCCTACGGGAAGTAGTTAAGTTTAGAGAGTTTTGGACCATCCCTGATCCCCCACTCCTTTTGTGACATCACATCTAGGCCCCGTCCACACACTACCACATCACAACACGTTTCAGACTTGTTTTGGGCTCGTTATATGTTTCAGAGGCTTTTGTAAGCCCCATCCCAGCAAGCACCTTTTGTACAGCCTGTCTCATGGACATATTACTTTATTTCTGCCTCTCTGACTTTCCCTTGCAGTTACTGAGGACCTTAAATATACTAAGGGGCAAAATGGACTGCTAGAAGGCAAAACGGTCCAGGTGGTCCATTTTGCCCGGTCCGTTTCGCCTTTATGTAGTCTCGAACAAAACAGGTGTGTTTCAAGGTTATGTCAACTCAAAGTTAAATAACAAAAGAATGTCTTGGATAGCGGAAATACTACTCTATCTAAGGATAACTTCACTAATGCTGGTTGTGTATAACAAAGGAAACTGCAGGTTACTTGAAAATGCCTAATTTTACATAACTTTTTATTAGAAATTAAGATTAAATATAGAACTTATTTAAAAAGAGAAAGAGAAAGGTCCATTGGCTCAGTATAGCACGACTTTAAAATAAAGACTCCCTGAGCAAGACAAACGCATGGAAATATGAAAAGTGCAGAAACGGCGGGCGCGGTCGGCTCCTGGATAGGTAACCGGACCTAATTACGTTTTTAAATTAGGTTTTACGTATAAGATCCCACTAAAAATCGGTTGGAAACAATTGAAAGGCGTTTTTCTGACTGAATTTTACGTTCTTGTGTTTTCAACTCACTGTGTGTAAACACGAGACAAAATAATATTAATTGCCCCCTCCCCTGCACAAGCATTCAGTTGCTTATGGGGTACTCCTAGTTTGGAGTATTGTGAGGGTGAGAATTTTATTGTTATTATTCGTCCAGTTTTAAAACAGCAATCTAGTTTTTTGAGATTTTACTAAGAATAACTTCATTTCGCCAACTGCTCTCTTACTTCCATAATTACCATAATAATTGAAATTTTGAAGTTTTATTATGAGTTGGCTCAAAAGAGTAAAAATACAAATTTTTATTAATTAATTTAGCATGGCTTTATTTTCTTTTGAAACATAATTAATGGAAATTTTTAAACCAAAATTGCTACATGACTATTTTAAGGGATGCCGAATAACCTTACAGTGTTACTTTTTCCATTAAAAATGTCCAATATAGTTTTTCGAAAAATTAATACTTCGCCAGTGATGGCCTTTCAGGAACATTGGTACCTATCTATAAAAGAAAGTTGCCCCATTCAGTTCCCTCTAGGGATGATAACACAAAAAACCAGACACATGTGTACAAATAGAGTGAGGAAACAAATTTTAGTTTAGTATAGGAACATTGGCGTAGCTAAGGGGGGGCTGGGGGGGCTAGGCCCCCCCTGGTATAAAAATAGCCCCCCCTGACAAATTCTAGCGTTTATTTTTATAATTTTTTTGACATTATAGGCTTACTTTAAAAAAACATTACTAAGCTGACTTATTCTTGTTGCGTGTTCGTGTTATTGCATATAGTAATAAGACACTGACTAAAACACCAATAACAAAATAAAACAAACTAAACAGCGGCAACACTGAACACTGGCAACACTGCCGTCACGCACTCACCCCGCACCCGTCCCCGTCAGTCCGCCACACGCCACACTCACATCCCTTTTGGATTTTTTAAAAAGTTCATGGCTCACTAGATATTATGAAAAGAGTGATTTTTTGCTATTCCATCAGATCTCTGTAGCTCCGTTATTTCTTTATGTTATATACTATTATACAAAAAACTGTAGATCATTTTGGGCTTAATAAGATAATCTAATCCAATTTTTTTATGTTGTTTGTGATTTTTTAGATATGACATAAACGTGTGTTTCTTTAAATGTAAATCATAGTTGGCTGTGGCCTTATAAAATCGGCCATTTTTTTGAGCTTTCCAAAGATATAATACTCGGCATAGTTATTATAAAAAATAAAAGAGCTATGGCTAATTTTCAGATTTTTTTAAATTTCCACATAGTCATGGAATATTTTCATAATTACGTTCTATTTTATAATTAGACATACTTCAAACTTTCTAATATTTTGTTTTTAGCAAAATGTAACAAAATAATACAAAAATTATCATGATGGAGCTCCACCACATAATTATTTGCCCGTAAGAAATTACCTAGATCAGCTCTACATTTAAAAAAAGACACAAGTTTGTGTCATATCTCAAAAATCACAAACAACATAAAAAAATAGATCAGATTTTCTTATTAAGCCCAAAATTATCTACAATTTTTGTCTTAACAGTTTTTCTGTATAATCAGAAATAACGGAGCTAGAGCTACAGAGATCTGATGAAATAGCAAAAAATCACTCTTCAAAATATCTAGTTAGCCATGAACTTTTTTAAAAATCCAAAAGGGGCATTAGATTTAGCATTCAAAACTGCAATTCTTGCCCCAATTAACCTTTGTTCTAGCTCTGCTAGTTTCCGAGATCCCCATTATGGGCATCGAAAAAAACTCACCCTGTATGTAGTAACGTCGTGTGTATTTAAATTAATAACGTTGTGTCGATTAATAAGTAAATAAGCTCTACTATAGTTTGCGTAAGTACTTTAATTTTCTTCATTTAGTTCAGTAAGTTCGTTTACAAATAAGTACCTACCTAATTAATTGACAATTATTGTCTATTCATTCATCCGAGCAATAACCCACGATACACAGAAAACGGTATGCCCGCGCGCAGGTGCTGTAACGTAAACGGTGACGCTTATTCGACAAAATCATGGCTTACTTTTATTTTTAAACGGAAATTTGAGTCGTTTTATAGTGAGGCAGGTAAACACATATACACCAAAGTGTTTATATGCGGCGCTCCGGCGCTTTTGCAGCTTTTGCGGGTTACCGAATCTTATCTCCTTCAGGGGCTTAAGCCCCCCCGGAGAAAAAAGGCTAGCTACGCCTATGTATAGGAAACCCAAAAATGGAACTTTATAAACATTTCATGTGCAGGTTTAATCTTTCTTGTCAACTCCACGGATGCAAGTGGCCTTCAAGTTCTCTATTTAGGCATGGTGTCCTTTCTAAAGACTGCTGCCGCTCTTTTAACCCATATTTACCCGTCCTTCAATAATAGTGGGGGACGCATCCTACCTACGTGTGGTAGTAAATATAATAGAAAATAAAAAATTTAAGTATTTAAGAAAGGTTATCGACGAGTTATTACCCTTGCTAATTACCCAGCAATTAACGACCACACGGCCATAAATGCATCCATTGCGGTTGATGAGTGATGAGTGTGCAGCGACTCCAGCGCATTGTCTTGCGTCATTTGTGTTATTCATCCGTTCGTTCTTTAAGGAAGAAAAGTAACACCTCCGGTTGCTTCGGCGTAAGAGTATCCAGGAGAAGGCGGAAAATGAATGGCCATCATTTGTGATCTCAGATAAATATCGCATATTTAAATCTTCTTGCAACAAAACGACAGTATAGGTCATTAGCTATATGAGGGTAAGCTTGCAAGGATATAAGTCATGGGTTTGTGTTTGTTGCGTAGATGTAGTTACTATATTTGCATTTTATCCTTTTTATTAATTATTTAGAAAATTAAATAATTTGTTCCTAAATGTCATACATTTTATTAATAAGCACTATCTGCAATCTCCATGGTGCATAGGTATTCAGTGCCCACGCAAGTCGATGGTAAGTTGGCGAACGGAAAAAGATTGGTCCATGGTCCGTGGTTATTTTCTTTTATGGTATATGGGAGATTAACGGTAAAACGCAGCGAATAATTTGACAACTTTATTAATAAAAAATATAAAAAAAAATTTTGCATTTAAGAAGAACGGTGGCAACCTCAAATTAGTTAAAAAACTACATTGAATTATATACAGGGTGAGTTTTTTTCGATGCCCACTATGGGGATCTCGGAAACTAGCAGAGCTAGAAAAAAGTTAAACGGGGAAAGAATTGCAGTTTTGAATGCTTAATCTAATACCCCTTTTGGATTTTTAAAAAAGTTCATGGCTCACTAGATATTTTGAAAAGAGTTATTTTTTGCTATTTCATCAGATCTCTGTAGCTCCGTTATTTCTGATTATACAGAAAAACTGTAGAGACAAAAATTGTAGATAATTTTGGGCTTAATAAGATTAAGCCCAATTTTTTTATGTTGTTTGTGATTTTTGAGATATAACATAAACTTGTATTTTTTTTAATGTAAATCATAGTTGGCTGTGGCCTTATCAAATCGGCCATTTTTGAGCTTTCCAAAAATATAATACTCGGCATAGTTATTATAAAAAATAAAATAGCTATAGCTAATTTTCTGATTTTTTTTTAATTTTCACATAGTCAGCCATGGAATATTTTCATAAATTACGTTCCATTGTATAATAAGACATACTTCAAACTTTCAAATATTTTATTTTTAGCTGGTAACAAAATGTAACAAAATAAAACAAAAATTATCATGATGGAGCTCCACCACATAATTATTTGCCCGTAAGAAATTACCTAGATCAGCTCTATCCAAATAGTTGGATAGGGAGAAATAGACCTATTTCCTGGCAGCCCCGATCCCCCGATTTGTCTATTTTTCACAATAGTAGTAGTATGAGACAATTGTTGAATTAAGAGCAGCTGTTTTAGAAGCAATTGCAAGTATTGACAGGCGCTTTCTAAGAAAGGCGACAAATTCAATTTTAAAAAGATGCGATATTTGCATAAATAATAATGATGGATTGTTTGAATACCTTTTTTATTTTAAAAGGCGACCTTTTTAATAATAATTTGAATTTGAGTTTTTTAATTTTTGTTTTATTTTGTTACATTTTGTTACCAGCTAAAAACAAAATATTCGAAAGTTTGTAGTATGTCTAATTATAAAATAGAACGCAATTATGAAAATATTCCATGGCTGACTATGTAAAAATTAAAAAAAATCAGAAAATTAGCCATAGCTCTTTTATTTTTTATAATAACTATGCCAAGTATTATATCTTTGGAAAGCTCAAAAAATGGCCGATTTTATAAGGCCACAGCCAACTATGATTTACATTTAAAAAAACAAAAGTTTATGTCATATCTCAAAAATCACAAACAACATAAAAAATTGGGTTAGATTATCTTATTAACCCCAAAATTATCTACAATTTTTGTCTCCACAGTTTTTCTGTATAATCAGAAATAACGGAGCTACAGAGATCTGATAAAATAGCAAAAAAATCACTCTTCAAAATATCTAGTGAGCCATGAACTTTTTTAAAAATCCAAAAGAGGCATTAGATTGAGCATTCAAACCTGCAATTGTTTCCCCATTTAACCTTTGTTCTAGCTCTGCTAGTTTCCAAGATCCCTATAGAGGGCATGGAAAAAAACTCACCCTGTATAGCCCAACAGAACATTATATGGCACTCAATTTGTAATGATAGTTTCTACTATAAGTCAAGTAAAAATTTAAAAGAAAATAGTTAAAAGGCGACTCAGACTTCAACTAAAATTCAACAAATCAAATCTGGCACCTGGCCGTGTGTCAATTTCTGTCGGGACTCTCGAACGGCAACTGCTATGACAACTAACTGGTGTCTGTAGACTGTTCTAGCGAAACTGTCCATTGACAAAAAATTAAAACCGACTTCAAAAATTTGTTCTTCTGCACACTCCACTAAAAATTTAAAAAAATATATCAAATAATAACACCGACTTCACAAATTTGCCCGTATGCACATTTCAACTAAAATTTTAGAAATATTTTTCTCTTTATACATTGAGTTATCTTTGGATTTGGTGACAGTCAAGGCAAAGAATTTAAATCCATTTAGATATGAATACATCATATCCTACATAATCATAACCTACTGTCACCGACTCCAAAGATAACTCAATGTAGAAAGAGAAAATATTTCTAAAATTTTAGTTGAAATGTGCATACGGGCTAATTTGTGAAGTCGGTATTATTTTTTTTTATTTTTTTTTATTTTTAGTGGAGTGTCCATACCGGCAAATTTTTGAAGTCGGTTTTACTTTTTTTGTTAAAATGTTTTTATTTCTTATTTTTTAGTGAATTATTGAGAATTATCGAAATCGGTCGAATATTAAATTCCATTTCCTATTTGTCCACCCTTAGGATTGCAAATTTTTTAAAAATTTAATTTCTCTTCAAATTTAAACGTGACCACCCCTAAGGTAACCCCTTTCTAATAAAATAAGAATCATCCAAATCGGTCCAATATGAACTTTCATCCCCTATTTACCTACCCTTCGGGGTGGAATTTTTTCTTTAAAATTAAATGGGACCACCTCTAAGGTACTCCCTTTCTAATAAAATAAGAATCATCCAAATCGGTCGAATATGAACTTTCATCCCCTATTTATCTCCCCTTAGGGGTGAAATTTTTTCTTTAAATTTAAATGGGACCACCCTTAAGGCTCAATGTATTTAATTAGGCTTTTTGCGCAAATGCTAATAACGGCCATTGTGATAAATATTTTTAAATAATTGTTGTCTCAAAATGTGAGTAATAACTTAGATTAAAATTTGTATTGACCAAAAGTTTTAAATTATACGTGTTACTCGCTAGAGATCGAAAAAAGCCATTTTATGGGTCAAAATTTTGAATCATCATATACGTGCTGTACATTGAGTCTTAAGGAACTCCCTTTCTAATAAAAAAGAATCATCGAAATCGGTTCAATATGAAATTTCATCCCCTATTTGTCCACCCTTAGGGGTGGAATTTTTTTTCAAATTTAAATGAGGCCACCTCTATGGCCTCACTTGCGCTGGTCTGGTTGCCTGTTGCCTGCAAGACATGGCCAGACAACGCGCGGGTGAATCATGGTATTTCGGCCGATTTTACTCGACGTTTTCCTGCGTCCCTCTGAATTTTTGGCGATATTTTCCTGTATTTGTGTATTTGGGTGTGTTTTAAAGCTATTTTGCAATTAATTAAACGCCAGGCTTTTTACTAGTGCACTAGGACCGCAACATTACAGCGTTGACTGAAGAGTGATTTCACCCAACGATTACAGGTTAGAAGGGCTAAAATTATTTTAGTTTTGAAAGTAGGTATGTGAAATAGTGAAATTTTCCCACTAAGGGTGAGGAAGAAGTACCTTGGATTATGTACCTATCTACTTTGTGGAATCAACCAAGCAAACTTAAACGGCTAAGTTGCGAAGCACCCTCTCTTGGTCAAAGTAATATTTTATTTGATAGTTATTATTTGTTAGTAAATGGATTATATGGTTTTAGATGCAGTACCTACCATGTACGGTATACTGCCAGCAGATTGAGCCACTTATTTGGCCTGGCCCAGTAGAAGAGAAGATCCTGAAGTAAAAAATGCAACATTTTTTAATTTAATTAACCGAGTGAATTTGTGCATCGAGGTTACGGGCGGCCTCTTGGAACAGCTACTGTAGTGCTTTGCACGTGCAATGTGTGCTAGTGCAGTTGTGTTTTTTGGTTACCCTTCGGGGTTTTCCTAGCGGAGGGGATCCTCCTCCGTGGTCGTCAGGCTGAGTACCTCGCTTCAAACAAAAGGAATGGCGGAGGGAAACGAGAGGTCCCCAACAGATTTAGAAAATGTGATGAATGTTGTGTAGTGTTGTGACTTTTAATGTAAAAAAGCAAGTAAACGGAAAAGGTTGCAATTCAATCCTGGAAATGTCAGTAAGGTAGTGGTGTTCCATAGGCATTCTACATGTTCCTTAGAAAGTAATCGTTTTCAAAAGGAAATCGTAATTTTGTGGTGAATCATCGGATAAATTGATAGACGTGGCCACGCCGCGCTATTTCACTACCTGTCACTACCATTGACATACGCGAAATTTTTAGACAGGTCTCGCGAGCGTTCATTGGCGGCGTTTCTTGAGGGGTTTAATACAATTTGAAAAAAAATTTAGGCTTCAGAGAAATGTTAGAAAATTTTTGAAAATTTATTTTGGCAAGTCTAATTTTTCTTTATCTACCATAAATTTTTTATACTAAGTGATAGTTAACCCTGTATTATTGCCACAGATTTACACACGATTTAGACTGACCAAGTTTTTAAATGATGTTAAGAAATAAGAATAAAGACGAAGAAATAATTTCAAGGGTTCCTTGATTTTTCAACACGTCAACATGCACCGGAGAATTTCATATCCTATCTGGGATGGATATGAAATTATAAGCGTTCAGTTAATTCTACTACTTCTCGATCCTGTAGGTTGTGAAGAAAACGACTACTTATCCAAGTAGAAAAATTTGGTGGGATGGGAGCCTCGTTGGTTACATCTGCCTTTTACGGGGGGCACAACTGGTCGATCTTTTGTGTCTGCCAGGGGCAATCCTTTTGCTAAAGAACATAATTAAATTATGTAAACCACAAAAATGTTGATCTCCCATAAGCCATTAGTGTAATGCGGTGTCTTCGCATCACATACTGTTACAAAACAATCGAATCGAAATATCGTAACCGGCGCCAAAACAATGCGCAGCGTCTCCCAGCGAGCCGCGCGCCTCGCGATGGCGCGCCGCTCATCTTCCATCCCATCCATCTCCCCCCTTTTGTCTCAAACGACTTCCTGTCGCTTTGCGAAATTAATAACAATTTCGGCAGGGCAATTTACACTATCAATTAAACATAACAATATACAATTAGAAAACCTTTGTATTCAAATGCGTGTGCCAGTTTTCGCGGGGCTGTGTGAGAATGCTTATGATTTCGCTTTCGTTCGCTGACCTGGTTTCTGTTCCATCTAGAAAGTGTTCGGCGGCGGTACGGTTCGTACCCCGTCGACAACGAGATCGCGAATACTAGATGAATAGACTGCGAATTTAATTTGGACACATTGGTCTTTATTAGCTTGAAAGCCAACAACTAGTTCACCAAAGCTCCTTTTACCAGTTCCTATATAAACCAGGAAATTTCATTCTCGAATTTTCATATACCTAGCTGGCCTTCTTCTCCTTATGACCTTGGTCTCTTCGTTTACATTTTTTCCAGCTTCCAAACAATAACTGATACCTTCCATTATCTCTCATCCATTTCATTTGGTTCTGTTTGGTGGTTTTCAGTTACAATGAACTTAGCCCTTAACCATAACATCGACTAACTTTAAGGCCAAAAGCTAGATCAATAAAGGATATTAGAGTATTGGGTATTATTTTGGTCAACAATTGTTAAATTGTTAAAAAATTTTAGAAAATCTAGGAAAGACATCCATTGTGTTCCTCATAATGCTTCAGTAAAAAGTACTAAACTCAGTAAAGCCCGATACGGAATCATCGAAGCGTCGTTTGCCAGGTGACCCTTTATTGCTTACTCATTATTATACTCAAGGAATAGAAGGATGACATAGAAGCATTTATTTTTTGTTTCACTCAAAAATGTATATCTACTGAAATATTGATGGCTTGCAAACTTGGTCTGTCTCATTTAAATAATTGTAGTAAAAGGGAATCAAGAGGGATGTTTTGTGGCATACCAGGTATAATCAGTTGAAAAAACTCCCTCCCAACTATGATTATCCTTTACTTGGTATGCCACAAAAACATCCCTCTTGATTTATAGGTCGCAGAAACAAAAATCCATCCTTATTTGTAAAATGGAATGTTCGGCAATTGAATGTGAGGGTGCTATAATTTAATCGCATTTGTATTTTACAAAAATATTTATGATGAAACTTGATAAAACCCTCAGATCTTTATAAAAAGATAGATAGTGTTAGATCTTTATAAAAATATCAGAGTGTGCCGATTGCTCATTGTTTATCAAATACAAGTAAAATTAACCGTGAATTTTTATCTAGGCCCCAGTCTAAAACTAATAATGTACAAATCATGTTTTTCTCCACTCCACAAAACTTCTTTAGTCGTCCATCGAATAGGAACAAAATTTACTGGAAATTAGTCGCCCTTCCTTTATACATTTATGAATGCACAAGGTGCGTATTATCGTATTATAATATCGCAACTTTATAGCATTATTCGTCCAGTTATTGCACATTCGTTGGCCATGACCGAACCTTGCCTGTGCTGTGGTTCTTCCGAAACATTGTTCGCAGTAGGCTTGCCATTTCAACTTCCACATAATATATTTGTTGTTTCCGCGCGACGCGTGACTTTTTACAAAGTGTCTCCAAAAAAAGAATAAGCGTCGCAGGCATGCTCCGTAGACCAAATTTTTTACAACTTTCAAGGTCAAACAGCCTAAAATTGCGAATTGGAAATTCGGCCAGCAAAAATATTTTGCTTACAAAATATGTTTCATTACATACATTTACCCTCTTTTCGATGCGACTGGCAAAAACCTCGACAAAATTAGGCTATAAATACTTTACGACGTAAAATATCGTCGAGAATATTACATTATATCCCTTTTGGGTCATCAAAAACAAAAAATAAACTGCATTATACCTAATGCTGCATAGATGCGAGCAATGCCTAATTTATTTCACGCATCGGGCGGCACCTCCCATGTCGAACGCAATGTCACCATTAATGAGAATGGTAACATACAGGCGAATTAGGATTAATTTTAACCAACGGTGTGCGGATGCGCGGGCAAAGTCTAGAGTATTCTCTAGACTTTGGCGCGGGCTTGAGTCAAAGCTGCGTCCAGACAGTGTGTGGCGCTTGCAAGCATCTGCGAACGCGAACACAGAAAACATCGCAAACGCATAATCTGGACGGCTGTTTTCGCTGTTTGCATAAGCTTGCAAGCATCTACGAATCTTGCGTGTGGCGTTCGCTCCGAGAGCGGTACATCAAAAAAGAGATTCGCGCGCGCAGTTTGGACGTCAGATTGGGCGTGTGTGCGGTGTTTGCGTCGTTCGCGATGCCTTGCAAGCATTTCTGAGCGCCACAGAGTCTGCCCAGTGGCGGACTCTAGTCTAGATAATGGTTTTGCGCAGTTTGGCGTTGGGCAATATAATACTTTTATTTTAAACACGGTACTGATACGGCAGTTCTCGGCCAACTGAATACACGTGAAACCCTACCCGAACCTTTAAAAGTTGCGAACACTACGCGCAGTGTGGACGACACAAATATAACGCTTGCAAGCATTATTTTTTCACATGTTCGCACTGCTTGCAAGCACCACACACTGTCTGGACGCGGCTTTTAACGGCGCGGCGGCGTAACCACTTTTCGATTTGGTGACGGTGAATACAATTTGTTAATTTGTGTGGTTTACACTTTGCACTGTTTGTTCAAAAAATCTTTAAAATATAAATTTTGCTTGGGTTTGAAAATCATAATGATATCTTTGTAGGTTGATGTGTTGGAAAATGAAATAAATATTTCAGTAGGTAAGCGAATAAACATACTATCCCTTTAACGTTCAGTTGGAAGAACATAGTAGTAGATTCTGAGATGAGGTTAGAATGAAAAAATTCGATACGAGTGGAAGATTCCGAACGCGAGCGTGAGAAACCACGAGTATCGAATTTTTTCATTCTAACCGAGTAACAGACTGTATTTTCTCCACGACTATTCGTGAATGTAGAAAAAAGAAATCTCCAAAAAATGCAATTAAAACATTTTCAGAAAATGAGGTCGTTTTCTTTTCTTGTTGCCACTCCCTTAACAACGTATAATATTTTTCATATTCATGTTTCGATTTTTGCGGCAGCAGGTTCTAACTTATATTATTCGCACAATTTGTAATTTCAGGTGGAGTATTAACAAATTCCATATCAAAATCACTCGATTTTTCACTCATTTTATTTAACTTAAAACACGTTCGAAAATACTTATTATGACGCGCACCCCCACGCCGCTATTGTTGACAGCGAGGTTGACAGTCTTGAAATCCATGGCACTCTATGCTGTGTTTAGTTCGATTAGCGATTATTCATTCATTGTCTTGTTATGGAATGAAAATATACAGGGTGATAGTAAATAAGTGCTACAAACTTTAAGGGGTGATTCTACATGAAAAAATAATGACAGTTTGCTATATAAACGTGGGTCCGCAAATGCTTCGTTTCCGATATACAGGGAGTCAAATTTTTTTAAAAAATGATAATTTATTTATTGTTATAGCTAAGCGCACCTAATTTGAAATGTTTTATTTGAGATATTTTTATTTTCAATTGTTGTTTTGATTTATTGTTGCTGTATAGGATAGGTTTTTGATATTGTTGTAATAGAAATTAAAAATACGCGTTATGTTGTTTTATTTTTTTGCATAAAAATGGCGGCCCCTATGAAAAAAAGGTAGGTGAGCTTTTTTGTCACTAATTAAACTAGGATTTTAAAAATAATTTTTATTTTAAATTATCTCAGTGGCGTATCATTTATTTTCTTAAAAATATCGAGGCCATTACCCCTATGCCACGCCACTGATTAACATAAAATTTTTAATCGGGTGTCAAAAAATGCGCTTTCTAGTCCTCTTAAAACCCATCAAATTTCATTTGAATATCTTAATCCGTTTCAGCGCAATAAATAAATTATCTTTTTTTTAACTTTGACTCCCTGTATATCGGAAACGAAGCATTTGCGGACCTACGTTTATATAGCAAACTGTCATTAATTTTTCATGTAGAATCACCCCTTAAAGTTTGTAGCACTTATTTACTATCACCCTGTTTAAAATAATGCAATGATTTATTATTATTATTAGTGGTACGAAATATTAGTATCCCTTTTATTATATTGTTTATTTATGTGCAATAGATTACAAAAATTATATTAGGATCCTGGAAATACATGCAAAACACTCTAGAAGCAAGTATTTAAGAATAAATCATCTCGCTCTAGAGTGAGAATTTTTTTATATTATTAAAAATGATTTTAGAATACTTACATTCACGAATGGTCGTGGAGAAAATCTTAGTGTGGGCTTTGAGTGAGGAATAAGTGTGGGCTAGTGAGAATTACCGCAAAATTGTGCTAATCAATAATTATCTTCGATTGATTATTCATAAACATAATTTGAGCATTATTATAACTCAACGTTTTAATTTGAGTTATCTCTTCTCTCCGTTTTTGACTTTCTTCTCCTAAAGCCCAAGTCAACTTATCCAAATTAATAGTTCGAAGATTTTTTTGTGGAATTTTAAGTTAGTAGGTATAGGCCAAACAAAACAAAACTCTCTAGAAATACTACATAACGACAACAAATCAGCCCAACTCCCTTAATACATTAGCAGAGCTGCAACAGATTACGACCCCGATCACAAGTTTCCACATAAATAACCACACACACTTTGGCTTTAATACTCAAGAAGTTCCGATTCCTCATATCTTTCCAACCACCTAACTTCTACAAATAGATACTCCTCATTCACAGTTCCTGCAAAACGCCACCATCTTCAATTGCGCAACAGCCAAGATATTGAGTGAATCGAGTGCCTATATCACACTATAAGGGAAAATTGAAAAGTGAGCATCGAATTGTCGGAAGTTCGAAAATTTCAACATATAGTTCGAAGATGGATAGTTTTTAAAACATGCTGCTCTTGTTGAAATGTTCTTATTAACGAGACTAACAGGATTATATGCTTTAAAACCGACAACGTCCTTCCTCTCAGTATTTAAATTTTGCGGGATGTGTCAGATATAGAGCGCATCGTTGCCAAATGTAAATTCTATGAGCTGACAAGTTTAAACCGTGACTTTTCCCGCTGGAACCTTTTTCGGAGTCCCGCCATAATTTGTAATGGCGCGGTGCTCCGCAGACATTTATTTCTATCAATGTAGGCCAAAGTAAAGCTGCGCTTCTAGCTTGTCTGCAACCTTGAAAAGGGAAATTTCCGCCGACCAAAGAAGTCAGCTTACGTAACTTATGGTTTGCACGTTTTACAGTTCATTTGGTACCCTAGTTGTCGGCTGAGTCGTTTTCCATTTCACTTCTAGTCGGCTATACTTGGTTTTCTCCTGAACGCTTGGGCACAGAATAATAAGTTGGTTTCTCCGAAGACGCACTTAAATTAATAACAAAGGACATAAAAACACAAGCACAAGCTTATCAAGTATATCCATCAGGGTCCACCATTCTCCGGACCGCTAAATTGTTTATTTTTCTTGTGTCAAAATAAACCTCTTTGGAAACTCTTTCTAAATGTTTTTTAGTTCATCCCAATTTTCAAATGAAATCCAAAATGGAAAGGAACTACTCCTTGTGCTCTCAAAAAATGGCGTTAAATAACGTGAGCAAAAGTGATGGGATGAAACGAGGTTCAACCCAGGATTAAATTCGAAAAAGAATAAGAATGCAAAATCAACCTTCTATTTGTGGTTACAGATTGACATTCATATGGGGGCAATGCTATTAATAAACTGTATAAGGAATCACCTGACACACCGCAAATAGCTTACCAATTAGGTGCCCTGAAGTTGCTTCATGGATGTCGGTAAAGAGGATCACTACTACTATCTTCAATATTTTAAGGTATTTTCTAATTTCTAAGGTTTTGGGTGAACTTTGACACTAATGACCTTACTGGTATCTGTCTAGGGTTTCAGCTTTTTTTCTCTTTTCTGGAAGTTGCCCAAAAGAACCCCAGGCTTCTTTAGGACTCCTGCCTCTGGGATACCCCGTATACACTCCCATTCATACTGTAAACTGGGTAACCAATAGCACATCATCCTGAGAGTATAAATTGATGAAAAATACCTACGGCGCTAAGGAATTTGACGGTAGGAATTTTTGCAGCACTAACTCATGCATAAATGGTCATGTTCGATGGAAGTAACATAAAGATTTAATTTCCATGGCAAGGCCTTCAGAACCGAACTGGGAATTCATATAATTCGTATTTTGGTTTCACTTTTACTTCTAAATTGCTGAAGTCGAAGATGCACGGCCGTAAAATAAACTCAATGTTATGCTTAATCAGGACGAAACTAACTATATTCAGCGTTGCACAAGAGACATAAAAGAACGACGTGCAGTGTTCTACCAGAAGCGAAGCCGAAGTCTAGATGATCTCCCAAGCGTGAACGAATTTTAGTGTAATAAACTGCAGGATATACCGGCACATGAATCATGAAAATATTTGTTTTGTTATTAACTTTATAAGTGCTCGACACATAAATTGTTCGGTATAACAAATCACCGGTTGCTAATGAACGACTTATGGCCGTTCGCCGATATAAGACCCATTCTTTGTTGTTCTTCTCCCATGCATTGACCTATTTCCGCTTTTTTCGTTACTCTGCTGTCTAATGTATGGACAAAGTGTGTGCCAGATGGTAAGTCATTTGCGCGTACGTTATAATGAACTGTGAGTGATGAATAGTGCATGTTCCGTAAATTATTATTGATTGAATTGAGACTGCTGAAAAAATCAACAAGTTTAAGTTTAGTTGTTGCTATCTTTTTAGAGAAATGAATAAAATGTGAAAACCCCTAAATATTTTGGAATTGTATTATGTTTGTCTCTTGAATAGTATATTTCATTACGTGTCTGGAAATAAGGATTTTTCCGTGCTCCTGTGACAAATTCTCGTGAGGAGAAAAAGCACGGAAGAAACATGGGGAGGGGGGAGCAAATGCACCCAAAGCCTCCCCCTTGTTACGCCACTAAAGTCTTGCAATCACGAAAAAATCTATTTCCGGACGTGTAATGAACGATTGTCATTTTTATTTTCGAAAATAAACAACGCTGACGTTTGAGTATGTAGGTATGTGTCTAAATATTCGAACACTTACGAATTAAAATACCAAATAGATACATGTTAAAAAATGTCAGATAGCATATAGACTTTCTCAAATTTAGTTTACTTTGTTGTATATTTATATTTTAAAGCCATAATGTTTGATATTTTTATTCAGTGCACGGAAAGAATTGAAGATCGGGATAACTTTTTTTGTTTGCTGTTTCCATGCGCTAGCGTGAAAAAGGTTATTTTACATTATTACTAATACAGATGAACATTAGATGTTTTCAAAGAAGTATAAAAAATAATTTTTTTAGTTATTGCGTTATTCGTCTATCTTTATATCACGAGATCCTAAATTTAGTATAGAATTAGAAAAAGGAATATTTCAAAAACGGAAAAGATAATGATACAAAGTTAAATAACACACAGTTAAATAATCCATAAAACAGAATTAATTTGTAATTTTCCGTCAAATTCAAAAATTTACAAAAATACAAGCCTTCCCATACCAAGTATCAAAATTCTAAGACGACCCGCACATCATGAGACAAACAGTTTGCAAGATAATCTCCTAATATATATATGTAGAAGATTTAGCACCGTTTAATTTTTTTTTTAACCGTTTTCTGAAATTAAAAATAAGGGAGATAAATAATGAAAATCATCTTGTATCCACCCTGTATACATGGTGTAACTAAAATGCTTGGCCATATTTTAATCGCGGATTCTACGTCACAAGTTGACAAACCAATTTTGCTAAAATTTGAGAGACCTACTACAGCTTTTGGTTTTGGTTTTATGCAAACAGGTGTGCATGTCATACATTTTATACTAACAGGGACGCACGCACAGGGGTGTAATTTTACCCTAACAGTTTCTTCTTTTAAGGTACCTACATTAGGTAGAATATTTGTTGATACAGAAATCCAAGATGACCCTTGCTGGACTTTCTTGGAATTGAACGCAAGGTAAAATAGACATTGGCGGCGAGGCGCGGCGTTTCAGTCAACTGTGGCAGCTTGCAGTATACTATTTTTATTTAATATTCCGAAAACTTCAAGACACGCCCCTGCCGCGGTAATGCCAAACGCATTTTTCTAAGTGAGAAAAAATTTAGCCAAGCTTCATGTGAAACTTAGACAGTTCCTTTTGCGTGTATAGCCATAGCCGTAAAATTGTTACCCAACGAAAAGTAAACAAATCGACGAAAACTGCGGTCGGGGCCACAAAAAGTTGCCCGCTGTTTTTGGAAAAAAAGAGGCGGGCTGAGCGCGCTGTTGCCTCACGGTGGCGGGCCCGCGATTCGCCCCGGTTTCCGAAACTGGAGCGAAACTGACCATCCCAAATGGACCGTCGCTAATGCGACGGCGCTCCGCGTTACGTCACGCGGCGACGCCGCCGCGCAGCCAGCGCCGCGCCGCCGGTTCGCGCCAATTACGGCGCACTCCCTTTACGTAACGCCGTTAATGTGGAGCATGCGCGCTCGCCGGAGCGTGGCGGCGGTTTTGCAGCGCACCGCGCGGCTCGCCCGACAAAACCTCAAATTTTAAATTTTCCGTTGACGCGTTCGAAAATGTTTCACACTCTAAAATATTGTTCCTATTCAGTTAGTAGACAACACGATATAAAATCCAAAATCACCGCAAACTCTGTCGGAAGAAGGCTATAGATATTCCAAGTTTCAAGTTATTTACACGATTCTCTTTCGAATATAATTTTATCTACAGTGTCTCCCGGGATAGGTTGCAAATGACAAAAAATTGTCTATACAATGGATTAGTGTTCGGAGGAGGAATTTTTCTATTATTCGCTTTTTCTAAAACGTAATCTTATTAAATCGTTTTGCGTGAAAAAAATTAGATGAAAATACATATTGCTTAAAACTTACAGGGTAATAATTTTTTTTAAAAAAGGTAAAAAGCAACCCCTGAAGTTTGAAAGAAGTAGATTTTTCAGTGTATAAATTTTGCAATATTTTCTAAATAATTCAGAAACGTATCTGTTTATTTTTTGCCTCGTCATAGAGAAAAGACTGTATACAGGGTGACCGTATTTCGAGTCTTTTCATGGGGATCTTGGTTATCTTAAGAGATACGAGGTCGGTTAAATTTGGGAAAAGTTGCGGAATTTGATGCCCAGTAACATGGTAAAAAAAATTTTTGGCTGGCCCTTCTCGTTTTGAAAATAATGCAAAAAAACTGAAAATTGTCATTTTCGTTTTTATTTTTTTAAACGAAAACGAATGGCACTGAACATTTCTAAGTTAAACATTATTAAGGCACTTTTTTACAAGGAATCTAAATATGATGACCAAAATATGACGATCAACTTTTATTTTTCTTAAGGGCGCCATGCGCCCTATTGGATTTTTGCATTTTTGAAATGAGGATTTTTTTCTGGTTAAAATGATATGTCACACATTATGCTTTACTTTGTTTTTCTTGCCGTAATATTAATTACGGCAATAATCATTTTTGCATAGAGTGCCTTGGAAATGTAAGCCCCATTATGTTTGACGTTTTTGCATAGAGTGCCTTGGAAACATAAGCCTAGTTACCCATTGTTGCGAAGTGTGCTTTGGAATATTGTTTAATGGTTCAGTAAAAATTCAGTTAATGTTAAATTTATTGATTAAATAAATCATAAACGTACCGCGAGGACAAGAGTATGATCTGAGACCTTGCTATTTATTCGCCATTTGCACACATCAACACTAAAAGAGTCAAACTGGAAACACAAAGAACGACAAAAACCGAGACGAGTAGACAATCCTGTTTTACAATATATGTTCAATTTGTCCTCTTTGTTCCTCAAGGCACAATGCAGCACGTTTCTTTAAATTGTTTATGGCTCTTCCAATATCCCTTCGACGTCATTTATATTTGAGAAATAATAAACTTGAATCATGTCATGCTTTTCTTCATGTGAAAATGACGACATTTTTTCAGTAAAATAAAGTATCCGTGACATTTAAAATTGTACTAAACTATCAAACGTTATGGGGCTTACGTTGACAAGACATTCTATGTAGAAATGTCAAACATTATGGGGCTTATGTTTCCAAGGCACTCTATGCAAAAACGATTAATTTGATAAGAAAAACAAAGTAAAGCCTGATGTGTGACATATCATTTTAACCAGAAAAAAAAAACTCTTTTCAAAAATGCATAAATCCAATATGGTGCCCATAAGAAAAATAAAAGTTATTTAGATTCCTTGTAAAAAAAGTGCCTTAATAATGTTTAACTTAGAAATGTCCAGCGCCATTCATTTTCGTTTAAAAATATAAAAACGAAAACGACAATTTTCAGTTTTTTCGCATTATTTTCAAAACGAGAAGGGCCAGCCAAGATTTTTTTTACCATGTTACTCGGCATTAAAGTCCGCAACTTTGCCCCAATTTAACCGACCTCGTATCTCTTAAGATATCCAAGATTCCCATGCAAAGAGTCGAAATACGGTCACTCTGTATAAATGCAATGTTCGCTTGAGTAGGTAAACTAATACTTAAAATATTTCTAAACAAAACGCTGAATGTCCAGGGTGTTTAAATTTCTAAAGCTTTTCTGTATTGTAATGTTTTTCTGTGATTTGCTTGATTAAAGTCGGTTTATTATTACTATTATTATATGTTTTCCATCTCTAGAATAACAGTTCAGAGATAAATAGTGTACCTACTTGTATTGCCCAATAATATCGCTAGGTATACTAAAATCAAGTATCTCTTACACCCGGCGTAAATAAAAGCATGTGTTCGATAGCGTTCCGCAAAATAAGGCGATTGGTCAGTAGGCCATAAAATATCAGCCTTTCAGGCAACAGGAATGTACTCGATCGCGAAAGTGTATTTATGCGGTTTTATCTTGTTTTCAACTAGTTAGACACTGCCACAAATAATTTTATCGGTGTTTTCAATCATTTTAATTAAGCCAATAAATTTTTTCCGAAATATTTTGACGTAAACAATAATTGTAAAAGTAAAATTAAATAAAGGTCGTGCCTGAGTACGGCTCTGGCGAATATCTCAACACAGGTGCTGTTGCTTACATCAGGCGTATTAGGGGTTTACATCAGGCCTAGGAATTATTTGATTTTAGTATAGGTGGGTTTTGTCACAAAGTAATAATTAGTTTATCTATTACGATTTTGGCATTATTAAATAACAGTACGGAAAATCGAAAGTTTATTTTTGCATAAACAAACTTTCAGGTCATGTTATATTAGTATATTTATTTAATCTGCCATACCCATACTTTTTTTCGTATTATCAAGTGGTTTCTAGCTCTATTTGCAGATGAGCTGGCACCTTAATAATACTCATTTTTGAGCGGAATATTAGGCCGAGTCGCCGAGTCATGAGGTACAGTTAGGCATTAGTATGCCAAACTTTCTACCTGTGCTTATCTGCAAGCAGGAATAAATTTTAATATATTTTCCTTCGACCAACAAGATACCTATTAATTTTACACCCTCACACAGACCCAGATTTAGCCGCTATGCTGAAAATATGACAAAAAATTTATTTTTCTTGAAATCGGCAGTGAAGTGTCTCAAAATCGTCATTAAAAGTTCAGAAATTGGCACTGAAGTAGCCCATTATCGTACGATTTTTTAAATAAGTAGGCCTTGGCGGGATGTAAACATCAAACGTCAGACGCGGGGCCATCGTCCGTCAAAAGTGATCAATATACAAAACCTGGTTAATAAAAGTCCATTTAACTTTTCGTACACATTGCGAAATTGTTACCTATAGCAGCGCAATCAATAATCAATATCAATCGATCTGTCATGGAGGCTGCACAACAAGCAGCAGTTTGGTTTTTTTGGTGGAAAGCTCCGGCCCCTTGTCATATTCGACCTAGGTAGTAGCCTTATTTATACAGAGACATAAACAAGAGTAGTAGCAATCGTCAGAGTCAAGCAATGCCGCGTGCAATCGTTTCATGAACGGGTGATCCCTTATGATTATTTTTTTGCCTAATACAACTTTTTTTTCCGATTTCAAAAAAATATAATATGTACCTCGGCACTGAAGTTCTTTTTATGACTCATGTGGTTTATTTGCCTCGGCCAGAGGCCTCGGCAATTAAATTCCACATAAGTCATAAAAAGTTGAACTTCAGTGCCTTGGTACAGAAATAACTATTAGCAAATATCTCGATTAATATCAATTTTATAGCAAAATATAACTGTTAAACACAATTAATTGCTTTTTGGTGATATACATTTTTAATTTGTAAAGAAGTCATGTCACATATTTATACTTGCTTCCACACCACCTAGAAGTAAAGTACCCGGCGCGTTTTCTAAGTGCGGTTTCCCCAATAGGCCTAATCAACTATGCCATCAACTTAATTTTTTTAAAATTAAAGGCCCATCAAAGTTTTTTCGCCTTTTTGATGATACTGGTTGTTCAATATACCCAACCCTCAATATCATCCAGAATGTCTTCAACATCTATCATATTCCGGATCTGGTTCATAATGTGCAGAATATTCTAGTGATTGGTCTATATCTTTTTTCATATCGATAGGGAAATTCTCGTCGTAGTCTTCTTAGTCTGATTCGATCAATTCCAAAGTATTCGAACAAGATTTGCCTTGACAAAATGCAGATACAAGCTGCGTTACAACAGAAGAGAAACTTTGAAAATTTATAATAAAAAAATATGTAATAAAAAAATATTAAAATTGCCTTCTTGCTTACATTTGTGCTTTTTTCAAATTTTGACTACCTTTTTTACACAAAATGCCTACTTTAGAGTGGCTTTTTTTTAAATCTGGCTTTAAATCCGGGCTTTACTAATAAATTAATTAGTGCAAAATGTTTTTCAAATGTAATTCCACTTATTTTTCGTCTTTGTTCAGTTCATAAAAATGACCAAATTTAATATTCAAGTTATTTGTTTACCAAACAAATTTTATATCATACGTCTGTGTCGAGTTACCAATATTTTTTCTTGATTACTTTGAAATAAAACAAAATTTTAGGGTTGCTGTACACTTGGGTGCTTTCCACATTTTTTAATTTATTTACCACCTTATATGTTTTAATTTAAGCAATGTGTCTTTCCTGTAATCTAATTATTTTTGGAAACAAAACCCTGTTATCAAGAATTGTTTTTTTTTTCTTCAAAAAAGTGAACAATAAAACAAATTCCTCTTTCCCCCCTCCAAACACGCCTTGGACACACTGTATCATTGGGCCTTGATATACTAGAAACAACTTCTCCTTACTCTTTGTTCTTAAATCGAGATGTTATACAGGGTGTTTCACAAAACACTGTATTCAGTCTTCTAGGGCTGAAGTAACATCGAAAAATAAGACGAAAACTCCTATAAAGGTATGGAGATAAAAACACACACCTAAAAGGATACATGATTTTAGGGAAAGGGACTCAAATATTGGCATAGCTTTGATGGGATTTTATAGGGGGCGCCACTTTCATTTCGGCATTTCACGTGATTTAATATCTAGGTACATCATAATTTTTTTATTTTAACTGAATTGTCTACTATTTAATAAACCATTTTTTAATATTTTTATTTGTTTCGTCAACATACAAAATGAGAAATTCGCGAATAATTATTGGCAGATTAACTGTACATTCAAAAAGAAGGAAAAATGCCAAATGGGCATTAGGCAAAACACCATTGGTTTTCTTAAAACAGGGTGACCAAATTTTGTTGAATTCAATCCGTTCCGTTAAAGCGACTGATTTTTGGTACATTGTTGATTTTATGCAAAAAGAGGACCTTTTTGTCGCAGAATAAAAAGATGCAGTAAAATTATAATTCAATAACAAAAACATTACCACAAAAAAGTAATGAGTAAAAACACCAGCCAGACAGCGCAAGTGGCGTCCTCTGTAATGCTCCCATAGGAGTTTTTCATGCCCAAAACGTCTCTTTGATCAACGTTGGCACTGCGATTTTAGTCTGTGTGCGTACCTAATCGTCGAAGGTTTGTTTTAATGATTGATTTCCTCCTCAGTCAATTTCCCCATGTTTTGCATGTGCGTACGTTGTGTTTGCAGACTCAGTCATATCCATTATCAACTTTTTTATTTTCCATCTCAAAAAACTATAAAGCTATAATTCAATTTCAAAAAAAGAACTTCAACGCCCAACATTTCTGGAAGGCATATTGGTTTTAATCGTCATATTCCCAATGAATCACAATATATATATTTTGTCAAAATAATTCATAGAAAAAGTTTATTATTATTTTCATTGAAAATGCACATTTCAACCACAGTTCGTTAAAAAAATGCAAATATTGTATTATTGATCTTCCCGTATATTTGATGTGTCAAAATCTCGTTTTAAATGATTTTGTCGAGTTATTAATAGGGAAAAATGGATTATTATCTGGAAAAGAATTCATATATAAATTTTATACTCATTTCATTATTAATGGCGAGATGGCACATTTTAAATTAAAATTACTTGTCACTCTAATATAAATCTGCTGTGATCGTGCCATGCCACAAGTATCACAGAATAACCACTTATAACAGTGACTATAGTCTTTCTATAGTCACTGCTTATAGTTACTATAATACTACATACCTACCTGGGTAGGTACTTGAAAATAGGATGGATTTCCAAACGAGGTAGTACAACAAATTACATTACATTACAAATGGCACATCAAACAGACGTAATTATTGACAAAGATCGAAAATCCACATAGGACAATGCACTCGCTTTATGAATTAATTGGTAAGATCATTTTTTTACCCGTGTAAAACCTTTTGCGCTCTTATCTTAAGTAAACTTTAAATCGGCGATCTGTCTTGACAGTGCAGATATATCTAGGTATTCTCGCCGCACATTGTTCTCTGTGCGGCTATCAATCTGGGGGATCTCAGAATTCGCTATAATAAGGATCTCCTGCATGCTCTTTGTTCGAGCAGTACATGCTTTTACATATAATCTAATAAATATCCTTAATTACCTCCATAGGAGTTCCAACATTAAAGCGAATTAACGGCTTGTAAATAAGTTTCGACGACTATCTGCATTATGTGGTTGCGCACATGAAATTTTCTAAAAGTATCTACTTACATTTTTTAGCAGAAAACAAAGAATTATGCAGAAAAGTATCTCTTTTTATTTAGACACAAAATATATTTGTTTTATTTACTTACAATTTTTGAAATGAAATTGATATTGAATGTAAACAGTTCCATTGAATTTAATTGCATAATGTAATAAGGAAATAGGTTGTTTAGCCGTTTTGTTAACTAGAAAATTTTAAAATTAAATCTGTCTAAAAATTCAATTTTGCCACTTTTTCAAAATAAGTTGGTCCCTAGAAAAAAATAATCAAAAACTTGTAAATACAAATAGAACAAACTATTGTCAGATACTTTTATAATACACAATAATGCAGGCATGCACTATTTTAATTATTCAAATCCATAAAGTAGATAATAATTAATATTTAATATAAATCCTAACAGAAGTTGATAATAGTTGACACTTTTTATAAAATATAAACTGTAACATTCTGTACCTATTTTATTAAGCATTTTTGTAGATTCTGAGTAACCCTTTAATTTTTTCGCACTAATATACTCCTGGACAAAATTAACGCAACATCATAAATGTGCCTCTTATTTGATGCTATTTTTTTTCTGAATTTATGATCCGATTTGAATGATTTTTTTTGCATTGTAGGTTGGTTCCTTGACAATGTCATAGTTTTCGCTGTTTATGATAAAAAGTTCATTTTCGATTTATACCGGGTGTAACAAAAATATTATGCTTTTTTCCGAAAATTCGTATCACCCTGTGGAGTATACTAGCAACCGAAACATATAGCAGTTGAGATTAGACGGTAGGTCCATCTTTCTTCAACATTTTCTTTTTTGGTTTACTTCATTATCTCTGTTATTAAAGGAGATACACTGTTTCATATCGTAACATATTTTTATATACTTTATTATTAAACACAGTCATTGTTGAATGTTTTCAAGTAGGCTATGGAACTTTTCTGACATTTCAAGCGATGTGTCAACAGATGTTGTGTTTTAAAGTTACAAAGGTCAAATAAAATTCGCCATACCGATAAAAACTGTTCGGAAACTGCTTATTAAACGTTCGTTTCATATGCCCAGTTGCCCGACTATTCTGTCGTTTAAACCATACGACTTATAGTCGAACGTTGTCTTCCTATCACATTAGCAACATGACACATCGAATAGCCTTCATCCACCAAAGTTAAAGCTCTTACTGCTTCTTCTGCCGATAAATTTTTTGGTCGATTCATTTTTCAATTTTAAAATACTCATCGGGCAACTGGGCATATGAAACGAACGTTTAATAAGCAGTTTCCGAACAGTTTTTATCGGTATGGCGAATTTTATTTGACCTTTGTAACTTTAAAACACAACATTTGTTGACACATCGCTTGAAATGCCAGAAAAGTTCCATAGCCTACTTGAAAACAATCAACAATGACTGTGTTGAATAATAAAGTCTATAAAAACATGTTACGATATAAAACAGTGTATCTCCTTTAATAACAGAGATAATGGAGTAAACCAAAAAAGAAAATGTTGAAGAAAGATGGACCTACTGTCTAATGTCAACTGCTATATGTTTCGGTTGCTAGTATACTCCACAGGGTGATACGAATTTTCGGAAAAAAACATAACATTTTTGTTACACCCGGTATAAATCGAAAATGAACTTTTTATCATAAACAGCGAAAACTATGACATTGTCAAGGAACCAACCTACAATTTTATTTTGCGCCGAAATAAAAAAAACCTACTGTGGGCAAAGTCTAGAGAATACTATAAGTCGGCGCACTCGGCCTTGTGTAAACAAACGTTTCCCCCCTGCCGTCTCCCGCTCCCTCGGCCCGCCGTCTACGGAGTACGGCGATCGATATCTGATTTGATAAGAAAATAAGCTTATAGACCGGGAGATAGTGACAGATTTTTGGACGTGATTTTACTCAGTATGCCTTGCAAAGGACATTATGTGGCACATATTCTCACAATAATAAGGTATGAATCAGAGAGTTATCCTGGGTTCTTCATGTGAAAAACTGGGTTTTCAATTATTCGAAAAATATGCGTTTTGATATGATTTTATACAGGCTGCCATGTGTTTTATAATGAAGTTCAAATAGAAAATTCCTCGGAAAACCATAGGCATACCGTTAGGGTGGATCCAAAGGGCTATTATTGCTACGTGATCTTGTATTTTAATAATTAATTTTTCCACGTTTCTAAACAGGCTGCCAATGAGAAGTATGCAAGTTCTTGTTATGAAACTGCTGAAGAAAGATGGCATATCGTTTGAGCATATCCAAGTACACTTAACATCGAATAAATCGTTTAAATTATTAAATAACATTCCATTTAAACAGTACTTGGACAAGCGTAAAAGGTATGCCATCCTTTTTTCAGCATTTTCATAACAAGCACTTGCATACTTCTCCTTGGCAGCCTGTTCAGAAACGTGGAAAAACTAATTATTAAAATACAAGTTCACGTGACAATAATAGCCCTTTGAACCCACGCTAACGGTATGCCTATGCTTTTCCGAGGAATTTTCTATTTGAACTTCATTATAAAACACATGGCAGCCTGTATAAAATCATATCAAAACGCATATTTTTCGAATAATTGAAAACCCAGTTTTTCACATGAAGAACCCAGGATGACTCTCTGGTTCATACCTTATTATTGTGAGAATATGTGCCACATAATGCCCTTTGCAAGGCATACTGAGTAAAATCACGTCCAAAAATCTGTCACTATCTCCCGGTCTATATGTAGCTGAGAGCGGTTCGAGGCTGATTTACGACCAGTCGCAAAAAATTGTTGTTTTCTCCGAGAGAACAAAGAAGTGAGCTGACTTATACTATTCTCTAGACTTTGCTATGGGGCTGCATTAGACATGTCCTGAAACCAAATTAAGCCCCGAAAAACTTCATGCAGATATCGCAGTATATGAGGGGGAGTCAAAAACTTAAACGAGGTACAAGAGTATAGTTATTTCGGCGCAAAATAAAAAAAATCAATTTGTTACAACCGGTCACTGTATTATATGACACCAACAATAGTGGAAAATTCAAAACTTTCGAAATAAATGTTATAACCGTAAATGAGATAGAAAATAAATATTTTTAATTATAGACCACAGTTCGCTGTATAATTTATAATTTTAACTGTAAAGCATCCCACACCCGACACCATTTTTGTAAGCAATAATTATTATTATTGTGGGTATTTTTATAAGGGTGAAAGCTAAAAGTGGTGTCAGTTGAATTTTAAAAATTGAATTATGGCTACATCTCCCACAATAATAATATAATAATAATATGTTTACTTACAAAAGATAAGTTAATTACAAAGCACACAAAAAACATAAAAACATACAAATTCTAATGCAAATAAACAAAATCACCTACAAAAGTTAAAACTTGTGCGTAGGATAACTCCTGTTCATTATAACCAGGCCGTCGGTTGTAGTAACTAAGCAGTACAGTAAGTATGTTTGACAAGATAAAAGTGTGCTGGTTGCTTTTGCGTAAATAACGTAAGTTAATGAAGCATTTTTATATCTACATTAGTTCTAATTGAAAAAGAGAAGAAAAAAATGTTTTTTAAGGTAAGAGACAGATGCAATAATATATAATACCTAATAATAAGGAAAACGAAAGTCCAAATTTTTTTTTAATTTACGAAACACTACTACTGTACAGAAGACTCGAAACTCAAAACACTTTCCATCCTTTACGATTTTAAATTGATTATGGACACAATTTCGTTTCTTGTTTTATTAAAAAGAACAAAGTATTTGAGTCTTGATTTGGAAATATTGAGGCTTTGACTAGACTTAACTTCAGCGGGCAACATATTGTAAATACGAGGGGCTAGAAACGTAAAACCTCTTTGCCCTGTCGCAGTTCTACAAAATGGTGTTTCGACTTCTTGTGCAACAGCTCGTCTAGTTTCGTATGAGTGAGTGACAAATGCCGATCGAGTTCTTGTTTTAAACTGGAATATTGCAATTTGGATGAAATACAATTGCCTCACATCGAGAACTCTGGCCTGTCTATAAAGTAATTCGGAAGGATAAGTTCTGTTTTTATTGAGGATTATTTTTAAGATTTTATTTTGAATAAACAATTACTGCGCTGCGCTCAGTGTTATGTTCTTGGGGATGGGGAATAACTTAAAGATGTCAATTTCTACGTATCTCACAGAGGACGCCGCACTTGCGCTGTTTTTGGATATTGCTTTTACCCGTAACTTTTTTTAAGTCATCTGTTTGACCTTGCAGGTCCATTATTTTATTCTGCAACAAAAAGGTACTATTGTTTCAAAACGATTAAACAAAATCAACCTTTTGCGTTGAAATTGCCGTTTTTTCTTCTTTTTGAATGTAGAGTTGATCATTTGAGAGCGGTAGGTGAAAATGGTTAAGTTAACGGATGTTTGCAAAATTTCAAATGTCAATTTAAGCCTACTTTAATTTTCCCACTTTATGTTAGAAAAGTGTCTTTTCTGGAGCTTTCTCGTCAAAATGTTATCAAGGAAACTTGTTCATCGTCAAAAAATTATATTTTGACTTGGAAGATACAGAAAGGACACTTTTCTAAGGGAAAAGTGGGAGAAAAGGTTAAAAATCAAAGTAGGCCTAGACTTTTGACAAAAACTACTCAGTTTCTTGAAAATTCGCTTTTTAAAAAATCATAGCCATGATCATAGCCATGAAATAATTGCCCCATCCAAATACCACCGCCTATGAGACACTCTTTCTTGGGGCTACCAATCATATATGTGTTCCGGTATGTTGAGGACAAAATTCCACAGCTGATAGAAAAATTCATTTTAAGGTGGATAACTGGATCATATAAACATACCTAAGTCTTAAAGTTCCTCGTTTCTAAGACAAAGGGCGTTTAAAATGTCGAAAAAATATATTGTTATTTTTAATTTATAAACTGTCAAAGATATTCAAACCAAATTTGGCACACAAGATGTATGTATGGAAGGACATACAATGTGCAATATCAAGTTTCTAAATTAACCAATGACGGAGGTACGGGTAAACGGTACTAATAATTAGATATATAAAAATTTAGTACAAGCTCGAACAGAATAAAAAAAAAGAATACCATCTTTCGACAGAGAAATAAATTTCGAACAAGTGCCTCTTGACATTTTTTCTTATATGTTACCGCAATTTGTTGCATCAAAATATAGTAAAATAATTTTGCAGTTTAAACAAAAACGGGAAAATTTGTTTCTTATCATGCAAATTGCTTGCTTTTTGTAAAAAAATAGTTTAGAAATTTTTCCACTGGCGTAGAATACGCAAGCGTGGGATTAATTTATCTAAATTATTTAATAATATTGGAAAAATTTCTACAATTATTTTTATAAGGCGTGAGTAATTTTCAAGGCAAAATAAACACATTTTCCTGTTCTGGGTCAACCTTTTACGCGAAATTATTTTTACTATAGTCCAAAGCACGAAAGAAAACGTTTCTAAAGAATGCAGGCAGCGTCGCAAGATTTCCTATACGAGTAGTCGTTATTTATTGGCGAATACAAGTTTTATCATATTGAAGCCGAATTTCTTAACTCTGTTATACCGAAAAAATAAAGCTCGCATCACGGGACCACTTACCCATTTTTGTTTACTTATCATTTATTTTCAACGCGGTGTGATAAAACATCTATTATATTTTTTTCAACATCGTCGCGTCTACCATCGCCTTTGAAATACGGCAACACAGCACTTCTGTGAAGGAGTCGGCTGACAAAACTAGTTAGCCAACGCGTTTTGTGCCTGTTTCTATAGTACGTAAAGTTAACTGCGTATTTGGGATACCATAGAGACCTTATTTTTTAGGCCGCTGGCAAGTTTTTTCCGCCGGCTCAGAGAGCTCAGTGACGTTTCGTATGTTCGGGAGTTAACCTGTGCAAAATGAGTAAACAGGGAAGAACGTTGCATTCTCAAGCACGGGAAATAATTGCCAATGTTATAAGGGTTTGCCTTCCTCCATAGTCTAAGGCATCACCGTTAAGAATAATATTAACAATAAATTAAATAACAATTATATGAAAATTAAGTCAGTGAGTTACACAAAATTGAGCTACGCCCCTGAACTGTGACTAATTCTATAATATTTGCGAGTTCTTCCCCCTTACGTCGCACGCATTCTGCCGTAAGGAGGACTATAATAATGTAACAAAAATTGGTGCAAAAAAATTGCTGCGAAACGACGACATATACGAGCACTTTTTGTTCTAAATTGAGTTCTCTGCCTAAAAATTACATATTTTTTATTCTGTTCACTAAGTTTTTTTTATCTAATTATTGGTGCGGATTATCCGTATCTCCGCCAATGGTTAATTTAGAAACTTGGTATTATACATTTTTATGTCGCTCCATAAATACATCTTGTGTATTCTTTTGTACACTTTTGTTCAACGTTTGAACTGTGAATTATTATCTATTGAGGTAGCATCCCACACCTGACACCAGTTTAGTAGCCAATTTTAGCTAAAAGTGGTACCAATTCACCCTGTGAAATGTTCATAAGATTATAAAAATTGCATTTATATTGCAGTTGGCTTGGCCCTCTTGGTGCCATTGGCGTAGCTAAGGGGGGGCTGGGGGGGGGCTAAGCCCCCCCTGGTATAAAAATAGCCCCCCCCCTGACAAATTCTAGCGTTTATTTTTGTAATTTTTTTGACATTAAAAACCTTACTAAGCTGATTTAATTTTGTTGCGTGTTCGTGTTATTGCGTATAGTAATAGACACTGACTAAAACACTAACAAAATAAAACAAACTAAACAGCGGCAACACTGAACACTGGCAACACTGCCGTCACGCACTCACCACGCACCCGACCCGGTCAGTCCGTCACACGCCACACTCACAGAATTAGCATCACTCAGGGACTCTTTAAAATAAGGGGACCCAGCATTTCACAGTCTATCACATAGAAAAAGTGAGGCCTTATGTTATATGTTATATGTCAGTGTGTCCAACTGCCATCAGGTTTTATGTGATAAGATAGTGCCACAGATTCTAAAGGAGGCAAAAAATTTCCCATCATAATTCACAATTTTTAAGTTTTCTAACTTCCAGATACTCAGATGTGACAATTAAAGAATTTCAACTATACAATAAATTTGTTTCTTTTGACAGTTGCCATATTCTGTATTTGTAGACACAACATTGTCAACTCTAATTTTTAGAAATCATGGAAACCATTATTAATTTTTACTAACAATCAAAGTACCGGTTTTATTAATAGATTCTCCAATAAAATGGCATACTTGGCATCACTGATGACCATTAGAATGTGAAAAGAATAGGCCTCACTTTGGAAAGTATAATGCTGGGTCCCCTTACTTTAAAGAGTCCCTCGCATCACTGCGAACCTGGACGGCTGGACGTGACTGCTTACTGTGATTGATATCATTATGTAATACTGCGAAGACGCCAATGTACATCTATATTTTTACTTATGCCGTATCTGTATACAGGGTGAGTTTTTCCGATGCCCACTATGGGGATCTCGGAAACTAGCAGAGCTAGAACAAAGGTTAAATGGGGAAAGAATTGCAGTTTTGAATGCTCAATCTAATGCCCCTATTGAATTTTTAAGAAAGTTCATGGCTCACTATATATTTTGAAAAGAGTGATTTTTTGTTATTTCATCAGATCTCTGTAGCTCCGTTATTTCTGATTATACAAAAAACTGTAGAGACAAAAATTATTGTAGATAATTTTGGGCTTAAAAGGATAATCTAAAAATCTAAACCTATTTTTTATGTTTGTGATTTTTTTAGATATGACATAAACTTGTGTTTTTTTAAATGTAAATCATAGTTGGCTGTGGCCTTATAAAATCGGCCATTTTTTGAGCTTTACAGCCTTGTTTATACAGAGACGTATAAATAAGGATCCGAGCAATAACCCACGATACACAGAAAACGGTATGCCCTCGCGCAGGTGCTGTGACGTAAACGGTGACGCTTATTCGACTAAATCATGGCTTACTTTTATTTTTAAACGGAAATTTGAGTCGTTTTATAGTGAGTTAGGTAAACACATATACACCAAAGTGTTTATATGCGGCGCTCCAGCGCTTTTGCGGGTTACTGAGTCTCATCTCCTTGAGGGGCTTAAGCCCCCCCGGAGAAAAAAGGCTAGCTACGCCTATGCTTGGTGCTCTCGTAACAGTCAGACTTATAAGATGCGCCTTTCTTTGTGTAGTAGGTATTTCCCAATGTGCCCGGTCCCGTCGGCATCGTCGGCCGGGACCGGCGGATTCGCGCGTCCGCGACCCGACCGCGCCGGCCCGGCTTGGGGCAGGGCAGGGCTGGCGAATTTCGGCGAGCCCGCTCTGGGGCCGAGCCAGGCGCCGCCGCGGCGTCGGCTACTACGTGGTGGCCGCGTGGCAGCCCCGCTTCGACAATATTGTAAATAGGTAAAAAGGGATGTGTTTTTCAATTAATTTATATTAACCATCTAGATGTTTGTTGTTACAGCCCGTATATGAAAACAGACCGTATGTATACGGTCTAGGCTGTATCTATACGGCCTAAATGGCGCAGACCGTATGTAAATGACATGGCATTTCATATACGAACTAGACCGTTAACATATACGGACTATTGTCATTCAGACTGTATGTGCAATCAGTGAATTACCCTTCTTTTTTATATTAAAGGAGGATATGCCTTCTTTTTAGTAAGTATGCAGAAAAAAATCTAGGGTACTTATACATTATACTAAATGATTACCTTTTTTCCTTCAAAATACTACTTACCAGCAAGAAGTAATATCCTTCTTTGATGGGCTTATATAAAAAAGGGTAATTCAGAAATGGCGGACGTCGAAACCGCCCGGAAAACATTGCACATACATTCTGTCTTTGTTTAAATCTCTCTGTGATAATATATGGTCCAGTTGCAGATAGACCGTATACAAGATGATTTTTTTAGGTCTACCACCGCGATTTTCTAGCTCATTTTGCGGCCTACAAAAAAACGTAATAAACAAAAATGTGGCAATTTTGGACAGCTAAGTGGTGCTGCAAAAGAAATCGACATCCATGGCCAACTTGTCGCGCAATATTAAAAAAACCTCAAATTGAGCAAAACTATTAATGGCCGTGGAATGTTTATTTTAAGAGACAGAGGAAAACTTTTGTATTTGTATTAAAATGGTAATACAGATCAAAAAATTTTTTGTTCAAATTTGGTATACGGGAGTTTTAGGTTGTTCTGATTAACGCTGTGGTGTCAGATTTTAAATAAAAAAATCGCTAAATGGTTTTCGTCATTTTTTACTAGAAAAAAAATTGTAGTAGGCCTTGAAAATTGACATTAAGACCTGAAATTTTGCACTAACGTAGAGTTTTTTGTGGCCTATTTTTAGAAAAAAACGCGGCTAAAATCGGATGGAGAATACAAATTTTACGGGGGTGTTCGCACTTAAGATGAAACACCCTGTATATACTAAAATCAAATAACTCTGACGCCTGGCGTAAATAAAAGCACGTGTTCGATGACATTCTGCGATTGGTCAATAGGCCATAAAATATCACCCGACTCGAAGCGCGCCTGGCAACAGGGATGTACTCGATCGCAAATGTATTTATGCGGTTTTATCTTGTTTTTCATATGCGTGTAAAATTCGGCCAGATATTTAGACACTGCCACAAATATCTAATTTGTCGTGTTTTTTAACTATTTTAATTATTAAGCCAATAATTTTTTTCCGAAATATTTTGATTTAGATAATAAATTGTGAAAGTAAAATTAAATAAAGGTCGTGCCTGAGTGCGGCTGTGGCGAATATCTCAACCCAGGTGCTCTTGTTTACATCAGGCGTCAGAGTTGTTTGATTTTAGTATAGCTTTATTGAATTATAACCAAATTTGCTACACAATATGCAAGCATCTAGATTGCCATATCATGAAGCAAAGATTAACTCCCTTATGCAACGAGTGGCGGAGATAACAGCCGAAATTTGGCACGAATATCTTTCATATGCACAAATGGTTTGTATAATTTAGTGAAGAATAGTGCATAGTGGGTTCGATAGACTCCTACATGTGCCGTTTATTATCCTCTATATTTTACTATTGTAAAATTTTGAGATTTTGGTTTACGTTGTTTACGAGGTTTGATATATGGAATTAAATTTTGTACGAAATTTCACTAAACAAAATTCTTAACCTATTTTGAGAAATTCAAAGATTGTGGGAGGTTTTAGGAAATGCCGACTCCCTAGCTTCTTACTACGTATCTATACTTACATCTGAGAATCTGAGTTTAAAAAGTGAAATTTATCAAAATAAGTTATTACCAGATTTTGTTCAATAAAAACTAATGCCAAATTTGATATCTCCTAAACTAAAACCTGAATCAAAAGTTTACAAAATTAAAAACGAAGAAAATCGACGAGGTAAAAATTAGGGATCAAAGAATACAATACCCTTTTGTTTCCTTAATAACAAAAAATGTGTTTGTTTATGAAAGAAATCAGTCCCCAAAATACAACTTAATATCTTTAAAAATACAAAAGATATACAGGGGGGGTTCAGTTTTATTCTGGGAGACTTCAACACTTCAACATAAAAATACTATGTTATTTTGTGGTACAATTTTTTCGCACCCGTCTTGTTCTCGAGATACATCTTGTTTAAATATATACTCAAATATGTTAACGTTTTATGTTTCATTTTTCCAACCGTTAAAGACGTGTAAACGAAACACATATTTAATTTTTATTTGTATTTAGTTTCAAATGAATACCTGTATCTTTAATTTAACAGGTGTTTTCACTGGAATTCCTAGTTATTAAAATAATTTCACAAGGAGCTCCTTTTGCAGTAAAGGTAAAACATAGCAAATGGCTAATGAAAGAAATAACGGACAAACATGTTTTTTTAACTATGTACACCAATGTACTCGTATACCTACTATACTATTAGCACAGACCTATATAGCTTAGCGAAGCTATATATGTCTGTGCTATTAGTTTTATTTTGAACTGTGATCAATATCAGTACGCAACAAATTAGAATCTTAGAATATGGAATTTTGTACCTATGCCCCATGAAAAACTGAGGAGAGTGACAATATTTCAAGAACTAGGGATTTTTTTACCAAGGTCATATTTTGATTTTCTGTTTACTCAAGAGCTGGCCTTCACAAGATGACGTTGACTTTTGAGACACTTTGTATATGACAATATTAGAGGTCTTAATAGCAGTGTTTGCTAGGAGTGGACTATTATTGAACTTCATGCACATTTTGTACAAACACGAAATTCGTATTACAAGCTTTAAATAATAGTTTAGTCAAATTTGCACAAGTGATGTTCGCTTATCAAAAATATACAGGGTAGAAAAACTTTTAGGAGCAAAACTTCAGGAATCTATAGAAAACGTTGAAATAAGTAGATTTTTTATATAAATAAGTAACGCAATCCTTACGGTTTTCGTTGCACAGGACGTCAAATTTTTTTTTCATGTATCTTTTATTTTTCTTAAAGGAATAGAGTTTGGTACAGTTTAGACAACCATAATATTTTTTTAATAAAAAAAGGTACGCCACTGAAAAAGTACTTTTTTTTTCTTAAATAAATTTTTCAGTCGTTCAGCCGTTCTCGACTTGTCGAAAAATGTACTGATTTTGTGCGTTTTAAATTTTTTAGCAGAAGAAAATCATAGTATACCTAAGCTTTTGGCTTTTGCATGCCTACTCAGTTTCTAATTTCTAATTCTGAACAACTTTCCTTTATAGCATTTTGCCGTAAAACCTACATAAAGAGCACGTTACTGGTGCAAACAATTAAGACATATGATTTTTGGAATCTAGAAAACCTTTTTGTAGTTTTACGACAAAATGTTATTAAGGAAAGTTGTCCACAATTAGAAGCTAAGTAGGTGTGCAAAATTTCAAAAGCCTAGACGTTCTTTGATTTTTCGAAAAAAGTCGAGAATAGTTTTTTCTTGGAATTGATCGGGAAGTTTAGAGAAAGCAAAAAAAGATTACTTTTTCAGTGGCGTATCATTTTTTTATTAAAAAATCTGATGGTTGACTCCTCTCCGCCACTGGTGGATGTATGTCTAAACTTGTACCAAATATGTTTACCTTAACTGTCTTCCTTTCAGGAAAATAAAAGAAAACTTGAAAAAATGAATTTTGACGCCCTGTACAATGAAAACCGTTAGGATTTCGAGACGTGTTTATATGAATAACTTACTTTTATGTTTTCTATAGATTCCTGTGTTGCCCGTAAAAGTTAAACCATTCTGTATAAAGCAACTATAAATAATATACTGCAGGCAGCGCCCATAATCTCTTTATCTGTTATCTACATTATTTGTACCGTGCTGTACCTACATTTAATCTTCTTATGTATCTAATGGAAAGATTTTTTATTAAATACCAAATCCGGCAAAAGCAAAAGGCTTAAAAACAAAAATTGTTATACACTGAGAAATATCCGATGCTCAATCTACTCTTTTTTTTAAGAAATAAGAGACTGAAAGTTTAGTAGGTATAATTAATTTTCTAAACATCCCATCGGCACTAGAGGCTAAATGTTGGCCTTCGCGTTGTCCAGACATGGCGCCAAACTACCTACTTTTTCGTATGGTTAGGACATTGGAAGGATTTCGAGCTAAAATAATATATTTTTATTCCAAAATATTTCACCTGAAACTGAGGCTACTGTTCGTAGAGCGTTTTATGGCAGATTGGGATACTGTAAGGCTCAGGAAGAGGAGATTTTAGAGCCTCTCACTAAATAGGATTTATCTTATATTTTACTTTTTATTTTTTCAGGATTATGTTTTATTTAAAGCCTTAAGGTCAACACAAAAACAGAGGTACACATTTTAGAAAAAATGATAGGCCCACCTCTGCTGAAAGCACGTGGTATTACTGGTATTACCCTCCGCTTGGAACCACTGCGGATAAGGATAGAAGGGAGGAAAGAGGGACATTTAGTAAATTCCACTTGTTTTATTTTCAGCATATTCTTTCATAATAGAATGGTACATTTTATGGTCTTTGTCTAACACATAGGAATACAACATGAAATAAATACCTATCCGGCAAATTTATTGAGTCTATTTCACCTGTATCTAATTGAAATAACGGATCATTGGTCTGAGGTCAAAGCAGATCGAGCATATAATATGTTCTTTTATGAACTCAAGCAACGCATTCTCAGTTGTGATTGACTTTAGATTTTGGGTCTGGTTCTAGACCAACCAATTCGTTCTGTTCCAAGTACTATCTGTTGTACTTTTTTGAGGACACAACATTCATCAAATCGTATCGCCTATTTCAATAGCAATAAATTCTAGAGTGTTTCTCTAGTTCTTCTATAATGTCCTCGTCAAAATGTTTGTACAAATATCCCATACTTATTTGATCTGTTTTCGCAAAAAAAACAGCTTGCTTGTTTATTTATACGCCACCACATGCAATTAGCAGAGTGAAAAAGTGAAATTTAGAATCGAAGGTGAGAATTATAATAAGTAATCCGAGTTTTAAACGCTACAATCCTTGTAATATTTTTACGCTTTGAAATTCCGCATTTCTAACGAAATATATGAACGCAAATCCCTATCTTAAGGATATAAATATTTGCACTTGAACGTATTATCTCGGCTTTTTATTGATAAATAATACCATTGACATAAATTTGTTTGTGTGCCTTAAATGATTCATTACGTGTAAATTACATTACAAGACTGATTACAGCTGTTATCACAGGTAATTATGATTACTATGGAAGTCATGTACCTACACAGTTCTAATCAAGCAATCTATTTTTCAAACAGCACCTGAAATACTAATTCTTTATGTGTGAATAGGTACAAAATTGTTATAAATAAATGTAATATTTTTTATTTGTAAATTCTCTTTAAACCATATAAAATCTTAGTTTTGAAATCCACAATTATGACAAAATGTGTTTTAAACTCAAAGTTCAATGACGAAAAAATGACTTCGATTGTTATACAGTGTCCGGCAGAAAGTACGCACCATATGGAATTTTTTAAAATTATAATTTAACCGAAAATTTTATTCTTGATGAAAGTTTGTACATTCCTGCAAACCCAAAATGCAATTTTCAAAATTTGAATATCTCATTCCGTATACGGGGGGAGGTTCGAGAAATCGAAATAAAGTATACCCTTATTTTAATTCTAGAGAAAACATATTATGATATTTGTTTAGAATTAAAAGGTAAGCCCGACAGTGAAGTTTTAAGTTTATATTCCTATAACATTAAACAGAGTTAGGAAATGCAATTTTGTGAAAAAAGTTCTTGATCCGAAAACGCTTCGTTTTAAACAAATAGGGTGTTGAAATTTCCTTGATTTTCTATGACGTGTCTTTCATACAAAATTTTCCGATTCGACCGTTGACTGAACACCCAACGATTCGACCCGTTGACTGAAGAATAATCCTCACCCAACGATTCGAACCTACTGTACAATGTTACAACTCCGTGCGAAGGTGAAGTTTTAATTTGTTTTTCGAAAACTTCCCCACGATTTATTTGAATGAGTTACAAAGAGATGGTAAATCCATTACTCAGTATAGGCTTCCGTAAACTTATATTCCAATCGGTTCGGTAATTACCGATAAAAACAAACTGAAATGGCATTTAATGATGAGTTAATGACTCGGCTCTAACTGTTTAGAGAATGGTCAAATCCAAACATTTTATCAATCACCAGCCAAAAATCCATTGAAAAATAAAAATACTGTTTATTTTGTATTAGTCGTCTTTCCGGACCTCCCAAAATGTTTGTTGAATCTTTTTTAAGTCCATTAACATTTTTATACTTATTATTTAGAAAGTCAGTGTATTATTGTAGATATACGCTCCGTTATCTGATTAAAATCGACAAGTGCAAACAACAATTTTGTAGATATTACCGAAAGATAATACATCATTCCAAATATTTGCTATAGAAATTATAGTATTAAAATGCGGAGCTCTGAAAATTTCCTATCAGAATAAAAAGAACTTCGTTTTAGAATGTTTATAATAAGATTGGGAACTAAGCAAGTGCGTAATACATTATTATTAATAAATGCGGAGAATCAAGGAAACGTGCGACACTTATATTTTAGAAGTTATGGTTTCTGTTTTATCTTTCATCTCCGATAATTTTAGACAATATTGCCTAATTTAACGCGTGCTATTATGTTCTGATCATTCTACCTGCACGTAATAGTGTAACGTAAAATTTATATTGAAATTGAGTAACGTTATTTCTACAAATACATACTTATAAACTAGATAAACAAGTATCATTGAATAAAATTATATTATACCGCAAACGCCTTGTTTATGGAAACCCTAGCTAGCCAATATGTGACAGTGTAATAAGGATATTACAGCAATATTGGATGCAAGCAACAGAAGATGGCGCCAAAAATTAAAGTGAGCCAGTCATTGCCTACTAATTTTCTTATATTAAACTCTACCAAAAAATAGTTGGACAATTTTGTTTTTGCAAAATCTGTCCCCTGTATCTACTGTATTTCTGTCATGTCCTTATGTCAGTGTCAGACATTTGTTATCTAGAGTATCCATAAAAAGTTGACGCCGCGCTGAAACCGCGGCAGGCCTTTAAACGCCTACGCGCTACACTCCATTTCAGTAAATATCAAATGACAAGTGGAATGTCTAGAACAAACAACCTCGAAAAGTTACGAGTAAAAGCACAAATCCAAAAACAGTGCAAGTGGCGCCCTCTGTGAGATACGTAGAAATTGACTTCTTCAGCTTTTTCTCAATCCCCAAGCGGTGTCACATTTCAGTTCAGCAACTTTGATTATTTTGGGAGATATAGTTATAATTCGATTGAAAAAAGACGCAAGTATATAAGTAACTATTGAGATTTGACCGCTAGCTGTAGTTAATAAACTCAATCGCATTATTTTGGTCCAAAATATATACAGGTTGTTCCAAATTCGGCCCCCAATTTTATAGACAACCTCATGCCATTGAGAAACCAAGGCTATCTGCGAAAAAACTGAAATTTTCCATTTTCCTTTTTGTTAAATATGTTAGAAACCGATGGTTACAAGAAGACAAGACTTTGATATTATGTATAATATAACGATGTACATTTTCATACTTTCGCTAGGCTTGTGTGGAAAAATCGGTCAAAACCTCGACTTTTTCCTTACAAGATTACGCCCTTATTTCAGCCCTTTAGCCAGCAACCCTCAAGCCTTTGGTTTTCCGAAGCCAGGTTCTATTAATTAATCAGTTAGTGAAAACGGCTTGAATGAAAATATGTGCAACATACACCTTTTATTTCTGTTAAGGAAAATCTAATTTTCCATAATATGTTATCCCCACTCCCCAGTGGCCACTAGTAAATTTTCCCTCATTCTACTCAACATCGATGTACTTTTCAACCCTCTTCGAGGATTGTATGCGAAAATGGGGCACCTAAATCTGTACTATCTGACGATCTATAAAAGGGTCTAAAAATATCCCCCATTAACCGACTTTCTATCTCTTGTAGTTATCGAGGTCCCAATGGTGGGGGCCAAATTTGGGACACACTGTAGATAAGTTATTTTCAACCGAACCACAAAACTATAATATATATCTACGTATATAGAAATCTGCATTCTGAAAGACAGGGAGAATCCATCTGAAGCAGGGTGTCTGTAGAAAAATAATATTTGTATATTTTTACCCCTTGCACTTCTTCCTTCTCCCCGATTTTAGCGAAAGTTTGTATACCCCCTATTTTGGGACGGTAGATTGCGAAAACGGAAATATTTCTCTAGTGACACCGACATCCGACAAATATCATAACAAATCATAACAGCTGAAAATAGCTTTGTTCCAACACATATGTTCTGGGCCAGTTCTAGCGAAGAAATATTTGGCGGAAATGCGTATTTTTCGAGATATCATCAATTCAAATCGATGTTTTCGGGGTACCTGTATTACAAAGTGCCTGTGTTGGGTTTGTTCCAACAGTAGTTACAAATCTTTTCTCGGCGATTCAATTAGTTGAAAATAGTTCTGGAATTGCATTCCGGCATTCTGATTGGTTAGAACTGGTTCAGAACTATTTTGTCGGTACAAAGGTACCTACTTTCATCTGTTTTATGCTTTTTGACGAATGTCAGTGTTACCAGAGAAATATTTCCATTTTCGTAATCTACGGCCCCAAAATAGGTGGTATATACAAAGTTTCTCGAAAATCGGGGAGAAGTGCGGGAAGTAAAAAATGCCATAATATTTTACAAATGTTACCTACCAAATGACAAAACTAAAAACTGCAAAAAGATGTAGTTACACAGTTATTAAACCATATTTTTGGAAACTATTGCTTTATAGCACAGATAAGACGTTATGGCGATGTTTTCAGCTAGAAGAAGGAGTTATGAAAATAATGTATACTTAATGGAACAAGTGCTCGAACGGCGAACACAAGCAAGTTAAGGATTAACAACCTTTCAGGTAGGTATGCTTCTTACCTCTCTAGAGTAAGATTATAGGGCGGTAGCAGTATACAATATCAAAACGTAACATAACGGTCATTCTGCGACAATTATACAAGCAGAACTGTTAGATAGAGCAAGCCGGTAGATACAAATAATTACAAAAACAAAAAGGGGACCTATAGCCTAAACACCCCTTTATTGTCTTTAAACCCACCTTTGTGTATCGAGATGGTTTACGGCACGCAGTTTTTTTAACGGGCTACACAAAGGGCACCATAAGACACATTAGAGACTGGCAAATAATATAATATCTCGAGAAGAAGGACAAACAAATCCAAGAATAGGTAGGTGCCAACGTAATGTTTTGTATTCTTTGAATGCATCCTGGGGGGATAAGGTCCTATTACAGAAAATCAGCAAGTGCTTTTCTGTGGACCTATTAAGTTATTTCCAGCGCGATTTATTATCTCCTTTAAGCTTAGTTTTACCGCAGAGATGCAAATTAAACGTCCTCCGAGCATTTTCTGACACGATATTACACTTTATTCAAAACAACACAGAACTTGCAGATCAAAGTTCCCTCCTTCACCAACGTAACATCAAAGATATTGCTATCTTTGTTGGGACATGTCCTGACAATCATCTGCAGGCACAATGATCCCAGCCAGCCCATTACCGGTTTCATCCTCTTTGGGAATCATCAGATGGACGTAGGCAAAATCCACAGTGGATAGATTCAAAAGATAGAACCAACAGAAACAACTACTCCGAGGGCTAATACCCCTACCGGCTAGAACATAGAACATTATGATTTGTGCATCTATCATCTATCATCTATCATTGGCCAGGAATATTCTAGACTAGCCTCTATAGTCTTCCATTTGAGTATACCTATAAGCCCTGGGAATTGGACCTGGAAGTAAGTAAAAAGTAAGAAAGTGATTTTTCTGCAAATTTGAGAGCAGAAGAATATTTCTGGTCAGTGACAGTACCTGACAAGTTACCTAACTTGTCAATTCTACAATAAAGGTGGTAACCAAGGCAACAAATTTGGAGTGTTATTGTTGAAATCCGGTACATTATCATCATTCCAACATCATTTTGAGTTGTGAAATATGTACTTTTTAAAGTATTGTTATAGAAAATCAAGATTAGCCATTAGCCATTAGCAAGAAGAGGCTCCGAAAGTTTATTTTTTATACCGTACTTTCACCGTTTTAGTAGACACAGCCATGGCTGGGCGGCGCGCCGCCGTGTATTCGGCTACTGTGTACTCCCCCCGCCAACGACTGACAAACCTAGCTGGACGCAGGCGACGCGCGGCCTATTCCTCTATGTCTACTAAAACGGTGAAAGAACGGTATACATTCAAAACCAGTCAATTCTATTAAAAATGGTAAGTATCAAATTCTATATTTATATGTTTAATTCGATTTGATTTGGATGCGATCATATCACAGGTAAGTAAATTATATCTACATCATGGCAGATGGCAGATGTATATTCAACCATAAATACTATTATTTTTCCTTGCATTTGCAAATAATTTATCGCAAGTGCACAAAATCCGGTATTTTTAAACTTTATGTAATACGAGTCCTTCACATGTTTATTGTCTAGAATACAAAATTAAATCTTTTGGCAAAATAAAATCTCGGCGAATGCAAGCAACAAACAACCTATCAACAATATTTCCTTGATTTTTTCCTCGCTTTTCGCAGTTCGTTAGAATCGTGGTAGTAGGTATGTGTATAAAATAATAGCGACGGTATAGTGGAGCTTCAAGTCGAACAGCAATGATGTTTTCCTAACTTATACTCACGACTCAAGATACAATACAATCAGTGACTATAGAATTATATAGTCACTGATACAATACAATCATATCCATAATCATACATAATCCTAGTCAAGTGATTTTAGTCATCATTTCGATGAATCTATATGGAATTTCTCGGAGCTGAAATATTTCCCCTTTTATAAAAATATTAAAAGGCGATATATGGATCTAATGTACTAATACAGTAAAGGAGTAGGGGCTAAGAGCTGACTAGCTTCACTAATTTGTGTTTTTCCTCTTAGTTACGCCAAAAATTGAAATTGAAATTCATATTTCGGGTTCTTGGTTCATATTACAGGCAATAACAGGTCAAATAGTATGCAGGATGCCCCAATTAACGTGATGAACCCGATTTTCTCGGTAATTTTAAAGATAAGTTGATGGTTCAAAAACCAAGCTCATGTATAATTTTCCGAGGAATTCGAATATGACGTCAAACTTAATAATATACAATTCATTCTGGTATTGATATGACTGTCCAAACAAGTCCCATAAAAAATAACGCAGTATTTTTTAGTTAACAACATTTGCAATTTTATTTGGAAATATGTAATATATTTTATCAAAGGTCATAATATTTCTTTGATTTTAATATAGTTCTTATGATCCTTTCTTTCCCAGGGCATTTCCTTTCAATGCATAAATCTTCGGTTATGCCATCTAGCGATGGGCCTCCAAAAAAAATGGAAATTGACCGATCAGCACTAAGCCAGAGCTCTTGATAGTTGTTATACCCTTTTCTCTTGCCTTTCTCTCACTATAGCTTCAGATTTGAACGGTTTCGATGCTTCTAATATTATCTCTACAAGTACCTATTCCATAGACTTTTTTGCATCGAACAGTGTCGTACAAATGTGATCTTGCTTGTTGTTTCGTATCGCATGTATAGGTACCTCATTATTTGAGATGGAGATTTTGTCAAACATAAATTTAAAAAATTGATCAGCCCTATTTTCAGTTCATTATAGAACTTGATGGCTTAAAAAAATCCAAGTATGTATAATAACTCTTACTCAATGGCACAATCCAACTTTTCTCCTGGTTGATCCATAAGAAATAATTTCATTAATAAAATGATTGTATGTTAGATATATGCACCTACATTATAATTAGCAGATTATAACATAAACAAGTAGGTATTAGTTTTCTCATGTTTTACTTTAGTTGGAACACTTATCATAAATAAACACACCATCTCAAAGTAGCAGGCCAGGTTAGTCGAATAAGCTTTGACAAAGCCGTTTTTCATAGTTGAATTGCACAATTATCGCTTAATAAACCTCAAAACATAATAACTAGCTGTAAGTACTCAAAGAGCTGTTTGCGTGGGATTCTGAAGAAAAGAACAGAACAGATTATAAGTTACATTCCTTTTCCACAGCTGGTTAAAAATCAATAATGTATTTTTGACAGCATATTCCAAGAGAGGGTGTCCGTTTTGGCGGTCTATTTAAATTTTAAATTAACCCTTCAGGTTTGCCGCAGTGCGGTGTTATCAGATCCAACAAAAAGTTGGAGACGGATTTAACGGCTTTCCTAAAAAGTTTTATTTTTTTTTCGCAAAACCAGTCATAAAATTTTAAAAAAACCTATACCACTATCACTATCATATGGGTATATAAAAAATTGCTGTATTATTCCATTTTATCAGGATTATTCTATTTTATCTTTGACCTCATAAACCAAAAACGAAAAACGAAGACTATTCTATATATAGATTGTTATCTAATATCCTAATATACTCCTGGACAAAATTAACGCACCAACATACCAAATTTCAAGTTATATTTTAAATTGTTTTGCGTGTATACCAAAAATATAAATAGTAGGCTTTGGACATTTACTAGTGTTAAAATAATTAAATAATGCAATTTGTTGCCTTTCATTTAGTTTGCATCAAATTATTTTTCTATTAATTTATTTTAAAAAATGCAATTTTTGTGGGGATTTATTATGTGGGTACGTTAATTTTGTCCAGGAGTTTATATTGGCATGGTAGTCGTTATACCTTATCTATCTACCAAAACTATCGATATCTACACGCGCGTAAAGACAGGTTTAACCTTTAATCCTTTCCTCCAAAAATTTTGACACAGCGTGGGGAACCTTGATGTGGGATCGCTCTTTAGACCTTCAATGTTATTTACAACAATCCCCTTTATCTTGTACAAATATTAAGGTGATATATTTAATGTTGGCGCCAACTCAAAATTTTTCGCGGAACCGGTAAACACGGATATTTTACTAAACTCTGGAAGGTACCGGGCACAAACAATAATAATTATTATTATTACTTTGGCCTGGAGACATCCACGCGGGTTGTCTACTAAATTCGGTAGCCCCTGAAGATAGTTAAAATTCTTCAGAAACTTGTGTAAAATTTGTTTACTTGCAACTCTGCGGTAATAACAGAGGTTTCAGCGCAGCACGTTTTTTATATTATCATACGCCGGTGCAGTAGTATGCCATTATAGGTATATACCGCACGTGCTATACTATCTAATAATAATTACAGAATACTGCAAAGCATCTTATTTATATTGTCACTAGCAACGAAAAAATATCACACCTAATGAAGTTTTGGCAGGTATTTTTATGAACGAACCGTCGTTAAATCACATTTTATGACGAAGTTTTGGGAGCGTTGAATATATTATGGCCTACATATATTGCACAAAAGTGCGAAAAACACGTTTAAGCAAGTGTTTCACGCAACATTTTTTCTACGGCAGGGCAGCCATGGCATGAAAAAATTGTACCTAAGTATGTAAGTAAATTATTTATTATCAAATAAAACTGAATGTTCGGTTCAAAATACCGCACGAATGCCGACCAACATGTTTACGCATGTGTTTCACGCAATATTTTTTCTACGGCAGTCATCGCATGAAAAAATCCTGGTCTGACCAGTGTTCCAGGCAGAATAAATGAAGCGGCAAAAAAGCAATGTCAGGATTGCTGCCAGAGAAGTTAAAAAATTGTGTTTTTTAGCAGAGCAGAAAGAAATCTTTTTACATAACTCTCCCATGATTATTTTACGCACTAGTTCGATAAAGACTTACTTTACACACGGTCAGCAGTGCCTAAAATACAATTTTACGCACTGCCGCAGCAAAACTAACTATATAGCATCTAATAACGCGTTCATCGGTTACTAGGCAGCGGAACTGCGAGGCAACGCAATGCATAAATACTTATTGATTTCAAAAATTTAAACCGGTCGTGCATAAAGTTTTGGATCAATGGCGCGATCAGCGCTTATGGCCCTCGCTGTGCAATAGCCCTCGCCAAGCTCCTCGAGCTATTTTATCTTCACGTCGTTGGCCACAAACGCCTCCATAGGCCCTCACTCACTCCTCTATCTCCCACCAATCTCGACTATAGAATCTTAAATGGGACCATCATCTGATGCATAATTTTAAAGGTAATTTTGTCAGAAATGAAAGGTCGTTTCATTTTTTGAAATCGGTTGAATAATAAAAAAAATACAGCATGAAGACCAATTTCAGTACTTGGTCCTAAACAACTCAATAATCTTGTTGTTGGTAACGGAAAAACAAAGTCAATCAGTAGCTGGACTCCTTTATTTTGCAAGATGTTCGAGGCAAGCACCATTATAATAGTCCCAAGACGATTCTGCTTTCACTTTTGCAAAAGGTATGCCTTTATCTGAATGAAGTATCTTTTTTATTACCAACAAGATACTTATTGAATAATGAGCAAGAAAAGACGTCCCTCTTGCACCAAAAATCGACGGCCGAGTTTTAATTTTTTATTTGTACCTACCGAAATATGAATGGTGTCAAGTTTTCAAATGAACACACTATTATACTTCGATTATTGTTTTTAGTATACCAAAATCATGTTTTATTTACACATCCTCTTGGAGGATTCTAACCTTTACCTTATGTACACGTATTTTTAGAAAGAGAATTTGGTAGTAGGTATACATCTTGTACTGCGGAAGGCTGAAATTTTTCGCACGTCAAAAAGTATAAAAAATATTTGCTCAAAAATCGAAAGTATATTTGCTCGTAAACAACCATTCCTTGTTTATTAGTGATAATTGGGTACTAACAAATCTTAACTTGACCTAAATGAACAACGCAAAGGAATCTGCGATTTTGGGAAAGTGGGTCACGACTCTTACTTGGTATTTCCAGAAATGTGACTAAAATATTATAGTCTTTCGCTGTGCATTGGTACTAATCCTGAACAAATATTTAATAAAAGAATCGGTACAAAGTTGTTCACATGAACAATCATTTATTATAATCAAGCCGATTCAGAAGGTATTTTGTACGTTTACTTCTATATTGTATATGTTTTAATAGATAATTACTTTTAATAGAATAAGCATCCATATGTTTGTTCAGCTTTCAATGGGTAGGGGGTAGATAATATTTAAGAAATATTTAATTAATTTAAATAATTTAAAAAATGATAAAGGTTTTTGAAGAATGCTTATTATTATATTTAATTATTAACTTATTGAAATTGAAAAATTGCAATTTCCGCGGGTTGCGAACGTAATATATAAGTTTTAGAAAAATCTTCCCTTGAATCACCTAAACTCAAAAACTGTATATCGCAATAAGGGCTGGCTGATACGATACTGACTTGAAATTATCCTTTAACCAGACATAATTAAGCCAATTCAGTTTTTAGCCAAGACTAATGGATTATTTTGGTTTGGAGGGAAACGAATTTTTGGTGTAACGGGTGTATAATTAACTGTTTTTGTATTCTATTCCTATACTTTAATTGACTTCAATTCCAATACTTTAATTGATTTCTATTTTCTATTCCTATACTTTAATTGATTTATTCATTTGGACACTGATTTATCATTATACGATGTAAGTTTTTAGCCAATAGAAATGCATGTTTAACCAATATTCGTTAATAATCATACATTACCACGACAATGATAGATTTAAAATGTAGGTATCAATTTTAACAGTTAAAAGTTACCTACGTTTATGAGATACTTTTTTAAAATTTGTGATTTTTGCAGCGAAAATCTGTGAAATGATTGCGGAACATGCAGACCAGACCACAAGAGCCGCAATTTAAGTATTTCCCGTAAAAGCACCAAAAAGCACCATTCAGATAAAGCACCATTCAGATAATTTTATTTTCACTCCATGAATCGGAGAGACGAAAATAAGATTACTTGCATGAAATGTCATTGTAACAGGCGTCAAAAGTCAGAAGCCTTAAAAATTAAAGTGAATCTTTAATCAGGCTCTCGAAAATTGCATTGGGCCTCTATTTACAATTTTGTTTATCATGGCAAATGAAATTTGTTAGTAAAAAAGGGTCAACTTGCAGTGCAACTGCACCTCAACTGGTAGCTGGCTTCGGCTTTAGCATACAAACTAAGCAAACTTTGACATTTTCTCCTCGACAGTAATAATTAATTGTACTTTCAAAAATTATTCTCCACATTACAGGAATAGAGCATGAAAAATTATTTGAAATAGCTTTACTGTGGGATTTCGTTTTCTAAAACTCAGACTTCTAACTTGGATTTCAAATTTGTATTAAAAAAAATTTTTAGTACTCTTTTGTCGATATGAATCAATTATTGATACAAAAATAATAAATGTGATAAATTGTAAGGAGACTCGATTAATTATAAACGCAATTAAAATTTTGAATGTCTAGACATTGATTTCCGCTATATTTAGCCAGTGACTATTTCTATAGTCACTGATTTAGCCCATTTTAAAAGCTTTTATTTAACTTGCAATGTATGTATGTATGTATGTATGTATGTATGTAATTTGTTCGGGTGGAATCTTGCAACTCAATTTTGAAGCAGATATCTTCAACCGATCGAGCTGAAATTTTGTACACACGTTTAATTTGGATGACAATGCATGATTATATGTGTGACGTCATTCTAAATCCAACATGGCGGATCACCCAAGATGGCGGACTAGTTAAATTTCAACCGATCGAGCTGAAATTTTGTACACACGTTTAATTTGGATGACAATGCATGATTATATGTGTGACGTCATTCTAAATCCAACATGGCGGAACACTCAAGATGGCGGACTAGTTAAATTTCAACCGATCGAGCTGAAATTTTGTACACACGTTTAATTTGGATGACAATGCATGATTATATGTGTGACGTCATTCTAAATCCAACATGGCGGAACACTCAAGATGGCGGACTAGTTAAATTTCAACCGATCGAGCTGAAATTTTGTACACACGTTTAATTTGGATGACAATGCATGATTATATGTGTGACGTCATTCTAAATCCAACATGGCGGAACACCCAAGATGGCGGACTAGTTAACTTTGACTTGTGTAGTTTGGTGAGATAGGCGTCAACAGCATTGGTCTGCAACCTGTCTCGTTGTATATTTAGGCTCCAAGCTCTTCGCGCCTGGTCAAGCATACGTGGCCTTAAGTAGGGTTAGATCATTAGAAGGTCTCCTCATTGAAGAGCTAGACTGTTCTAAACTAACCGGCAAACGACCTTGCAAGAATGATGCGTTAACTGAGATGAATAGACTCAGACACCTGGCCAAACTAAAAATTACAAAATAAATTAAAAGTAAAAAAATATTTTTAAAAAAAGCTTTTATTTAAATGCGCTAAAAAGAATAAAATAATCTTTTCTTTTAAAACTTTTACTATCAACTTATAACGTCATTCCACAATTTATATGATATAAAAGCTTGTCGCGAGATTTAAGTTTTCAAACTAAGTAAATACCACTACTTAAATCTCGCGACAAGCTTTTATATCATATAAATTGTGGAATGACGTTATAAGTTGATAGTAAAAGTTTTAAAAGAAAAGATTATTTTATTCTTTTTAGCGCATTTAAATAAAAGCTTTTTTTAAAAATATTTTTTTACTTTTAATTTTTTCTACCTATATGGCAAGTATTTTTTGTTGATTTGACGGATGATACGTACCTAACTTTTAATAGAAATACTTTCATAATACACAATACGTCCCCGGGTGGGGTTTACAAGAGGTGAAATTTCACAAAAAGTCACTCTTCATAATAGTTTTTCGAAGTGAAGATTCGAGTTGAGAAAATATTAACTTTTAATAAAAATACTTTCATAATACACAGTACGTCCCCGGGTGGGGTTTACAAGAGGTGAAATTTCACAAAAAGTCACTCTTCATAATAGTTTTTCGAAGTGAAGATTCGAGTTGAGAAAATATTACTTTGTTATACGGGGTGTTCAAAAATTGCAAATTTTGAAATTAGGTAGGTCAAGAGTTAGCTAACTTTTCCGTTTTCGCTAAGATCGTAAAATCAAAACGTCGTCTACGATTTTATTTGCAGTTGCAATTCATTATTTTTAAGTTGTTTATACGATTCTATGGAGTGAGAGACCGGGATTTTCCCGAAAAATAATTATTGCATTTATTATAGATACAGTGACGCCACTGTTGCGGAAATTTAAATTTCTATTTCATTTTTGGCTTGATAAAGTCCAAAAAATCGAATAACTGTCGTTTCCTATACAGGGTGAGTCACATCTAAAGGCAGAGCCGAAAACACAAGGTAGAATTCGCTAAAATAAGCACATATGCTTAATAAACATTAGCTCAAAAACGCTTCGTTCTCCATATACAGAGTGTTGAAACTTTTCCAAATATTTTTTAATTTCTTTCTAGCCCGTTTAGGAATTATTTTATACATATTATGGGTTGTCATTTTGTGCAATAATTTGGCCCTGTTCAGATGAGCAGCGGCGCGTAGATACAAATAATTTTATTTTAAATGCCAGCATAATCACCTTGACACTAGTTTAAAAAATCCGAAATTACGAAGAAACTGTACCAGAAATAAAAAAAATACCAAGAGGCACTTTTTGTTCCAAATTAAATGGGCTATCCAAAAAAGGCAAAATTTTTGGTTTTGCACAGGGCAGTACTACTTTTTTTCTACAATTATTTACAGTAACTATTTGTACCTACGCCGCTGGTGATCGGAACGGGGTCAAATTATTCCACAAAATGGCAACCGTCCAGTGTATAATGTGTACCAAATTTGGTTGGAATTCCTAAATGGGATCGAAAGAAATTAAAGAATATATTATTTTTGGAAAATTTTCAACACGCTGTATATGGAGAACCAAGCTTTTTTGGGCTAATGTTTATTAAGCACATGTGCTTATTTTAGCGAGTTCTACCTTGTATTTTCGGCTCTGCCTTTAGATGTGACTCACCCTGTATATACATATATATACAGGGTGTAACTAAACTGATGGTCAAAAATGAAACCACGTATTCTTAGAGTCAAAATAAGGGCACTTCTTCATATATTTTTTTCTCCTACGGGCCATAGTTTTTTTTATACAGAGCGTAGAAGTTTGGAGAAAAATACACATATTTCTTAGTATTTCTAGAAGTATACGAGATATTTTCTTCAAACTTAGCGTGTCACATGAGCAGATGAGCCGTCAAACTTGAGGTTGACATGAAGCTTCTGAGGCTCCCAGTTGCGGAGATACAGGGTGTTAGTAAAATTAATTAGGTAGTTCAGAAAAATATGAATACCCTGTATAATCGCATTTTTTTAATTTGTTTTGAGAGGTGAATAGAATGGTTAACAAAAAGTATCTCTTAGTATTTTTTCATATTCGCAGCCGTTTCTTAATTATTTTTAAAGAACGGCAACGCTGCAATGAACAATAGTCACTTTAAGAATAAATCTAGCAATCTGTGGATGTCAATTAAACTTTATTTAACAAAATACAAAAGCAAAAACAATAATAAAAGAAACTTATTGCTATTAGAAAATTAAATTATTAAATGTTCGAAATGACCGCCGTCTCTTTCAATACACGCAACTATGCGTTTCCGCATGTTTATTATTGCCATTCGCAAGTCCATAGCAAAAGTGCATATCAGTCAATTCTTCAAATGAAAATATAATTTTTCAAAATATTGATACTAATGTGCAAAGTTGGCAGCCAAATGATTCAAATAATGCCAAGTTTAATTGACATCCACAGATTGTTAGATTTATTTTTAAAATGACTTTTTTATTGCAGCATTGCCGTTCTTTGAAAATAATCAAAAAACGGTCATAATAATTATAATAGATACTTAGGGCCTTGGGTGGAGGAATATAAAGAGGCTCAACGGCTGTCAAATCTAAATATCAACAATCTGAGCTGGTCCAAGAACAATAAAAATAAAATTGGACCAACTCTGATTGTTGGGGGTGAGATCCGTCAGAGGTTGCGCCTCAAAATTCTTTCGCTCAACGCTTTTAGGCTTAGATAATTGAGTATGTATATACATATATCTCAAAACCTCACTCAAAGCACTACGGTAGGTATTCATGTTCGAGATACAGGTTTTTTATTTTCCCAAAATTCGATATTTTTTTATATCTTCGAAGCCATAACGTAAATATTTAATACAAATTTTGTACATAATATGAACATACTAGTATAAAGTTCAATAACTACTATCAGTTTCCCAATCAACATAGTGGGGGTAATAATGATGATTGCATTTTTTCAGTATTTTAATGAATATTCAACTATTCTAAATTCTAGTAATTCTTCCATTTGCGAATAATAGATAATAGCTCTCAATATAGTGTCATATATTTCAATTTTATGTGTTTATCAATATTGTTAATACCTACTGGTAGACATATTATTCAGCTTACATTATATTTTTCCGCACGCGATTGAAATTTGCAAACGATCCATTAATTTTTCAATTGGACGGTTGCATGTGTTCCGTTCAACAGGAACAATAAGGGAATTAATAGAATTGACACGCTACATTATGCAATAAATTCAGCCGCCAATAATAACAAATCTTTAATTAATTACATTAGCATATTAATTAAATTTGCGCGGTAGTACCAACATAAATTTTCGAATTAAAAGAAAACTAGCAACTATGCTAAAAAACGATATTATATCTAGTTGTTTGTATTACTAGGAGTAGGTATAGGGTGTTCAGCCAAGACGCTCAAAATTAAAGGTCCATTTAATCCAAGGGTGGAATTTTTGTCGGTTGTTTAATTTAGGATGCAGACTTTGCATTTGTCTGAGGATGTGAACATTATGGGCCACGTAACCGGTCACACTTTTATAAACGATAAAGTTTTAGGGAGTAATAAAGCTAGTTCAATTTTTTCCTAATTTGATTCTCCTAAATGAATACGTTAATTCAAGAATTGCAAATCCATACTTTACTTGTCACACTGTATAATAAGAGAACAATCATTTTGGAAGAATTACGATGTTAAATCCCAAATGTATGTCTAGGCACTCGAGGTAATTCTGATGCATTTCGAGGCATTTCCGATGCATTTCAAGGCATTTCGAGATATTTTGGTGCAGTTCCAAGGCATTTCGTTGCGTTTCTAAGGCATTTCGAGGAATTGGTAAAACTTCGAGGCATTTTATGATATCTGTAGGCATTTCGTAGATTTTTCGAGGCATTTGGATGATTTTTTCCTGAAAAGGACATTTCGGTATATGTACAATATTTGGGCTGCGGACTTCCCCACGCTTTTTCTTAATTCAGTATAACGCTGAATTTATATCAAATGGTTTAACCATTCCCTATAATTTCGTGAAACATTTTAGTTTCAATCTCACTTTGCAAAATTTGCAAAAATTGCAACTGAATTTTTTTAAACCACTGAATTAATATCATTCAACAAGTACGGAATGGTCAATGAACTTAGGCTGTATTTTAATCCAGATTTGTGTGAAATTGAGCTGACAACTATAACCGTTGTCTGAGACTCAAAGCTACAACTGAGAATCGATTATCAAAATATAGGTAAACTACTATATGAATTAAATGTTTCTACAATTCCCAGTTTATATTAAAAATAACTGTTAGTACCTTCAAAAAAAAGTTTGTTTCGACGTACAACGACGTAAGACCAACTAAAGACCAGAGGATGCAGTTTTTCCCGCGAATCCGACTCTATACTAAAATGAAATAACTCTTACGCCTGATGTAAACAAGAACGTGTGCGTTGAGATGTTCGCCAGAGCCGCACTGAGGCACGACCTTTATTTAATTTTACTTTTACAATTGTTTACGTCAAAATATTTCGGAAAAATATTATTGGCTTAATTAAAATGAGTCAAAACATCGATAAAATTATTTGTGGCAGAAAAAACAAGATAAAACCGCATAAATACGCTGTTGCGATCGAGTACATCCCTGTTGCCAGACTCGCTGATATTTTATGGTAGTATAGTTTCATAATTGGCATACAGGGACAGGGTCTTCTCGAAAAGTTAAGGCAAAGAAAAACTATTTTCTGAAAAAATAAAAATCATGTGTTGATCTCATTTTTGATATTAAGAAATAAAAATAATAAAATCTAAATAAGGATTGGTTTTTGTACCTGTAAATATAAATCAAGAGAGACCTTTTATGTCACAGCAGGTAAAGGATAATCCGTTGAAAAGATCCCTGTATGTCGAATATTGTGGGTAGAAGAACAAATAGGAAATTCACATAACTAACAATAGTGAATGGTTACCTTCCACCCTCTAGCCCCTTCTACTTAGTAGTTGTAGTAGTTAATATTTTTATCTAGATTGAAATGCCATTAAATAGCCCTTAACAGTACCTCTTAAATGATATGTAACATTATAGGGACTATATTTGAGGCACCATATATAGATATAAAAATGTTTTTTAAAAAATTAACGATAATGAACAAATCAAATATTTATTTTTTTGTGAACCGCTGAATGATTATTGTCTCACTCAAGGGAGTGGAATTTTCACAATTAGCGCGTATGTGTGCTGAGTTTTTGTGATATACAACTATCAGTTATTCCCATAATCATTTTAACACATTGAATTAGATAATTTTTATTAATTAGATAATTTTGACTGTTTACAAAATCTTTGCGCGTTGTTAAGGGACTCAAATAATTATAGTTGTACTTTAAATCCGCGATTTTTGTAGACAAATTTCGACAATTTGTAGAAAAGTCATTTTAGAACAAAAAGTTCCTATATAAACATGGGTGTACAAACCAAAGACACAGAGCATTTAATAGTTATTTATGTACCAAGGCACTGAAGTTCAACTTGTTATGACTCATGTAGAATTTAGTTGCCGAGGCCTCTGGCCGAGGCTCATAAAAAGAACTTCAGTGCCGAGGTAGGTATATATTATATTTTTTTTGAAATCGGAAAAAAATATGTTTTATTTGGCAAGAAAATAATAATAATAAGGGATCACCCATCCATGAACCGACTACGCGCGGCGTTGCTTGACTTTGACGATCGCTCTACCTAGGACAAGTATGATGAGACACGGCACCTTCTGACAGAAAAACCAAACTGCTGCTTTTTGTGCAGCCTACACAACAAATCTATTGATATTCAAATTTACTAAAATATGTATACTGAAGGATTGCGCTTCTATAGGAAACAATTTCGCAATGTGTACGAAAAGTTAAATGGGCTTTTATTGGCCAGGTTTTGAATATTTGGTCACTTTTGACGAGCGATGGCTCCGCGTTTGACGTTTGATGTTTACATCTCGCCAAGGCCTACTTATTGAAAAAATCGTACAATAATGTGCTACATTATTGCACGATTTCTGTGCTTTTAATGACGATTTTGGGACACTTCACTGCCGATTTCAAGAAAAAATAATTATTTTCATATTTTATTTTTTTGACTCAAACTCGGTACCTATATGTAGTAGGTAAGAATTCTTCAAGGCACGTATTTAGATTTTAGTGGCGTGTTAGAAATTAAAAAATGAACCAAACATTTTCAAAGCCAATAATTGGCGTAGAAAACTAAGGGTTTATACACTCATGTTTATGTTTATCATAGATTAAAGAAGCCATAGAGAATGATAAGCATTGTTGAACAGTCCGCAAAAAATTCTGCTACAACAACATTCAAACTTTAATTTTGGAGCGAAAACAAAAAACAAACAGATAAATGTAATGTCTTACAATTCGATACTAAATTGAAGTATTTTAATTTAGTTATTAGTTTTGATATAACATTTTATGCAAAATATTTGGTGTAGCGTGCGGAAGTTTCAACAATGGTTCTGACAGTCTATGTGTAGCTTTGTCTATGTGTTTGTATAGACACTTTTTGTTCTAAAATGACTTTTTCAACATATTGTCAAAGTTGTCAGTAGTAAGACTATGAGAGCATGACGCCAAACCTGTCTCAACAAGTTTGGCGTCATACTCTCATAGGGGTTTTCGGTTGGCGTCATACTCTCATAGGGGTTGTGGCGTCATGCTCTCATAGGGTTTGGGGGAGGGTGGGGTCCACCCCTACTCTGGGGTGGGGAGGTCCCAACATTATATAGGCAAGGTTCAGCGAATATTGTCAACAAACTCAACATGTCCTTCTTAAACAATTTAAATAAGAACTTGCTGCAGAAAAATCTGGTGAACGTTCGAGATTTGGAAGTAAATGAAAAGTTTGAGATTCAGAGTTTTAAGAGAATAAATACTAAGTATGGTGAAAAGGTGGTTGTGGAATTTGAAGACTTCAAGATGATTCTACCGCAGAGGTTTACGGATAAATTAACTCAAGAACGTATAGATGAGTTGAATGATGATAACAAAAGGTACTTTTTAACAAGCTTGGGACCTGTTGGTATAACGACTAATATTATATTTTCTGAAGAATGAACGTGAGTCTACGTCGCCATATCGAAGAATTGGAAAAGCTGAAAAACATGATTATTATGTATGAGTTAAATAAAAAGTTTAAAAGTGTAAAATTGTGAAAATAAAATATTATTTGTTTGTATGTTTTTTATTGTTTGTGGTCGAGGCCTATAAAAGTGGTAGTTGTGGAGAAGATTCGTCAATCATGTCGCTGCTGTTCACCCTGCATGGATTTACTTCAACACTATCTATTGACTTTAATATTCCTATACATTTAGAACCAGATGTTGAGTATGGTTTGGCACTCCTAGGATTACACACATATAACAGCATACCCAATATAGATGTTGGTGTCAACAAATTTTATTATATAAACGCTGATGGATATCGCAATTGTTTAGTGATTCCCACAGGGTCGTATGAAATTGAGGCTCTAGAAGCGTACATAGTTCGCGCTTTAAGAAAAGAGGAATCTGATCAGAAAAATCCAATTTCAATAAAGGCTAATAATAGCACCTTACAGTGCGAAATTTACAGTGATAAATATACAGTAGATTTTCGACCAACAGATTCTATTGCTCATGTGTTAGGGTTTTCTCCTAGTCTATTAGAGTCTGGTCAATTGCATACTTCTGATATATCTGTAAACATCGTGAAGGTCAGAACTATACATATAGATTGTAACGTAACATCTGGAGCATACTATAAAAATCAACCAACTCATACGATTTACGAGTTTGCAGTTAGCAGTGATCCTGGTTACGCCATAGACGAGTCTCCGAAAAATTTGGTGTATATGCCAGTTGCAAATCGTGAGATTCATAATTTAACGTTAACTATTCTCGATCAGAACTTTCACCCTGTAAATTTTAGAGGTGAGGAAATAATTGTGCGGTTGGAGTTGAAGCGTGTATAAAATTTTTTGAGTTCGATCAGAAACAAAATGGTTTTGGTTTTTGGTGACAGATATCAACCGTATAAAAGACAATCACAACGCTGTAAAAACTCACTAGTAAAGATTTCACGGAAGGGTGCAGGTCGGCTCTCGTTGGAAAATCAGCAATTTCTAAAAGCACTTGGCTATGTCCCTAACACCTCAAGTGTTTAATGTGCATCGCACTCCCAAATATGATGAATCTATCCAACGTTTAGAGAAGCGCACCTATTACCCATTTGTAAAGTCATTCAGGAATAATGATATTGTGGAAATAACCATTAATCAGGGTGATGCATGGTTATTGATGTACGATGCTTCAATTTTTGTCAAAGGTGCAGTGACTAAGAAAACTGGTGCCGGAGATTGTAAACTATCCAACAATGCGGGGGCATTTCTCTTCGATTCTATTTCTTACGAACTAAATGGTAAAGAAGTGGAGGTAGTGAGAAACCCGGGAATTGTAAGCACAATCAGATCGTATCTTTGCTATACTACTAGTGACGAAAAATATATGTCAACAGCGAGCTGGGCTGGGGTCGATAAATCTTTCGCTGTCAACAATGATGGAACATTCAATGTAAGAATACCGCTAAAACATCTGTTTGGAATATTCAACGATTATCAGATGGCAATTTGCGGCAAACAAACAGTGAGATTAATACGAGCTCGAAATGATAACAATGCTTTATTACTAACCCAAGACGCTGCAACCCCGCTTCCTGCCATAACTGCAGAAATAACAATTTCCAACATTGAATTAAAAGTTAAACATATTCAGCCGAATGATATGATTAGATTGGATCTCCTTAAATCTATAAAAGTTGATCGTCCAATTATAATTGCGTTCCGTAAGTGGGAGTTACACGAATTGCCAAATCTTACTGTAAACTCCCGAAGAGAAATATGGGCTGTAAAGTCATCTGCAGCAGTGTCAACTCCTCGGTACGTCATCGTGGGATTTCAGACTAATCGCAATGAGAATTCAAAAAAAAATCCCACGGCATTTGATCACATAGATACGACAGATGTGAGATTAATTGTAAACGGTGAATATTTTCCATTCGAACGTCAGAGGTTGAATTTTGATGGTAACGACTTTCTGGAGGCCTATCACAGTTATGTGGAATTTTATTCAAGTTATATGAATGTGGGGGAGAGTCGACCGCTACTTAGCTATGCAGATTACAAAGATAATGCAACCTTGTTTGTCATTGACTGTTCTCGCCGGAGTGAATCTATAAAATTAAACACAGTTGACGTTAAGCTGGACATAGAAAACAGTAGTGGGTTTCCTGATAGAACTCGAGCCTACTGCATAATTATTCATGACTGCGCAATGGAATATTTACCTTTAAGTGAAACTGTACGAGATTTAATGTAGTTCCTCATATATAAAAGAACATTTATCGAGACATTTCAGTTATAATCAAGATGTTGCTGAGATTGGGTCACATTATATTGTTCTCACTAATAAATAATGTGTTCTATATTTACAACCCTGAAGATGCTAAGGTATCTATTTGCGACCAGGATAAAAAATGTTTCCCATTTAAGACGGTAGTTGAAAAAATTTTGGTAGCAAGCCTACCTAAAAATGCTACACAATTTAAACTTCGAGCCGTACAAAATCATACGATTGCTGAAAGTGTGTGGAGGGAGATCCCACCTTCCACCACGCCCACAATGGTCACACCCAGAGAACTCAGTCAAGAACAACATATAAAAGACCTCACATTTGTACCACTAATTTACTACATTACTATATGTTCTTCATTGCTAGTAGCAAAATTATTTATTGAAATAGTAAGAATATTACTGAGTGAGAGATGGAGTATAATTACGAGAGTCTTCTAAGAACGTTTGAAAACTGGTCAAGCCTCCTATCCCCAGAAAAGCTTGCCCGAGCGGGATTTTTTTATACGAATTATGAAGACGTTGTCCAGTGTCCATTTTGCAATATCGAAGGATATAAATGGGAAAAGGATGATGATCCATGGCAAGATCATGCTAGCTGGAGTCCTAATTGTTCATTCATTAAGGGGGAAATCAAACCTGTGGACATTCCACCCGAAAAAGCCATTCGGAGCACGAATCCCCAAACTACAATCGAGTTTTCATGTAAAGTTTGCTACTGCAAAGACATAGAAGCCTTGATGGTTCCATGTGGACATTTGGTGTGCTGTATGAGTTGTGCAGACTTCATGGAGAAATGTCCACTGTGCAGAAGTCTTGTGCAGCAGAAGATTCGAGCTTACCTCCCTTGAAAATGTATTAATCTATATCACTGTAGGAAATAAATATTCTTAATTGAAAAACTGTTTATTATTTACATCCTGATATGTATATATGAGGCAAGCACGTGATATATTATTAGATGTTTACAAGATGCGCATCGAACCACATCAGTTATCTCTACCAATCGAAAATTTAGATTTTGTTCGGAGTGAGAAATCTAAACATGGAGTACTCTTGCCAAACTCTATTAGAGCTATATTTTGCGGTCCTAGCGGTTGTGGCAAAACAAACAGTCTACTTAGTTTAATATTCAACGAGAATGGGTTGAAATTTAAGAACATCTACCTTTACAGTAAATCCCTTTACCAACCTAAATATCAGTTACTACAAGATGTTCTTAAAAAAGCTAAATGTGTTGGTTATTTTCCATTTAGTTCAAACGATGACGTCATTGCACCGTCGGAGGCTAGAGAAAATTCAGTCTTTATTTTTGATGACGTGTCTTGTGACAAACAGGATAAAATTAGAGAATTTTATTCCATGGGTCGCCATAAAAGTATAGATGTTGCATATCTGTGCCAGACATATTCAAAAATACCTAAACAATTAATACGAGACAATTGTAATGTAATCGTTTTATTTAAACAAGATGAGGTAAACCTTAAACATATTTATGACGAACACGTGTCACCAGACATCTCATACGGAGGTTTCAAGAATCTATGCTCACTCTGCTGGAATGATACCAATTTTGGAACTCTGGTTATTGTTAAAGATTTCAATATGAATGAGGGTCGATATAGAATAGGGTTTGATAGGTATATAAAGTTATGATAAGCACAATACGCTTATTATTAATCGAGATGTTGATGCAAGAACAGATTCAAGAAGCGCAGCGCGCAAAGAAAATCAGTGAACTAGCTCGAACGATTAGAAAAAAATATACAGCCTTAAAAATAGGTAAATTTGAGGAGGATGAAACATTACAAAAAATTTTCAAACCTGTGACAAACTCTCTAGCAAGTCTACAAGTTAAGGATGAATTAAAACCGGAAGTAAAACCGGAACTAAAACCGAAAGTCGAATCATTTATGGAAAAGTGGCGCAACACTTTGAAAAGTCCAATTGCACTTTTAGGAGAAATGAATGAAACTTTAAATGATGTTGAGAAAGGAATTGACAAAGTGTACGGCCATTTTGATAACGTATATCCTAAAGTGGCTATATCATGCGTAACTGAATTTATGGATAAATCGCCTAAAATCGATTGGAAATATGGTCCTAAGTATGACAAAACCAAATCAGTATGGAGTCTAGGAAATAAACAAATCGATTTTGAAAAAGTGTCTGGCGATATAATCATCAACAAAACTCGATTCGCAGGCACTGATGGTCTCTACCAGCTAATTTTCTATGATAATCCAAAAAGTACTGAGGATGATTTGAAAAGTTACAAAGATATTTTAAATCTCACTGGTGCTCACCTTACTTCAAAGGGACGATTAAAATCTAGCAACAAAATTAAGTACTCTAATATTATTAAACCTCTTATGAAGGGGCCGGTGGCTACCTCCACGCCTGCGAAGGGTTCTGGCATGCATCTTAAGTATAACACAAAACCTGTGGAATATGTTTTCTGGGATAATCCTAATGAACTTGTAGACAGGTTAAGGTTACTAATAGCATCAAAAGATGCCGGAAATACTTCACACGAAAACGAAATCATCGCCATAATTAATGAGATGAAGGAAGCGAAAATTATTCTCTAACGTTATTTACAAGATGTCTTTAAACAAGTTCGGACGTGTTTCAAGATCTAGGATTAGTCCTTACTCATTGAATTATGAGGGGGATTTCAAAACCCGCAGACTGTGCAAAGTTAGTTATCCGATTAGCAGCAATGATGTCGTCACAAAGCAATATGCCGATGAAAATATCAATGCAACATTGAAAACGTTTAACGCGACTCTCGAACAACATAATAATTATATTGAGAGTACGGTTAAAGATGCTTTGGAAAAGGAGATTGATGAAATACGAAAATTTGCTAAAATCGTTGAAGAGTGTTATTTGAAAATAGTTGGTGAACAGGCCCAGCCAAACCCCAAATTGTTAGATACATTTAGAGAAGTCTCATAATTTATAGTTCATTCAAGTTAGTTAAAATATGTCCTTAAACAAGTTCGGACGTGCTTCGAGACCGAAGGGCAGGTCTTGTCCACCTATTTACACATTAAATTTGAATCTAGAGGGAAACTATGATTGTAACAATCGTAGACTGAGCAACGTTAAGACCCCGATCGATGGTAGTGATGCCAGCACAAAACAATATATCGATGAAGGGATAATTCATGCATTACAATATTTTTACACAAATCTTAAACAGCATACTGATGAATGTGATCTACATATTCGCAACACAATGATCGAAAATTTTCAAGATAAGATTGATGAATTGAGAGAATTGACTAAAACTATAGAAGATTATTATTTAAAATTAACTGGTAAGCGTATGCAATCGTTACTGTCTCTCAGACTGGCAGAGATCCTTAATGGTGATGCATAGTCATGCACAGTAAAGAAAAAATTCAAGTAGTTAAGGAATTACATAAACCAGCTCGAAAAAATTATCCACGTCGTCGAACTATTATTAAAGGTTTAGACGATTTGTGGCAAGCCGATCTCGCTCAGCTGGATCAGTATGCTAGTCACAATCATGGTTTCAAATTCATACTTGTCGTAATCGACTGCTTCTCTAAATTTGTTTGGTGTCGACCGCTCAAATCCAAGTCTGCGGAAGATGTTACCAACACCTTCGCTGACATCCTATCGGGAAGTCGAGAGCCTCGCAACCTGCAAACTGATCAGGGCAAAGAGTTTTATAACTCAAGATTTCAAAATTTGATGCGAAAATTCAAAATTAATCATTACAGCACCTTTAGCAGCACGAAAGCCTCCATGGCTGAGAGAGTAATACGAACTCTAAAAGAGCGATTATTTAAGTATTTTAGTCTAAATGGTAAATTTAAATGGGATGATTATTTGCCTACGCTAGTTGTCGATTATAATAACAGAAAACATAGAGTGATTCAAATGAAACCCAACCAAGTTAATAAAACCAATGAACAATATCTGCTTAAAAAAGTGTATAGTCACGTGAAGATTTTCAAAGGTAATAAATTGAAGGTTGGCGATATTGTGAGAATAAGTAAAATGAAACACATATTTGCTAAAGGATATACACCTAATTGGACTACAGAATTGTTTAAAATAAGTAAAGTACAAATAACCAATCCTCCCACATATCTTCTAGAAGATTTAAGTGGGAGATCTATAAAGGGTGGGTTTTACCGTGAAGAATTGCAAAAAACTGCAAATCCTGATATTTATCTGGTTGAAAAAGTGCTTCGTAGAAAAAGAGGGAGAGTATTGGTGCGATGGCTAGGGTTTGATAAGACCCACGATTCTTGGATAGACGAGTCAAACGTTGTGTAGTGCTACAAACGATAACATGGTTGACAGCGGCTATGAAACTGATAGTGGTAGCGATTATGAAGAAGAAGTAAACAATGTTGGCGAAGATTCTATGCTTTTATCATCTTGTTTCACAATGCCTACATATAGTATTGCTAATGGATTGAGTATTATGAGATATTTCAAACCTCAAGTAAATATCCAATCAACAGTGCGTCGAAATGTGATTTCACTGGATCATTTGGAATGGAAAGAATTAGTGAATCATTTGAGCAACTTCACCAACAATCTGGGTACACCTATGTTCATCAGATTTGATTCTAATATAATGTTAAGAACAATGTTGACTGCAGATGGAAATCAACGAGTGTTGCTTGCAAAAAATGGTGTTTGCCAATGGTTTTCAATATCGCAGGTTTTCGAGCTATTAAATATCGAACCATATATAACCTTAAGGATAAACTTTTTGCTTAATTTTAAACTATATGATTTTTACCTCAATTTTTTAGATAAGGCTAATGAACTATTAGTACGTAGCAACTATGCCATAAATGTAATGGAAATTGTATTCTTAATGTGTAATGCTGTGTTTAGCATGGAAACACATTGCATTTTTGAGCTGTACTGTTATTATAATCAATTTCTGTTAGCAGACTTGTATAGAAGAAGGTTGGAATAAAACAATGATTACAAATTGTGTTTTTTATTTAAATATACTTTTATTCTGGTCTAACCCTTGGATTCGCAATGACAATTGGCGGCTGGTTGTCGATTGTCTTGAAATATTCGCCCCAATTTATTTCAGGCACAGTACTCAACTGGAGGCGGCACTTCACCAAGTGATTCTGGAGTCGAGTTCGCTTCACCATGTGGTTGGCAACGTATGGGCAGGGAACCAAATCTGACACAAACTGGATTGGTTGGTTGTACATGCTGATGCTGTTGTCGATGTTGCGGGTTATCAGACTGAAGAATGATGGGGATTTCTCAGTTATATACAATCTAGGGATGGTAGGGGTGCGTCCGCAAGGAGGCGGCTGGTGGGGGATGGGGTGTGGCTAGGACGTTAGTAGGGGTGGATACATTTTCAGTTGAAGGGGGAGTAAAACACTATTTGCAAAATATATATTTTTTTATTCATCAACTTTACACACATCTTTATGACCCCAAGGGATAGTTGAAATACTATCAACTAGAAAACGCTTATCATCAAATGGATTTAAACCAATCCTAGTCTGACTTATGCTAAAAACGTTATGAGCAAATGAGCGTATAGAACGCTGATTTACAATTTTTTCGCTCTTATTAAATAAACAATCGAAATAGTCTTGATATGTTATTTGCTTCGCTATAACGGAACCCCTGACACCTTTTGATTTTTTAACACACATATTTTTTCCTTGAACTTTATAAGTATACATTTTAGATCTAAGACCAATGAAATGTGTCAAGATAGTGCCGTTTAATTCATCCTTCATTAAGCCGGGCACTTTCTTATTTACGAGTGGAATTCCATATGGATTATCTGCGGGGTAGTCACTGGTATCAAACCGATGGATATGTTTCTTAATTACGTCTTCGAACATATTTTCACAACGTATTTCGTACACTAGACTATCAGTATCAGTATATAATAATAAGCAGTTATCAGAAAATGTTTTCAACATAAAATCATAGTGGAATTCGTATACACAGGTTTTGGATATGTCTAGGATAGACATTCCAACGTACAGAGGTTTATCAAACATAATATTAGTCTTATTTAATTCAACACTTATTAAGTTCTCATCAAAAATTACACTACGTCTAAAACGCGGGCTAGAAATAAAATTTTTCGCACCATATCTACCATCCCATTTCCTTAATAGTTTAACAATTCTATGCTTTCTAACGTTCTGCATTGTTTTACCGTAGATTGCATTATTCATGAGCTTCATTATAGTTTTTTCAAAATCCAACGTTGTCACAGTTCTTAAATGAGTATTGAGCTGTATATAGGGAGCTAACCAGGTAGACTGTTTAAATTTCAAAACTCTATTAACTTTTTTCAAAATTAAGCCATGTTGTAAAGCTTGCTTAAGCGCTCTATAATGAATCACATAATTGTTCTTATCATAGAAAGTGGTCATGAGCTTTTTTATTTTGAAACCTGGAGGTTTGCAGTGTTCAGGTGCGAACGGAAGGTCTTTATGGAGGTTATGAAGATGATCAGGATATGACAAATCAACTTCTAAAATATATCCATCATCAGCATCATCAGCAACCTTTGTGACATCGATATCAGACACCCACTCAAATCCTGCGCTGAGTAATGTTGTCGTATTGTCAATTTTAAATGTTGTTGCCAACGTTGCGATACTTGTGAATGTACAGCTGAACTACCACCATTTAGCGTATTAAACGCTTTCTCACAAACTTTGACAGTTTTGTCACTGACTGCAGATATTTCACTTTCTACAACCATCTTGCAGCGAAGCACTGAAGCAGTATGTCAAGCATCTGCGGCACCGCAACCTATATACTATAAGCAGAGTATATAAAACAACCAGCAGTATTACTTCCCATGGCGGGAAAATTCTGCGCACCTGTTCGCGCAGCCGCCATTTGGGAATAGATTCTGTCAAATGGATGCAGTGTCGGAGCGTTTGAGCAGTTCTTATTTGGTTGTATGAGAGATATTACCGTGCCGTGGAATGTGCATTTTTGTAAATTGTGCTAGTATCTTAAATAAAGAATCTCAGGAAGGAGTCAAAGCTGCGTGTGCTTACCACACACTATTTACTAATACTACTCTGTATTTCTGAATTGATTTTCTCGGATACGCCTCTGACTTCTATCTCCCCAATATGGCCGACTTCTATTCCCCCAATATGGCTGACTTCTGTTCCCCCAATATGATCAACTGCTGGTTGTTTTATATGTTCTGCTATAAGAAAGAGCAATCCGACAATGATGCGTCGCACACCGACAGAGAAATGCTGTGAATAAGTGTCAACCTGAGGGAACTTTCTAATTAAGAGTAATAACGCAGACTTCTGCGATTTGTTATAGATTATCGAGAATTGAAAAAATAGTCTTAGCATTTTCATAATTCATATTTGCACAGCACTAAGTTAATTTCTAGATATTGGTGTTCGACAAATAGACGGAGATATTTTAGAGGGTGATTCCTTGTTAAAAATATGAACAAATATTAAAGTTACAAAAACGGCAGTGGCGTACATTTTTTTTCTCCCAATAATATTCGCTAAGGTGCTCCCCGGGACGCCACTGGACTTAATAATTTTAATCAACATATTTGACTAAATTAGACTCTTAATACAACAAACATTGCCAAATTTCAACAGAATTGATATTTTTTAAGATATTAATAATTTTTTAAATTTAACATCCTGTAACTTGAAAACTCTACATTTGCGGACCCATATTTATAGATTTTTTTTTTTCATATTTTTTAACAAGGAATCACCCTCTAAAATATCTCCGTTTATTTTTCGAACACCCAGTATTTGTAGATATTTTTAAATAATCGGCATTTTCTGACCATCACTTGAATTGATCGAATTCGAAGTTGTCTGCACTACAGATTTTAAAATAGTGGGAAAACTATGATATTCGGAGAATTTAAAATTTAAGTTGGTAATATTGACGTCTAATACGGTTTCCACTTGATTTGCACAGGTTACACCACTGTAATTATCCAAATTGCAAAAATGTTATCAACATAAGAATATCTGCACTATTGATCAGATTTTATAACGGCGGGAAAGTTTTAAGTTTAAAAATTTAAGTTGGCAGTATTGGCATACAATATGGCTTCCACTTTGCATCTTCAACCAACGCTCTTCACGCCTCTCGGTGTTGCCAGATCAGACTCCTCCCCGTCTCCAATACTGAGGCGAGAAGGAATTAACACAACAAAAGTTCATATGTTTTATTTGATTTTTCAAATTTATACAATTTAAAACAACGTTGTAAATACAAGACATAAAGGTAATTGTAGCAATTTTTATATTTATTTGAATATAATGTATAGCATGATTCAACTTTTATTACCAAAACTTAAAATAAGTAGATTTTTCTTATAAAACATAATTATTTATCTACACTTATATACAATTTAAAACGAGAATGCAAATAGGTAATAATTTTTACATTAATTTTACATCGATTGTACTGATTTATACAGGGTGGTCCAACATTTAGTAACAAAACAATAGAAAACGTAAAAGTAGAGACGTAGAGCGACAATTGCTTCAAGTTTTCTTTTCCTAAAGGAAGCCAGTTTAGACGCTCATACAATACTATAAAAATATCCATCTACTTATACCAGTGCCGTAGAGAGTAGGATTATATTTTTTAATAACAAAATAATACCCGCTGGAAAAGTAATATTTTTTGGCTTCACTAAAAAAACATTCTTTACTCTTTTGAAAATGTATCGTTTTGAAAAACATTCAGTGCGTTTTAATTTTTAGCAGATGAAACTCAAAGTGGGTCTAGGCTTTAGACATTTTGCACAGCAGTTTTTAATTCCTAACAACTTTTCTTAAGACTGAGATCAACAATCATATTTTTTAATAACAAAATGGTGCCTGCTGGAAAAATGATATATTTTTTTTTGTCTTCAAAAATAATATTTTTTGTCTTCAAAATTTCTCAATAAATTCTAAAAAAACATTCTTGACTTTTTTCGAAAAGTTCATTTCGTGCGATTAATTTTTTAGCAAGGGAAAATCAAAGTACCTGCTGGAAAATTAATATTTTTTGTTTTCGCTAAATTTCTCAATAAATTCTAAAAAACATTCTTGACTTTTTGAAAAATGTACAGTTTTGAAAAATTCAGTTTCCTGAATTTTTATTTTTAGCAGAAGAAAATCAAAGTAGTTCTAGGCTTTAGATAATGACATTTTGAAGTAAACCTACATAAAAAATAGTTTTAATTCCCAGGACGTGATTTTTTGAATCTAGAAAACCTTTTTGTACACTTTACGGCAAAATGTTATTAAGGAAAGTTTAAAAACTCAATAGGTGCAATTTTTTAGCAAGAAAAAATCAAAGTACCTGCTGAAAAATTAATATTTTTTTGTTTTCGCTAAATTTCTCAATAAATTCTAAAAAACATTCTTGACTCTTTCGAGAAATGTACAGTTTTGAAAAATTCAGTTTCCTGAATTTTTATTTTTAGCAGAAGAAAATCAAAGTAGTTCTAGGCTTTCTAATAATGACATTTTGACGTAAACCAACATAAAAAAATAGTTTTAATTCCCAGGACGTGATTTTTTTTTAATCTAGAAAACCTTTTTGTACAGTTTGAAACTCAATAGGCCGGTGCGTAAGTGATTTTCTAAAAATACTTGAAAAATTGATTCGCTGTATATTGAAAACTGTTAGACATATTTGTAAGAAAAAATCTACTTTAACGTTCTTAAAGTTTTGTTACTAAAAAATGTCTTAATACAATTATTACTGATACAGAAATGACAATAAAATTCACTAAAAACCTACATAGTATTTACAAAGCTTCACAATAACCATACCTTCGCACATACTCGGCAAAAAAACGTCAGCTCCACCCGAGGGCAGTGTAGCGGTTTTCCATTCCTCTCGATGTGTCTGTCGCACTGCCTTCCTCGCACCCTTTCGTAAAAAACGGGATGCTTTTTTACCAGAACGTCAAACTTTGGACACCCCATATTCTCGATATTGTATCCAAGATGTCCATATCCAGCCGCATGCAACAGGTCCTTCTCCACACGTCCTTCTCCACACGTCCTCCTTTAAAAGCAATCTTCTGAACCCCGGAAAGCGAACCCAGAAGTTGGAACTCTGCCACAACGCTGTCCTGTGCTTGATCCATTGGCCTATCATAAAATTTGAGGCCGTGAATGTTCATCATAACCCATATCGCACTGCAGGCATCCTTGGCGCTTAGATTCCTGAAGTCACCAACGCGGAAATATTTTGAGGTGACATCTCCGGTCTCCATATTGAAAATTCCCAATTCTTTAATTAAGAATTTGCCATTGACTTGAAAACCGTCGGCATCCACTATGTACTTCACAAACACCATTCTTGAATTGTATGGAAAAATTATTTTCAGAACTGACGATGAACCTACTGGGGCACCCGTTATATTCAATAGGTGAACGGTGAGGATGGTGGGAGAAGGCGGTGTGGCTCATTTCTAACATCCAGGATAATGCCTGAGATCTGACAACGTTGTGCTCAGTCGTACGGGGGTGTCTCGTTCCAGGATAATGCCTGAGATCTGACAACGTTGTGCTCAGTCGTACGGGGGTGTTTGATTGGTGCTTGCGTCGGGGGTGTCTCGTTGATTGGATGGTGCGAGACTGGTGGTACCCATGTGCAGTACCGTCAACGTTGGTGGGCGTGTTGGCAAAGGGGTGGTTCGTTTAATGTGGGTGGATGATAGTGGCGGAGGGTGGTGCATATCTACAGACGATAGTTTGCTTGTTCAGTTTCACCTCAGTCCGCTGCTTGAGCTTGATAACTTCGATTGACAACTGTGCTTAATAACTGTGATTTTAGTGCTTCAAGATGCGTCATTTGAAAACCAACACCCTGCTGCCGGTAAGTACTTATATTTTTCCAAACCCTCATTTAAAACTTATTTTTAATAAACAAATTTAGCAAAATTCGACATTAATAAATAAAACTTACTATCTTAATATCGATTCTATATTCTAATAAATAATTACGCATTAATTTGACTTGAAAGATTAGTTTATACAGAATGTTTTAGTAATAGGCATTAAGATATACATAAGCACAAAAAATCAATAGTTTCAGTTTCAGAACAGCATAATTGAAGTCATAGAAGCAAAATTAAATAAAATTCAACTTAATTTTTGTTAAAATGTATGTATCCAGAAGCAGTTGTTTTTTTCTTTGAATTTTCTTTTTAGACTAATGAGAGCAGTGGATGAAACTTTTAAGAGAATTATTTTATGTCAAATGTAATAATATAAATTTTATTGTTATGACTAAATTAATATTAAAACGAAATTTATAGCTTATGTTCAATGTTTATTACTAAAATAAGTTTTATAAAAACACCTGAACTGATTTAATTATCGTTAACATATTAATCTTTTAAAAATCGTATTTTGAACGACTTTTGTTTTTTTTACAAAAAATGTCTTTTTCATGTTTTTTCAGTTAAAAAATTTCATTTTATAAGGCACTTTGTAGCAAATTTAAACATCTGAACTGATTTAATTATCGTTAACATATTAATCTTTTAAAAATCGAATTATGAATGAATTTTGATTTTTTTTTTACTTTCCTCGTCAATTACAACACTTGTCAGAAATGTTATTCAAGAACTTTTTGAATAAAAATATGTGAGCTTTGTTTTTAATATGAAAAAATGTATTTTTCATGTTTTTTCAGTTAAAAAATTTTATTTTTACAAGTCACTTTGTAGCAAATTTAAGCATCTGAACTGATTTAATTATCGTTAACATATTAATCTTTTAAAAATCGAATTTTGAACGACTTTTGATTTTTTACAAAAAAAGTATTTTTCATGTTTTTTCAGTTAAAAAATTTCATTTTTACAAGGCACTTTGTAGCAAATTTAAACATCTGAACTGATTTAATTATCGTTAACATATTAATCTTTTAAAAATCGAATTATGAATGAATTTTGATTTTTTTTTACTTTCCTCGTCAATTACAACACTTGTCAGAAATGTTATTCATGAACTTTTGGAATAAAAATATGTGAGGTTTGTTTTTAATATGAAAAAATGTATGTTTCATGTTTTTTCAGTTAAAAAACTTCATTTTTACAAGTCACTTTGTAGCAAATTTAAACATCTGAACTGATTTAATTAACGTTAACATATTAATCTTTTAAAAAACGAATTTTGAACGACTTTTGTTTTTTTTTACAAAAAATGTCTTTTTCATGTTTTTCCAGTTAAAAAATTTCATTTTTACAAGGCACTTTGTAGCAAATTTAAACATCTGAACTGATTTAATTATCGTTAACATATTAATCTTTTAAAAATCGAATTATGAATGGATTTTGATTTTTTTTACTTTCCTCGTCAATTACAACACTTGTCAGAAATGTTATTCAAGAACTTTTTGAATAAAAATATGTGAGCTTTGTTTTCAATATGAAAAAACGTATTTTTCATGTTTTTTCAGTTAAAAAACTTCATTTTTACAAGTCACTTTGTAGCAAATTTAAACATCTGAACTGATTTAAATATCGTTAACATATTAATCTTTTAAAAATCGAATATTGAATCAATTTTAATTTTTTTTACTTTCCTCGTCAATTACAACACTTGCCAGAAATGTGATTCAAGAACTTTTGAATAAAAATATGGGAGCTTTGTTTTTAATATGAAAAAATGTATTTTTCATGTTTTTTCAGTTAAAAAATTTCATTTTTACAAGTCACTTTGTAGCAAATTTGAAAGAAATATTTTCTGTTTAGAATTGCATGTGGAATCATTTAAAAAATCTGTAATTGTCTTTCTTTTAAAACGGAAAGCTGTCCCTTTACGCATACCACTGACGCTTTAAAATATCCTTACTTGTTTATTAACGTAAGATGTTATGTTCCCTAGCAAATTTATCCTCATATTTTGTAGTTTCATAATTAAAAAGAAAATCTTTTCAAGAAGTATATAGATAAATTGTAACATTCTGTATATTAAAAACCGTCATCCCACAAATTTTTATTCAAAAGGTCTTAAAACCACATTTCCTATATCCTCCGACAAGTTACCTATGAATTGTTTTGCCCACCCTGTATATCTGTATTTCGTTCAATATTTTTAAAATTTCCAAAGAAACCAGTTTGACCCCTCGAATATTATTGAAATTTCAAAATAGACAATTATTCTGCTTAAAATTTTCATTTGCTTAGTTGTTAAAGTATCCAGTTTAGGGGTACCACAATTGTAAATTTAGCTCGTAAAGATTGTAAAGTAATATTTGACCAGTTGTATTGAAATTTCAAAATTGTAAACTTTATTATTCTGCATAAAAATTTCAAGGAACCTTTCCAAATTGTAAATTTTACCTTAGGTTATAAAGTAATATTTGACCAGTCCATTGTATGAAAAAATCCCAAAGCAATAACATTTATTATTCTAGATGGTATTTCATACCCCAATACAGGTTGGGTTTATTATTGTAGTAAAATTTATTATTCAAGATTTCCGGTAATGCGTCTGGAGGTTAAAGTGTTTTAATTTTATGAGTACTAAAATTCTATATTCTCAATAATTTTCTATATGAAACCATTTTAATTTATTTAAAATTTTGACTTGTTTTACCCTAATATCATTGGTTTGTTTTGTAAAATTTGCAAACGATCTTTATCATCTTTTTAAATATAAAATAATACAAAAAAAATGGATTTTCGCAAATTATAGTCTTATAAACTATTTTTAGATTTCACTGACTTACATACAAACTTAATCTATAAAGTACATCCATTTGTATTCCTATTTTTTTACATGTCAAATTTACTTTCAGCCAACTGGCGAGGAGACTGCGAATGCTGTCATTTCAATTATAAATGACCATTCCGTAAGTTTGCATTGGTCGATAATTCGTCAAATAACATTTTCATTTCTTTTAAAGATCCCAGAGCCAAATGCAAGCCTTCTAGCTGATTTGGAGTCTGACCCCTACGTGCCGATGGCTGTAAGCTAACTTTAGCAATCTATGTTTTTCAAATAATGCGTCTTTCTCTATCACAGTTGGGCGATATGACCGCCGACGACTTTTTGCCCTGCGCCACCCCGTCAAGGATCGACCCTCGTTTGGCGCCGCGAGCGGAGTCGTCCTCGAGGGCGTCACACTCTAGGACGCAGGTGGAGGCGCGAGCGGAGTCGCGGGTGGTTGTATATACAGGGTATTTCTTAATAAGATGCTAGTACTTAAGGGGGTTATTCTTGAATCCATTTTGAGTCTTAACTTTTGAACTACAGAGGGTTAAAATTTTAAGAAAAAATCTTTTTTATTATAACATCGGTATTACCCTAGATATTTTGTGAAATTTGGTACACGCTTTCTATGCAGGATACATTTTTTGACGTCCAAACAATTTTACTACTTTTACCAGTGGCGTTTGTATGGGTTTTGAATATTAAAAAAAAATGTTACGTCACTGCTTTTTCTTAAAATTCTTTTGAAATCCTCATTCCTTTCTGAGCAAATGTACGGTTTTCGCATAAAAAATAGTCATTTGCACCATGGTATAAAATTATATATTAACAATTTTCAAACGATCTAGTTGTCAAGAAGCAGATTTTGTTTGTAAACACATAAACAGTTGTCTACATAGTTGTAGACGTATTTAAGTCATTAACATTACCATTATCATGCTTCCAATTTTACAACCCTGTATCTCAAAAGTTAGGACTTTTAGGACATATGTTGATATATAGTTCATATAAAGTTTTTTCTCAAATGGATCCAAGAATAACCCCCATAAGTATTAGCATGTTATTAAGAAACATCCTGTATATATTTAGATGTGTTTAGAAATGTATATAATAGGAAAAAGTATTTTTTTTATAATAGGTATAAGTATTTTTATTTTTTATATATTTGTCTGTATATATTTCTCTGTATGAATTTTTTATATCATATTTTTAGTGGAACATAAAACATACATTTCTCTGTATATATGTATTTCTCTGTATTTTTTTGTTTATCATATTTTTAGTTGAATATAAAGCATATACATTTTTCTCTTTTAATTTTATTCATAAAATACCTGCTTATCCGACAAGAATAAAATATTCCATAAACAATGTTTGTAGGAGCCAAATATAAAAGCAGTTATACTGTCTGGTGTATCCTTGAGTTAAATATTTCGTGACTGAAAACAACATAATAGCACTACTACCTGGGAACAGTAAAATTTGAAACATCTCGTTTAAATATGAATACAATAATTGTGAGTTACTTTAAATACATAGTAAAGATAATAAATGAGGAGAGGATTATTGGGGAAAGAAAAACACACTTCATATTTTCAGATTTTATTTCTTTGCGAGAAATTTTGTTTCTCTAGTAAAAACATCAAACAAAGCTGACCACAGTTTACTTGGTTAAAGTTTTGATATGAATCGTTATTGTATACTACTTCAATGTCTCTCCCCAAGTATCTAATGAGTTCTCTTGGTGGTTTCAAATTGCCAAAGCTGTCAAAATATTCACATATTTTTCCTGTTTTCCGGTAGGCTATCCAATGAGATCCAGAATTTCGCTGAATATCCAAATTCAAAATGGCCGTCTCGTTTTTTCGAGGCTTTTTAGGTAGGGTATCTCTCATATATACACCTCTAAAGAATGGAATGTCTTTAGCGAATTTTAAAAGGTCTAGATTGGTTAAAGGTCTATTGGGTAGCTTCAAAAGTTTTTTTTCTTTAAAAATAATCTCAGACCGCCACGCTTGTTTTTACGCAAATAAAGTCCTGAACCAACGGACTCCATAGCTTGCTTTCGATTTGCCATCAGCTTTTTTGCATTATTTACGTCGATTATAGTTTGATATCTGTCACCAAAAACCAAAACCATTTTGTTTCTGATCGAATTTTATACACGCTTCAACTCCAACCGCACAATTATTTCCTCACCTCTAAAATTTACAGGGTGAAAGTTCTGATCGAGAATAGTTAACGTTAAATTATGAATCTCACGATTTGCAACTGGCATATACACCAAATTTTTCGGAGACTCGTCTATGGCGTAACCAGGATCACTGCTAACTGCAAACTCGTAAATCGTATGAGTTGGTTGATTTTTATAGTATGCTCCAGATGTTACGTTACAATCTATATGTATAGTTCTGACCTTCACGATGTTTACAGATATATCAGAAGTATGCAATTGACCAGACTCTAATAGACTAGGAGAAAACCCTAACACATGAGCAATAGAATCTGTTGGTCGAAAATCTACTGTATATTTATCACTGTAAATTTCGCACTGTAAGGTGCTATTATTAGCCTTTATTGAAATTGGATTTTTCTGATCAGATTCCTCTTTTCTTAAAGCGCGAACTATGTACGCTTCTAGAGCCTCAATTTCATACGACCCTGTGGGAATCACTAAACAATTGCGATATCCATCAGCGTTTATATAATAAAATTTGTTGACACCAACATCTATATTGGGTATGCTGTTATATGTGTGTAATCCTAGGAGTGCCAAACCATACTCAACATCTGGTTCTAAATGTATAGGAATATTAAAGTCAATAGATAGTGTTGAAGTAAATCCATGCAGGGTGAACAGCAGCGACATGATTGACGAATCTTCTCCACAACTACCACTTTTATAGGCCTCGACCACAAACAATAAAAAACATACAAACAAATAATATTTTATTTTCACAATTTTACACTTTTAAACTTTTTATTTAACTCATACATAATAATCATGTTTTTCAGCTTTTCCAATTCTTCGATATGGCGACGTAGACTCACGTTCATTCTTCAGAAAATATAATATTAGTCGTTATACCAACAGGTCCCAAGCTTGTTAAAAAGTACCTTTTGTTATCATCATTCAACTCATCTATACGTTCTTGAGTTAATTTATCCGTAAACCTCTGCGGTAGAATCATCTTGAAGTCTTCAAATTCCACAACCACCTTTTCACCATACTTAGTATTTATTCTCTTAAAACTCTGAATCTCAAACTTTTCATTTACTTCCAAATCTCGAACGTTCACCAGATTTTTCTGCAGCAAGTTCTTATTTAAATTGTTTAAGAAGGACATGTTGAGTTTGTTGACAATATTCGCTGAACCTTGCCTATATAATGTTGGGACCTCCCCACCCCAGAGTAGGGGTGGACCCCACCCTCCCCCAAACCCTATGAGAGCATGACGCCACAACCCCTATGAGAGTATGACGCCAACCGAAAACCCCTATGAGAGTATGACGCCAAACTTGTTGAGACAGGTTTGGCGTCATGCTCTCATAGTCTTACTACTGTTGTCTACCTTTTTTAAAATTGAAGAACATCGATAAATCTACTAAAGACTTAAACGACTCAAAAATCATCCTCACAATGTTACTCTGTGAATACGATGTGCAGGTAAAGGCTTTAAAACTTTCCTCTATCTAAAGCAAGAATTAAGTCGGCGTTTGAAGTTCGATTTTTAAGTGTGATTTTATCTTAGCACCAAGTTACTAAGTTATAAGTTATAACTATAAGCTAAGTCAAACATGTAGATAAAAAAAATGAGTTGAATTTTGTCGCACATGCGAGAAAATTAACTTCGTCACGCTGATTCGCTTTCTTCGCCTCTGACTTCTCGACAATCCCTTTCTCTTGCAGAAATACCGAAATTCTGAGACTGGGACGTGACACGAAAAAGTTTACAGGGGAAAACCACAATACGCGAGATTCTGCGGAATTGCCGACGTATTCTAGGTCGGAAATCTCTGGGTAAACAAAAGTATGGTTCATTGAATGATTGAATCACAGTAACTCATTGGCGGTTAGGAACTACCCGAGCCTCAATTATGAGTAAGTGCATTTCTTATACAAGTGGATTAAAATTTTAAAAGTGGGCATTCTAGAATTGAAAAGTAGCATACTGATAGAATGCCGCCAAAGTTTGGAAATCCTGAGACAGTTCCAGCCGCAGAACACGGCACTAGCGTTGGTCATGATTTCAGCTGACTTGACAATATGTCACGAACCTACTTCAGTAGGTACTTCAGTATTGTCCGATATAATTATTGTCTCCATACCATAATATTTGTAGGGAATTTTCTTTATTTCCTCGCATTGGTGACGCATTTATCGCTCTATTTTGATAAATCATTATTATTAACCTAACAACAGTCAATAAATCGCACCTGTACAGGGTGATCCAAACTCGACGCCCCAGGCCTACAGCGGGAACACGAAAACACAAAATAAAATTTCGAAAAGAGGTTCTTAAATGGAACATACTAAGGTCCAATTTTGACCGAAAATTGGCTTTTTTATGTTTGGGAAAATGGCGGCTGTGACCGAGGGGGTAACCACTCGGTAAAAAATGTACCAGTATTGCGGAAATCATTAGGATTTCCAGTGATTTCACACGATTTCGCAAATATTTAAAAGATTGCACGGGATTTCTACGGATTTCGCGGGATTTCGCATGATTGCGCAGAATATTTCATGATTTCGAAGGATTTCCTGCGATTTCGCAGTAGTTTATCTGATTTCCGCAATCACATTTTTGTAAAATTAAATAAGTACATTTTTATGAACTGTCATAGAATGAGGGGGTAACAACGAGGTTAACTTCGTCTTATGGAAATCATGGAAATATTGGGACATGTTTGAATGTGTAGATAATATTTTAATAATAATTTGTGGTGAGCATGCGCGTTGGACGTATGGAGTGCAATATGCCACATTAAGTGACAAAATATCAGACCATTTGATATTGGAGGTTATGTTACAGAAGTAACAATACAAATAAATTTAATATGATGTATTATCATAGTCTGGAAAATATTGACATAAAAAGACGGAATAAGCGAACTTTCTCTCTCTCAGATTTGTTTATATAAAAGTGTAGGTTTTGAGGTCACAAAACATATACCACGCAACCACCAGCAACATACAGCGTTTTGAGATATAGACATAAGGATATATATGATTTTTCGCGTTTTTCGACCAAAAACTGCCAATATCTCAAAGATGCATCTTTTCGAAAAAAAAGTTTCAAATAAAAGTACCTAGTTCAAAATTAAATTTCCTATAAAATTGATCCTATCAAAAATTTCGATTTTCCCAAGCGTTTTCTCGTAAAAGCGGAAAACCTGTATGCATAATTTAAAATGCATATATAAATATTATGCGTTTTATTTTATTTTATAGGAAATTTAATATTGAACTACTTTAACTATTAGCAGCTTTTAGTAAAAAAAGCACGAGAAATCGTATATATATACAGGGTGTCCCACTTTAAAACTGTACAAATCCGTAAAATCTTTATTTTTGGAGATAATCGCCTAAACTTTTTTTTGTTTGAAAGGCCTTCAAAAACCGCTTCTTTTGACCTTCCTGCCATTTTCAAAATGCCAATCCAGGGCAGGCTGCGATTTTTTTTATACCCCCGATTTTCACGAAAACCATTTAGCGATTTCTTTATTTAAAATCTGACCCCACAGCTTTAATCAAACACCCCATAACCCCCGTATACCAAATTTGAACAAAAAATATACAGGGAGTTCCATTCTGTTGGGTGTCAAAGTTGAGCAAAACAGAAATTTTAAAGACATCTGGCGAGTCAAGCGTGCCATGGAATCCCTTCAAAACAGTTGAATGGTCAACAGGACGACTCAAAATGTTGGTGTGAAAAGATTTACTACAAAAATATACAGGGTATTTTTCTCCGAGCCATCTCAAAATTCTGAATTTTTATTAAACTTCATATTGGTCAGGAGTGCTCTGCAATCATTGAAAAAATATTAATAAACACAAAAGTAATTTATTTCTTTACAAAATGCCAACCAACAAATAAGAAGAATTTAAATTATTGGACCTTTCTCAACAAAGTCACTGTCTAAGATGATTGATATTATTTTTTAGTTTATAGTGTGTGGAGCGGTTTTCATATACTCGAAATCCAGGGCCGGCTGCGATTTTTTTATACCCCCGATTTTCACAAAAACCATTTAGCGATTTTTTTATTTAAAATCTGACCCCACATCGTCAATCGGAACACCGCAAAACCCCATATAAGTACCAAATTTGAACAAAAAATATACAGGAAGTTCCATTCTGCAGGATGTCAAAGTTGAGCAAAATAGGAATTTTAAAGGTATCTGCAGAGTCAACTGTGCCATGGAATGCTCTCAAAACAGTTGAATAATCAATAGGACCACTCAAGCTGTTGGTGTGCAAAGGTCCATTGCAAAATATACAGAGTGTTTTTATCCGTGCCATCTCAAATTACTGAATTTTTGGAACTTTATACGGGTCAAAAATCGAATATATCAAAACCGCTCCACACACTATAAATGAACTAAATCTAAAAAATACAGAAGGCTGCCAGTCAGTTAAGTCTATATCAGTTAATGTTGGCTGGGGTGCCACAACAGGAAAAGCACAGAAAATGTATCATCTTAGACTGTGACTTTGTTGAGAAAGGTCCAATAATTTAAATTGTTTTTATTTGTTAGTTGACATTTTGTAAAGAAATACATTCCTTTGTGTTTATCGATATTTTTTCCATGATTCCAATTCCAGAGCACTGTTGATCCGTATAAGTTTCATAACATTTCAGAATTTTGAGATGGCTCAGAGAAAAATACCCTGTATATTTTTGTAGTAAATATTTTCACACCATCATTTTGAGTGGTCCAGTTGACCATTCAACTGTTTTGAAGGGATTCTATGGCACACTTGACTCGCCAGATACCTTTAAAATTCCTATTTTGCTCAACTTTGATACCCTGCAGAATGGAACTCCCTGTATATTTTTTATCTAGGAATGTCGTGTCGTGCGCGTGTGCCCGAGCGCGAGCCGAACCGGACCGAATGTCTCCGATGCCTCGGGATTTCACAGAGGATTTCGCGGATTGCGGCGATTTCGCAGTTGATTTCGCGGATTGCGGGAGGATTTCGCAGATTGCGGCATGATTTCGCAAATTGCGGTATGATTTCGCAGATTCCGGGGGGATTTCGCTGATTGCGGCGGTGATTTCCGGGATTGCGGCCCAAAATGTACCCGTATTTCGCAGAGTGGTTACCCCCTCGGCTGTGACGTCATCGATATTATTTTCCCAGAAACATACCAGTTTTTCTCTATATATTGAAAGTCCTTATCATTCTCAATAACTTTTGAAGGAAAAATTTTCTGTATTTTTTATTGTTAAAAATATACGGGGTCAAATATGTAAAAAACCATGGAATTTTTTCTAATCATTTTTCGAAATCTAGATAGTCTAGAAATTATTTAAGAATATGTTAGGGTGCCTTGCGCAACCTTAAATTTATTCAACTGGAATATTTTTAATTTATTTTGTGACAAACAAGTTAGTAACAAGCACAATTCAGAAATTTAAAAAATATTCCAGTTGAATAAATTTAAAGGTGCGCAAGGCACTCTACTTAAATAATTTCGGACTATCACTTAAATAATTTCTGACTATCAATCGTTTCCACAGCTATTTAGATTTCGAAAAATGATTAGAAAAAATTCCATGTTTTTTTATGTATTTGATCCTGTATATTTTGAACAATGAAAGATACAGAAAATCTTTCCCTACAAAAGTTGTTGAGAAAGATAAGGACTTTCAATATACCTATAAAGAAAAAGTGGTATGTTTCTCAGAAAATAATATCGATGGCGTCACAGCGGCCATTTTCCCAAACATCAAAAAAGCCAATTTTCGGTCAAAATTGGACCTTAGTAGGTCCCATTTAAGAACCCCTTTTCGAAATTTTATTTTGAGTTTTTGTGTTCTCGCTGTAGGCCTGGGGCTTCGAGTTTGGATCACCCTGTACAAGGTGTCTCAGAAAAGAAGGCCAACCAATTATTTACTCTAGATTTTTCTCGTCAAAATATGACGGTTTATCTACATTCCTAATCTGCAAAAATTCTTTCCTTAAAAGACAGGCGTTACCTTTCAATATCAAAAATTGGATTTTGGTTATATTTTTAAGAGATTAGAGATACAAAACAAACTGTAACAAAATCTGAATTTTATCAGTTTTCTGCTGACTTTGAGAGAACAGTACAAATTATAAAAATAACCAAGGAAAATTTTCCGAATTTCCCAATAAAAACCCGAGTAAACAAATTCAACGTGTGGATTCTTGTTTGTTTGTCCATCAGCAAAATGGCAAGTGACAGCACTTAAATGGTCCACAACATGCATCGGTCGACAAGCTGCGCGTCCTCGGAGTGTCCCGCTAGGCGTCCCTTCCTCGAGCTGAACCAGAACCATCGCACACTTTTGTCCATCCCGAACTCCATTCCGACTGCATGGGTATAATCCTGCACTATGCACCACCCGAAGAGACCGGTCTAAATCACTTTTACCGGAGGCATAGGTCTTTAGATCATCCATATAAAGAGGGTGGGTGATCTTATGCCTCCGGTTTCCAGGGGTGCCGCGCATACCTAATATCACAGACCTATATAGCTTTAGCGAAGCTATATAAGTCTGTGCTAATATGTATAATGAAGTCTGCCAAAAAGACACAAACTCGCAAACTTAACTCTTTCTAGATCCGTTCGTATTGAGGCCAAATTCTTATTAGTTATCGGCTAATCTACGAACTTCTAAGATTTTCGGAAAATATAACTTCAAAATACATTATGTAGGTATTTGTTTTTTAAGTCAGAAGTTCCAATGCATTTGGCACGTTAAAGGCTTTCTGTGTACATAGTACATACAAGTTTCGGATAGGATAAGTACCTAGATAGTACCATAGCCGAATAACCTACCTTAAACACTGGTAGTACATAATAATATTATCTTGGATGGAGTCGGCCTTAGAGGTCTTAGATGAAAGAAATTTATTGGATATTTAAAGGTAGTGCAAGAAGCAATTTGCGTCGAAATGAAAAAGGTGCTTTCAAAATGATGTTTTTAAAGATGCTAGCATAAATATAAAACGGAAATAATATATCAAGGCGAAAAGCAACAGCCTATTGTAAGATGTACAGGGTGGCTCACTATAAATTGACACCCCCTTAACTTGTTAGTTATTAAGGTTAGAAAGAAAAGTTTTTTTACAAAAGTTCTATATACGAATACAAAGTTTTTTTTGTGACGCTATTGGAGTTCTAGAAAGCCGTGGCAGGCATAACTTTTGTTTTTTTAAATGAAACATTTTATATATTTTTAGATTATTGAATTCTACGCATTTTTCCGATTCCAACGAAGTGTATATGTTATATGTTTGCTCCAACCGTTCGTTCAGAACTGAGCTTTTTTGTGAGGGATTACCCTTGGGTCATAGGTTGCCATGGAAGACAATTGCCAAATTGTATAGTAATAATTATTGACAGTTTGCAAGTATATTCACGCTATGGAAAACAAAATGGGCTATTTTAAGATTTCAAAGAAAAATTAAGAAGGGAAATTGACCATGACCATAGAAGAATCTACTACAGATTCTTCTATGCCATGACCCAAGGAGTAATCCCTCACAAAAAAGGCGCAGTTCTGAACGAACGGTTGGAGCGAACATATCACATGTTATACCTACTTCGTTGGAATCGGAAAAATGTGTAGAATTCAATAATCCAAAAATATAAAAGGTGTTACATTTAAAAAAACATAAGTTTTCTGCCAAGACTTTCTAGAACACACTGTATAATGTCCAATAGCGTCACAAAAAACTTTGTATTAGTATCTAAAACTTTTGTAAAAAAAAATTTCTAACCTCAAAAACCAACAAGTTAAGGGGGTGTCAATTTATAGTGAGACACCCTATACCTAGGTACAGCTAGGGCCAATTTGAACTTGTAAGATTGTCTAAATTCTAGTCGAAATGAGGAAGACCCAGCAACATCCGGCAACACCGCCCCTTCCTTCCCCTCACATGGTGTTTCAAAAGATCCGGCGGGGAATGAAGGAAAACGAAGGCGGCTGACGGCTAGCGATGTAGCCGGATGGCATCCCAGCAGCAACAAGATATTGCATGTTAAAATTATTGGAGACCGCCGTATCTACAATATCCAATATCCTTTTTATTGGCCAAAGACAACATAAATTTCAAATGAGAAAATGCATAAAAACGATAATGAAAACAAACAACTCTATACGTACCACACCCTCGAAATGCCGACGATATAGTTGCAACACATTCATATTGACATTTTTTTATTTGCTGTAATTTTGCATGACAAATAATGGAAAATAGATAGGTGCTTTGTTGTAAAAAATACGTATATGTGCGAACTGGCGGCAATAGACGGGTCAAAACCCGATGTCGCCGTCTCTCCTCGTGCTTACTTTTATCTCAAATTTGTTTTCAACTTACTCACATGTAGACTGATAATTTTTTTCTTCGAATTCGCAATATTTAACCTTACAAATATCTATCGAATAGTCGTCATGCGTGGTGTGAATAATAAAACTGTATTCCTGATTGCCAGTCTGGCCGGTCTACTTTAGAATATTTCAAGCTTGAAACTTATTTACAAAGAAAATTAATAAGAGCTCACAGCTCTTTTATTTCAAAATAGCCACCGGTTTTGTAATATTATATTAGGTATTACAACTTCAGACTACAAGACCAAAAAGTAGTAAGGAAGATTAAAACAAATATAAAAGACATCACAAATTAATAACAAACGAAAACATAGGGTGTATCTACAAGGGAGGTTAATAATAAATGTTTATACTACTTGGACTCGATGCTAAAATATGAATTAAATGGTGCAAAATAATTCAAGCAAACTACAAAAGACACCTTGAAAAAACCGTCAAAAAACCTTTGACGTTCGAATTCTACTTGAGCATTTAACATTAAGTTTCTATTACCTTTAATAATTCTTTGGATTTCTAGAGATTGAATGATTGATCATTCTCGCCTAAAATTATAACTGCGACCGACAAAATTCTATTCATTGCCTTATTAAGAATCCGTCCTTCAAAAAATTACCAATGTTTTTAAAAACAATTGTATGATTTCCTTTAGATTTGTAAATTCTTTAAATAACTATTTTGTACAAAATAAGGACATGTCACATACTGGATAGAAGTGGGGTTTTTAGAACTTATAGAAATTTCAAGACACGTATAAAGGAACACACTCGTTTTGCAAACCATTTAATGGTTGAAAATCACTCTTTTAATGTACCTACAGACATTAGGATTCTTCATTTCGCCAATAAGGGTAACATGTTGAACAATCTTGAATCTCTAGAAATCCAAAGACATGTTAAAGGTAATAGCAACTTAATGTTAAATGCTCCAGTAGAATTGGAAACGTCAAAGGTTTTTTAATATTTATGTATATAATAATGAATCTAGTTATTCGAGGGCGCCATAACAGAGCAGCATTACTATCGACGTTATCATACATATGCAGAGTGCCTAAATATTCGCCGCCGATTAATTTTCTGGTTTGCTCTAGTCGTAAAGGTCGATAGTAATTATTTCAGTGGCAGGCTCCGCCCGATTTTCTTTTGTGTCCCGTACTGTCCTTTGGTTCGGTTGGGGGCTACGGGCCGCGGTGGGTATAAGAAACACAGAAAGTAACTATAATATGTCTATCGAGTTTTGTAATAAAGAAGATAAGATACCGCGCATGTGGGCGTGGCCAATGTGACGTCACCTTGTGTTGAGATCCGCCATAATGAGCTAAACTTTGTGTCTATTTGACAGTTCATTCGAGTTCATAGCAAAGATCTTTTTAAAATAACAGTATTAAAAGTACGTGTTTTTATGAAAAATGAGGTGTGCGGTGTATGGATGTTCTGGGGACAATACGTGCAAGGGTTTTGTACCCGGTACCAAGTTTTTTAGCTTTCCGAAAGACAAGGAAATGCAAGGTGTTTGGAAACAATTGTGTAAACGCAAGAACAGTTTTAATTTTATAAATTTGCTCGTGTTTGCTGTAAGCATTTTATTGAAACCGACTATGAGCGCAGTTTGAAACATGAATTGCTAGGATATAAACCAGAAAAACACCGTCCCTTGAAAGAAGACGCTATTATAAATTTAAATTTTAAATAGGTAGGTGTTTAAATTTGTTTATTAAGGTATAAAGGTATAATGCATGATATAATATAATATACCCATTATGTGTGCTTAAATTCTCTACATGATTATATAGATATCATATCCATAGGTGCATGTTTTAATAAAGAACTTCAATATTACCGTCTTCCTTATCTATTTTCTATTTTTGCATACTAAAACTAAAATTCAAGCAACAAATAAAACAATAATTTTAAATTTATACCTATGCAAATTCCCACACTTTCCAACGATAAAGCGTCCCTTCCTTTCTTAAAATTTTACTTTTTTATATAAGAAAATGTGTTCTTGCACAGTAGAACTATATATCGAACAATAAATAAAACACTAACTTCATAAATTATAATTAAACTCCGATGTTTCCCAACGATAATGCGTATTTCGCGCCATATACATTTGAAAATCTAACACAAGGTGACGTCATGCGCGAATGCATACGAAATTGGGACGCGTCAATATCATATCTTCTTTTTGATGTATCATGGTTTTGTTCGGCTTCTCGCTAGTAGATGGCGCGTGGACGCAGAATCGTAGTCCACCCAACGTCCACGGCAGCTGCTACGGCCGGCGTCGTTGCCGATTCTCTTCTGTCGAACCCGCCGACGATCTTTGCCACTGAACTGACTGAACTGTTAAATACATCAATGGGGGAAAATGCACAAGGTACCAAAAACTGGCTGCCGTTATCAAAATTTGACCTATGGGGAAAAATGCACAAGGTACCAAAAGCTAGATGCCGTTATCAAAACTTGACCTGATTTCCGCGCCATATCTTACCTGCATTGTAGAATTTAGCATTAGCTGCATAATATGTATATAAGTTCGAATGCATATGCAGTGCATATGCATTCGAACTTGCAACTTGCACTTATGTACATGGAAAGGCTCCCGCCGGCTTCTTTCCGTCACAGAATAGCCTTACGTGTGGCTATTCTGTGCTTTCGTGTATTCTAAAATATTACATTGGACCAGACTTCTGTTGCCGTAGGAAATATATTTTCTGTGGTATAAGTATAAATAAATTGGTAAGAAAACACAGCTGAATGCCAGAGCAATGGGTAAAATGTATGTTCTCAGCTTTAATAGTTGGCTAGTTATCTTTCACTTACTGGGATTATGGGTCTTCTATTATTTTCTGTGGTACGTACTCGAGAAAAATGACTGTGTTTAAGTTCTATAGTACCCTAGTCTAGCTGCAAAAATGACAATAAAGACCAGATATTAGTACCTATTTGCCATCTCTACTCAGAGCAGAATTAGATTAGCTCATTTACCCTAATTATTTCGGACATAATCCACAGATCATATCGGGAAACCAATAATAAGCGTTACCTACTTCATGTCATATAATTTCGTACATTTATGTTTAATTTTATGTTAGCAATAACAATTATTATTTTAATTAATAATAATGTAATTAAGTAACGAATAATCGGCTACCATTTACATGTGCACTGCCTTTGTATAGGTCAACAAGACTCAGAAGCCACAGGTACCTACAATGTTATCGAAATTTAGTAGGTAACAGATTTGCAAAAAAAATCAAAATAGTAGAATATTACTATTATACAAACTGAAATTCTGTCATGCCTATAGTTATGCTAAATAGCTCTCGTTTAAATGTTGTCGTTTTGATAGTATAGTATTTCATAGTTTTCTATTGTCTGGAATGGGGAACTTGAACAATTTTTTTATTTCTTTAATATATTTGCCTATCTATAGAAAGAACACATACCAAATATCAGCCCTCAAATCGCAATATTTAATTTGCAATAAATAATTAAAGTTGTGACCGCAAGCTATTCATTTAAAACGACACGAAAAGCGCGGGAATGGTTGTGACGTCACAGCGCTCGATCGATCAGAAGGCAGTGGCAAGAGTGACAGCTACACACAATTTAGAGAAGGAAGAATGGAAATTTATTGTTAAAATAGACAGTTCAGCGACCCATTTCCAGAGGGATCTGATGTTATATATCTATTTATCACTGATTATAATTTTTAGTAATAATTGGACAATGGTTATTATGAGGATTATTACTCACAATCTACTCCATAGTGTATTTAAATTCGAAGTATACTTACCTACCTAATATGAAATTGTCAGTAGTAGGAAAAATGTAATATATTGCTGGATGCGTAAGCTCTTTTTGGCCTTGGGGAAAGTTTTGAGACTCGAGGAAACAAGGGCGTTAAACAACCTCCTCGTCCAAAAAAGTGGGCTTACTTACGTATTACGTATCTCGCAACGTAAATAACTATTTAATACAGCACACTCTTTTCAAACATTATTTACATTATCAACAATAAAAAACTGAAATGGACTATAATAAGACGGATAGACAAGGATGGGACGTTCTCGGTGATCTTTCTAAACAAAGCTTGCATGGTGCTGTAGTTTTGATACATGTGCCTCCGATATTAGTTTATAATTTTAACGTCACAACCAAGGAGCGCGCTTTACAAGAATGATTTGAATTATGCAGTTTTAAAAATAAAAAATTAGTTTTTTTGTGAACTGTGGTTCATTTAATGGCAACAAATTACGTTTGAAAGTAATATTTTTCGAATTTAATTTTTGTGCAAGTTCCCCTTTAGTTTATGAAGAAATAAATAAACAAGATGAAATTAAAGCCAGGTTTGGTTATTACGATATTGAAAAAACTTTAATTCAAATATATTTAGCAAAGTCTATATTTACTTAATTAAGATCTTTCAACGTCCATTCACTTGGCTCTAAAACATCTTCAAATAAATCTCGAATTCCTCTGATAGCATCTACTAACTCCGTTACGTTGTTTGGCAATTTTTGGGCATTTGAACGTAAAAAAAAACGGACTTCCTCAATTCGACTGTTATTTTATTCATGTTATGCGAGCCGAAAACCCATTAAATATTTGGGTCTACTTTCAATTTTTGCCAGGCTTGACCTACTTAGCCACCGCGATCGAGCCGCGTAAACGCGAAACCGAGAAACCAGTGGACTTTCCCTTTCGTATTCTCACTTTCAGTATGACTATTATATCGTTGCTAATTGAACTCCACGATCGTTACATTTAAATGAGATCCACGTTTATGACGTTTATGTCATGGGTTAAAAAATACCAACCAGCTTTTAGTATTGCAATTACTTTCATTTTTAAGATAAAAACACCATCTAAATCCAGAACGAGGCAGTTTTCTCCGGGGAATCCGAAATAGATTCAGAGTTGATGTGATAGGTACCTACTGTAACTGACATAATATACTTTTAGAAATTATTACTATTCTATATCACAGAGAGGTGATATCATATTTTTGTTGCATCAAAAAAGCACAAAAGTACTTATAGGTGTAAGGCCCAAAATGCGTTATTTTCTAAATATCTAGTTGAAACTCTTTCCAAGGCTATCAATTTTCCGGAGCAGCTGCTTGAATTTGCTTTGTTTCCTTAAATTTTAGTAGCTTTAGGTGAAATTGACGAGACATTTTTTATAGATCAGTAAATTCAAAAATGATGTCTTGATTAAAAAAGCATAAGCCTAGAAATTTTAAAAGGCGGCTTGTCCTACCTTCCCGTACGCCACTGGTAAAGACGACGAATCGCCGATAGCTTCATTTTATTGCATTTTATACCCGTATACTATGTGTACCAAATTTTAAGTTAATATCATTTGTCATTCTCAAACAATCATATACCATATATTTTTTGAAAAATCATTATTTAAACTTCTAGAGAACACCCTGTAATATGTCCTTGATGAAGCGAATGCCTCAAAGGTATTTTATTAGGTATTTTATTTTTCTTGAAATCGGCATTAAAATGTCCCAAAATCGTCATTAAAAGCACAGAAATCGTACAATAATGTAGCCCATTATTGTACGATTTTTTCAATAAGTAGGCCTTGGCGAGATGTAAACATCAAACGTCAGACGCGGAGAAATCGCCCGTCAAAAGTGACCAAATATTCAAAACCCGGCCGATAAAGGCTCATTTAACTTTTCGTACACATTGAGAAATTGTTTCCTATAGAAGCGCTATCCTTCAGTATACATATTTTAGTAAATTTGAAAATCAATAGATTTGTTGTGTATAGGCTGCACAAGAAGCAGCAGTTTGGTTTTTCTGTCAGAAGGTGCCGTACATCATTATAGTTGTCCTAGGTAGAGCGATCGGTAAAGTCAAGCAACGCCGCGCGTAGTCGGTTCGTGGACGGGTGATCCCTTATTATTATTTTCTTGCCTAATATAACATTTTTTTTTCCGATTTCAAGAAAAATATAATATGTACCTCGGCACTGAAGTTCTTTTTATGACTCATGTGGTTTATTTGCCTCGGCCAGAGGCCTCAGCAACTAAACTCCACATGAGTCATAAAAAGTTGAACTTCAGTGCCTTGGTACATAAATAACTATTATTAGCTTTTAATGAAAGCACTGTTTTGTAACCTATCCAAAAACTTGTCAGTTGAATTTCAAGTGTCATACTTACAGTTTTATAATAATTTTAAGATTATTTTGGAGGCAGTTTTTCGCGTTACAACTTTGTTGGTCTGGGCAAAGTTTACAGAATATTCTGTAAACTTTGGTCTGGGGCCTTCGGGGTCTGATTCTGTAATGCTGCCATTGGTTTTCTAGATGCAGTCACTAGTTTAGGACTTTGTAATTTGCAGATTGCAGATCTTTCATTGGTCAGGAATCAGGAATACATATTCCTGTTCTACAAAAGTCTCCAATCTTCCTTTTTACTATACTTACATAGAGTTGGCCAAAAGAATGGAGTAATGCCTGAAACATTTTTTGTTCAGAGGAACGGTTCGGATAAAAATTGTAGATGCCAAATTGTTTTCTTACCGTGTACAGAGTGTTTCACAAAATCGTGACAACCAAATCTATGTTATTTTAATAGAACACTCTATATTAGGCATCATTTAGTTGAAATTTGAGCTTCTTTGATAGCCCTTTTGGTAGGTTTTATGACAAAATGTTATTAAGAAAACTTATTCAGACTGAAAAACTGAGTAGGTGTGCAAAAGGTTAGGCATAATTTGAGTTTGTTGCTTCTTTTTTTAATTCCTCCAAGACGATTGTTCGGAAACTCTTTCTCTTATACTTACGTGTTTTTCTTACGATACTTTATCTCCAGTAAAAATGTTGACCCTTTCAAATTCAGCGCATGCGTTTGTTTGAAAAATCGCTCGTACCCGCGTCTTTTTTCGTTTTGAGGGGGACACTTTTTGAATCAAAATTCATTTTTGTAAAGATAAAATTTTTTGTAAAATTGACTATAAAACTATACTTAAACTAAATATAAAGTTTTCCTTATCGAAAATTCAATTCAGGATTCGTCGAGAGGCTGCATACCTACTATTTTCGAGGGATAAATCTTCAAATAAACCGTAGAGAAATTCTTGGCGTAGGTACATGCAAGTGGAATTCTTTTAAGAAAACTGGTCATATTGAGAAATTGATAATCGTATTTAAACGGTTGAAACTTCGCTATTATCATGTTATATAAAACATCAGTCTTCGAACATGCGCTTGCACAGAAGTTGAAACATTGCTGAAATGATATAAACCTTACACCTTTATCATTTTACATTTTTTAAAATATTTTTTTAAGATATTTCATTTTGAATTTTATACACTGCATTGTTGTTAAAATTCTAAAATGTTTGGAGTTTGAAGTTTTATTAAATTTCCCAAAATAAGGTAGGTAGGTATTTTAGAGACGAATTGCACTAAAATTCTTATACGCTTAATGATTACTTATAATTTGCTTAATAGATAATTTGTTGGACGTGGCTTATAAAATGCCAAGTTCAGAATAAATACAGAGAATGCAGTTGAAAATGCGTCCCATCTGCGTACTGCCTAATTTTTTTATTATTCAGCCATTCGCGTGATTTTGTTTACATTTACTGAATCTTTAAATTAAATATACTATATTTATATAGACTATATTATAGCAATGTCATTTAGAGCGGATCATCGAAAGAAAACAACAATACCAGCCCACAACTATACCTATTAAATAACCGTAACTAAAACGATGACGAAATTTCGTTTTAGAGATTTTCTAAATTGAATTAAATCAGTGGGCTAATTTTATTTAGATCGCTTTCGATTAAATTTGGGTACTTTTTATAGCACATAATTTTATGTAGCTTTTCCTCTCACTCTTATATTAGTCAATCGAATGTATGGCATTAAAATTTTCCAGCCGGCAAGAGTAAAGGAGTTAAAACTGCACAATATTATTTTGATATATTTTATGGCTTTTAACTGAACTAATTATTATCAGTCTCACAATAGTCTGAATTATTAGCAGTACCTCGTACCTCAGAAGAAACCACACGGTTTTGAATGGGAGGGGTAGGATTCACTGTTATCTCGCTTGCCACTTGCGAGTCAGTGTCTAGACGTAGGGGCGTCTTGGTTTTTCCACTTGTGTTCTATGGGTTTCTTCCAACAGAAAGTTCCCAACTGGTCAGCACCAATCAATTCACAAGAAAGGCGTCAGAAACAGTCAATAATTTTAAATTCAACCAATTAGATTAACAGTTAACTGGTTTGTGATTTCTGAATCAGCGGAATCGTTGACTGAAATTTTGTATATTTCAGTAAACGACAGAATGTACGAGCATAGGCCTTTGCAGTAGTGTTTTATAGTTAATTTTAATTTCTTGCAAAATATCAACGGGTACTTTTTAGTGCATTACAGTCGATGTTTAATCAGGCATACACTGAGATCGTGCGTGCGACTATTCCAAAATGGAACACTGTATTCGCTTTGTCAATTTCAGGTCACTAAAAAATAAAAGTGAATATAATAATGGCATGTAAATTATGCTAAACAAACATACCTTCACTTTTGAGCAGCGGAGGTAAGTACGTAAAGTCCGACAAACGAGCTACTCGTTATGAATTATTACCTTTATGGCGGACAATTATTGCCGGTTGGTTATTTTAAGGTGGATTTATTTATACACTTTTCTATAAGTATACAAGCTCTGGAACAGCGATAGCAAAATAAAAATAAGAATTATAAAATTTCAAAATGTTTATCATTTCTGTTTTTTGCTGTATCTTGTTGTTTGTCCGTTATTACTATTTGTACTGCTCCCTCAAACTAAAACTGAACCAAATAGGTACAGATTTTGTGACTAGTTTATTTAACGTTTGATTAACAAAAATAAAACATAAAAATAATAGTATATGACATAGCGAGAGTTGTAAACAGCTTATTACGTATGAGTGGAAAAGTTGGGCACTAGGCGCGCAGCGGCGAGTGCTTTAATTCCACGAGTAGGTAATAAGCTTACAACTCGAGTTTTGTACTATAATTTTTCTTCGACGAAAGAAAAACTATTATAATAGATACACTATACTTCTGATTATCTGACAGGCAACAACTAGTATGTTGGTTGGTTGCTATGGTGACGCGGACGCCGCGCTAACAAGGCACCCGTGATAATTGTGTTTTAATTATAAGAACAGATATGTAATTTTTTTTATTACGTGTCAGTCATTACATGTCAGTGTTCGTAACAATGGACTTACTTATCCGTTACTTAATAGGTATGTTACTAGTAGGTATAGGAGTAGAAAAATGTTTTATTCCCCGATTTTGACGAAAACCATTTAGCGATTTTTTTTTATTTAAAATCTAACATCACTGCGTTAATCAGGACACCACAAAACCATCATATCCAAATTTAAACAAAAAATATACAGGGAGTTAAATTTAAGCAAAATAGGAAATTTAAAGGCATCTCGCGAGGTAAGTGTGCCATGGAATCACCTCAAAACAGTCGAATGGTCAACAGGACCACTCAAGGTTTTGGTGTGCAAAGATTCCATACAAAAATATACAGGGCATTTTATTCTGGGCCATCTCAAAATGCTGAATTTTTATGAAACTTTATACTGGCCAAAAGTACTCTGGAATTATTGAAAAAATATTAATAAACACAAACGTAATTTATTTTCTACAAAATGCTAACCAGTAAATAAAAAAACAATTTAAATTATTGGACCTTTCTCAATAAAACACTCTGTCTAAGATGATATATTTTCTGTGCGTTTCCTGTTGTGGCACACCAGCCACCTTAACTCACACGGACTTACTGACTGGCAGGCTTCTGTATTTTTTAGACTTAGTTCGTTTATAGCGTCTGGGGCGGTTTTGATATACTTACTCGATTTTTCACATGTTAACATTTTAGTGTCCAATGTGAAAAAAGTTTTTCTCAAAGCACCTTTAAGTTTGAGAATACTGTCTAAAAGAAAGGTTTCCCAATATCCCACTTCCGCCACAGCCGGTCGAAAATGGGGAACCTGGTTAGAGACTGTGTTTTTATGCAGATTATTTCCCTCATACTGCTTGCATCCAATAAGGTAGCTCCTTCCATAAAAATCCAACCAATCATATGCCTCTGCTAGCGATAATTATTGCACTTGTGCAAAAGCAAAGCGGTAATACCACTTGTGCAATTATCACTTCGTTGCTTAGCAACCGCGAATCTGTTCGATACAAACACCTACTTCTTAAAATTGGTGTGTTTTACAACACTGTTCTAAATTATGCAGCTTATAAATTATGTTGCGGTATTATTAAGCATTGTATCAATGCATTTATATAACTTTTACATTGCTAAATTCTTGTTATTAGACCTCCGTCCCCGTTTAAATTTATGACACATTCAGAAAATAAACCAACGCCAACAGGGTGTAACGCATTTGCCTTGGATATCCAAGCGTCGTGTTTGTTTACTCGAACGGTACAGTCGAAGCTGTCTTAAACTCGTTCAAAATGAGTCGTTTTGGAAATGTAAACATAGAAAAAATCAATACAGAAATTATTAAATCGTATGCGTGAAATAATCTAGACAAATACCACTCGTGCCGGAAATTTTTCTAAACAATTTTATTCTCAAGCCCTATTTTGCCCATATTAGCAAAACCACTCGTACAAATTGGGCTTTTATTTTCTGAAAAAATTTATCAGAAAATAAAAGACCAATTTATACTCGTGATCTTTCTAGGCAAAATAGCGCTTTCGATAAAATTTTCGGCACTTGTGATATTATTACAAACGATAATTTTGCGGCATTAAAAAAATAAATTCTTAATTTTTCTAACGACGACTTTCGAGCTCATTCCTGTGCACAAGAAGCATTTTCAAACAAACTAGTTCAACAGCAAGTGTCTTTCTTAAAAGAAAATTGTAGTTTTGCGCTCCCTAACCATAAATAAATTAGGAAAGGCACAAATTCCGCTTACGCAAAGTGTCAACATAAAACAACAATTACTGCAATGTGCAAAAATGTTAAGGACAGAATCAGCACTCCAGTATGTGACATGTGACAAATTGGGCGCTACAATTGATACAAATCATGGATGCAAAACGTTGGTTCAAGTGGCAAGCGTTTCAATTAGAAATTTCCTAGAAAATTTGGACATGGAGTCAGGTATTTTTGAAATTTTGAAACATTGCCCTATGACATCAGTATAGTTGATATCGAGCGCATTTTTGCATCTGTAAATAATATACAGTGTATCTGATTTTTCATGTTAATACCCCTGAAAAACTAAGTAGGCTGGGGAAATTGAACGTGGCAATTTTTTATACATACGTCCCTCAAAGTATGCAAAGTATTGGTTTGGCATTATCGCGGAATCCTGGCCTACTGCCATTTTCCAAGGGGTGCGTTTTTCGAAAAATCATATTAGGCATTTTTTATTTAAAATCTGACATCGCAGCGTTAATCAGGACACACCAAAACCCCCACATACCAAATCTGAACCAAAAATATACATGGAGTACTAATCAATAATGCCGGCGCGCTTAAATTACACAAACGATGATTATGTATCGCACGATCTTGATATTACCAAAGTCTAGAGAATACTATTCTCTAGACTTTGATATTACTTTGTTGCATTCTCCGTAGATAATAAACAAATTAAAATAATCTTCGTGTAATTTAAGCGCGCCGGCATTATTGTTGACAATAATTTATAAGTAAACCAAGTGACATTTCTTCAGCCGCGATTGTCTTTTCAACGTCCGCGGCTAATATGATTTTCCAAGCGTTAAGCAAACTCCGCATTTTATGGACAAAAAGTGGGTTTTTCGTAAATTAATCGAAAATTACTGCATTTAGGTATAGGAAAATTTACACAAAGTTGTCATCATTTTTAGTGGTGAATAAGATCGCATTAAAAAAATGGGGGTTTCCATTTGAAAATTTCGAGATTTAAGCACATTTTGAATGTAATTTTTAATCATATTTTGTATAAGAATGGATTTATTTCTCAGCAGGGATCACTACGTCAGGGCTTCTGTTACAAGATGCCAAAAATTAGTTTTGAAATTTCGCGGTTTCCTCGTATAAATTGCTAATTGACTTTAGGTTTGCACCAGTAATTTTTTTCGGAAAAATGCAAATATCTCAAAAACGGTTGGATTTAGACATAGGACATGTTGCATGTTTTTGTTCCAAAATGATGCCTAGAATCCAAAAATGCAATAATATACAGGGTGTTCCATTTGAGATAAGAAAGTTGATATCGACTTCCGGTATAACCGAAAGTGCCAGATTCACCAAAATATTTTAGTTGAGCAGCGCCCATCGGCATTGGTGAGGTGGCAAATTTTCAGAATTTTCCTACGTTTAGTTTTCCATATATAGATCGATGCAATTCGTGGTGGGCCACCCTGTATTGTCGAATTAATCTGGACGACGAAGGAGATGTGAGTCCAACGCGCGGGGGTCAACAGCACGAGCTTTGAAGTGTTTGTGGCTTGGTCGAGGAGAGAGGTGACCGTCCTGTTAGCGTCGTCACTTCTCCTGGCCTGCGGCCTGCGACCTGCAGCCTGCAGCGCCGCCCGTCGCGGTCCTTCCGAAATTCCCGCGCATTCCTGAAAATCCGAGGTGACGGCCTCGCGGTTCATCGCCCCCGAAACATAATGCCCGGCGCAAGAGCCGAGAGGCGGCCCGCTCGAAAACCAGAAACGGTCCGCTCGAAAACCAGAAACGGTCCGCTTCTATGTCGTATCAAATGAACGGCCACATTAAATAATATGCACACGAGAGTAACAGTACACGGACGGTGATTACCCTTTGCGGGCGGCCGCTGGCCGCCGGCCGCGATGAATGGGCGAAGAAACTAGTTCTGCCGGCGCGTTATGGGACTTTTAGGAGCTTTAAGCCCGGAGTAGGCATCGCTTAATGGGGATCTTACTTAATAGGCTGGGAAGAAGGCAACCGGTGCCATAAAAAGTTACCTACACGACATCAGCTTTGTCGTGAAACATGTTTCCTGATTCCCCGACAACTGAAAGTACAATCACCGAATATATAAAAACCACAGGTTCGCTTGCCGAAAAGCACGAATACTGCCGAGCATGATGGCAGTCCGACCGTCGTTACCCCTTACCACTAAAGACGACGGGAACGGAGCACTTTCTTCCGTGTCTCCAAAACTGACCCCGTAAAATAAACTGGACCGCCACTGGATTCTACCCCCTACACCAATGGTTAGCCAAAGTCTAGAAATACTAAAGTCGGCTCACTCCTTTGACGACCGGTCGTAAATCAGCGTCACCTCGCACGCTTCGCATTTACGAGGGCGACTAAACGAAATCGCCGTCAAGCTAGTTATACGGGGCAGGTTCATATTGACTTTCCATTATTTACCAAAGTCTACAAATTTTGTACAGGTACTTATTTGTAGACTTTGGTACAACATTATTTGTGAAGGTAAGTTTACCGTTAGTTTTTGGTAGGTACAGTTAAATTTAAATACAAGGTAGCTATTACCAGAATCTACATAATTAGTAGATATATCTGTAGACTTTGGTTGGAACATGAATAAAAATTCAATTTTTTATGTTTTACGTTCATTTTTAATAAAGCCTAACAGAACATAGAGCAAACAAAAACATAAATAACAAATAAATATTTAACGACAAAGAATTTAACTAATCATATATACTTTTTCATCCTGTAGTAAATATTTTGATATTTAAATTGACATAAGCAATACAGAACAAAATATTACGCATACGTATGTACATACCTACACAAGCATGCATCTTACCATAAGCTTCTGGCAATAATCTAATGGGACAGCCAGGGGACAGAGCAGTTTTTACTAAACGTTTTCCGGACGAAGTGAATGACTGCGATCATCAAAATGTGCCTTGCAAATTCTTATAGGTTTATATGCCTCTTCAGGTGGAATATTTGCAAATTTATGTTCACCGATGAACCCTAAGGCATTCTTACATTACTGGCACCTTCAAATTTTCAATATTTTAATATTAGGTATATCTACATCATTCTTCAATTAATACCTAAGTATTCAAGTGTAACGTAAAAGTGTCTTAATTTTTGTAGGTAATATAGTCTTTTTCGGTAATATTTTGCGCGCACCCGGTAGAATGCGAACGAACCGCTCTCGGCTACACCAAAGTTTACAGAATATATTTTTATTCTATAAACTTTGGCTACACTGTGTACAGCTTATTTTCTTATATTATAAGATATCCTTTAGCCAAACTCCAGAGGGCGTCGGCGCGGCTGGATGGCGGCCATAGTGTGAGGGGCACTCTAGGGAATTCTACATTTATTTTATAAAGCAAAATTTATGGTGGGACACGAAACGGCTTTTGACATTGACATAAAAAATGCCGCAGTTAATCGTTAGTGCGTGTGCTTGGTGTGAGGCTTTGAATAAAGAATCCCAGGAAGGAGTCAAAGCTCTATGGCTATTATAAAATACGTGAGACGGAAATCTCCCTGTGTAGGAGCCAAGTTTTGACACAATATTTTTATATATGACGCGGTGATAGGTGTCAGTATGTGGTACTTAGATACTTTTTAGAGTTATTATGCTTAGATCTACCCAGCTTATGGCATTTCCCCCGCCGTCAAAACTAAAATGTTTGAGGATAATAATCCATCGGTAAGTAATGTTGTAATTTAAATTAACTTTTGAGGTCGTGCACTAAAGTGGCATAGGCGTTTGTGTAAGTAGATACATATTTCTTCATAATTGGAAATTTAAAATTAGAATTGCTAATAGGTACATACTTATATTATGAAGGATTCCAAAGCTCAAAGACATAAACACGCCTTATTATTTTTTGCCTGTATTGTAGGTACTGATTTCATAAAAATGAGGATTTCTGCCTAGATTAGTTTGTCGAAACAACGTTTGTCAAAGGTGTGCGGTGCGCGCCACTGTAAAAACTAGTGATGTATAGAACAAGATTTCTTGTTTTGCTCGGCAACTTCTTGTCTTGTCTTGCTAAGCAAGGCAAGATGTATAACTACTTCTTGTCTTGCAAATTTCTTGCACATTTATTTCTTGTCTTGCTAGCAAGACTCTTGCTTACTTCTTGTTCTTGTTTTTTAGGGTATTCCCCAACTCTTTTTCAGGGATTCCCTTTATTTTACTCCTGCTGCGCGCTCTCCGGCGCCGAGCGAGCCACCCCATTTTATCTTAAATGGCCAGGGATATTCTAAGTACTATGGCAACGTCAGTTCCTGCCGAAACACTTTTTTCGAAGGCATCATTGGTTATTAGAAAACACCAAAATAGGCTAAATTCTGAATCAGCGAGATGCCTTCTTTGACCAAATTCATGGGGCAGTGTAAGAAATACAGCAGTATACTAGTAATGTCATTAATGTCACGTTCACGTTTAAGATTTAAGTAGGTACCTTGGTACCTATAGTTTCCGTTTTTTTTATAAAAGAATTACCTACTTTGTTTCTTATTAATATGATTTGAATAAATCACGTTTCCCTTGTTTATTTGTCTCATTTACTTGCCACCTGTAGAAAGCAAGAAATCCTGTTTCTTGCAAATTACTTGACAACAATATTGTCTTCTTGCTGGAGCTACACTTGTCTTGCTTCTTGCTCCACTACTTCTTGTCTTGTTCTTGCAGCAAGAACAAGACAAGAACAAGAAATTTTTACATCACTAGTAAAAACGGAAATCCCGCCATATGCAGACACTGTCCCGGGCGTTAAGGAGATATAAAAGATATAGGAGATATATTAGGATAGCTGGAAGAACTCCTCATGAAATGAGTTTCTCGTTTTTAGAAATAATTGGAAATAATCTTATGTTTATCTACTATAGATTTTGTACAATGACATGCATTTTGCACTGTCAAGTTCACAGTGCAAAACTAAAAAACTGTTGATTTTTGAAAATTTGCTTATAGTAGGTACATAATTTGCTTCAAATTGAAGGACAATTCGAATGCACCAATTTTCAAGGTCACTGAGAACGAAAATTTTCTTTCGACCGCAGCGCCATCTACAATTTGCAATCGAAAAATTCAATTTGAGCGTATGAATAAGTCATCGTCGAGCTCTACCAACCATTTTTTTAAGAAATAAAAATATATCATTTCGTTGTTGAGATGTAGATAACGCCTCGGGGAATTATAGGTGAATCACCCTGTATTAGTAAAGTCAGATAGGTATAACATAGATAAAGTTACACATAGAATGTCAGAACCATTGTTGAAATTTTCGCCAGGCATACGAAATATTTTACATAAAATTTTATACAAAAACTCTAATAACTAAATTAAAATACCCTCAAAAATACCAATACATGTAGGTACCTCAATTTAATCTCGAGTCGCTTTATGAGACATTGCAACTGTTTTGATTTGTTTTCGTTCCAAAATTAAAATTTAAAATTTGGTGTGCCCGGATTTTATTTTTGGAAATATTTTGGAAATTCTGCATATTTATCTCAAAACTGTTGGGTTTTAGAACTTTGACAGGAGTACAATGCGAAAAATGCACAAAATCAACAGTCCACCAAATCCTAGGGTCACCAAATCTAAGGGTGGGATTTTTTACTCCTTTAATTTTTTTCATGCAAGGGCAATGCCATTTTCACATCAACAATCAAAATTTTAGTGTTAGGGTGTACCTAATTCACAAAAAAGTAAAACGAGAAAATAAATCCACTCTAAAATTTAGTGGACTGATTTTGCGTCTGAAGCGCATATTCAGATTTCATTAGTCGTCACCACCACAGTGTTTCGAGGTTAGCAACATGGCAATGGCATAATGGGGAGCTCTCTTAAGAGTTACATAAAATTCGATCAAACCATTTGAATCAGTTAATATTAAAAAAATATTACAAACGCAAACAAAGAAATATGATTTTATCCCCTTTAGAGGCCAAAGATTGAAAGTAGGTAAAATATAGTTTATATTATACTTCTTTGAAAACACCTTATTTTCATATGTTTTAGCAATAATGAAAGATCGGGTTTTTCGGGCTAGCGCACGGAAACAGCGCATGGAAAAACTTTCCGTGCGCTGAATAAAAATACCGATTATATGGCTTTAAAATAGAAATATACAGCAAAGTAAACAAAATTTAAGAAACTCTATATGCTCTCTGATATTTAACATGTACCTATTTTGATACATTTCTGTAATATTTTTGACGTTTTATTCACCTTATCTGACAATAACTAATTTACAACAAAGCACCTTTGAAATAATTTGAGAGTAACCATGGAAACGCATCATACATACCAAACACTATATTGTCTGCATTGTTTATTTTTTCATTTTTGGTCAATTAAATTTATCATAATATGCCGATAAAATGTTTTAAGTTTCCGTTATCAAAGAAGTATAATACAAAATATCGTTCATTACACGTCCAGAAATAGATTTTTCCGTGCTTGCATGGCTGCGCCTCACACGGGAGTTTATCACGCGCGCACGGAAAAATCTTTATTTCCAGACTCGTAATGAAATATACTATTAACGGCTTATGGGACAAATTATTTGCGGTACCTAACTGACAGAGTGAACTAGCATCCAATATCTAATGGATTGCAGACAGCTGATTGTTTCTAGCTTGTTATGCCGTTATCAGCCAGCCATAACGCAGTACAAAATACCCAGGGCCCAGGAACGATTCATGGATTAAGTTAGTCTTTACCTAGCAGTGTTCAGTAACATGTAGTTAACTCTGTCAAACACCGAAAACACTGTAAGTTTAAGAAGTCGGCCGAAAACGACCGAAGTATTAAAATTACAGGTGTCTAGGTACCGATCACAAAAAAATAATATCCAACCAACTGTTTTGGCCATTCACCCAGCGTGTTCCAATACATAGATAAAGAAATCAACTAGGATCTGAACCCCGAGTTGCACATGAAGCTTAATTGAATATTTTAGCCAAGAAAATATACAATGAGATATTGGATGCTGGTTCACTCTGTCAGTTACCGAAAATAATTTGTCCCATAAATGATTAAAGTATATTTTATTGTATATTAGAATACAGTTCCACCCAGCCATTTTCTACGATTCTAGGAAACACTTCCACGTTATGCGCCATCAGTTGGATCTAAGAATTCCGCATCAAAAACTACCAAAATCGTATTTGTCCAACAATAAGTGGTTCCTAAACTCTACTTTTAAAAACATGTTATTACGTAGAAAAGGTACCGTATCATTCCTAGGGTAATTAGCTTCAAGAATTGGACTCGGACGCGGCAACAGCGCGAGGTAAGTATATGATAATAATTTTGGGCCCTTGACAAAATTACGAATTTCGAAAATCTTCAGAAAAGATACGCAACCATAGAAAATGTACAATAATTATTTCATTTAATATTTTAAGCTGGTTGGAAAAATCTTATAATACATAATATCATATTTCACAATTTATGCATTAACCAGACGGCCTCAACGTGTCACAGTTTTTATGGAATTTCTATCGTTCGTTCACATCGAAAGTTGACTCCACCGCTTCCCTATATCATCGATTCGGTTTCTTAAAATAGCACACCGCTGTAATTAGCAGAATCCCACATCATTTTTCATTGTTCGTTGCAGCAGTTTCTTATTTAAATTATTAATGACTGTGCATGCATTTATGTTTGTTTAGTTTCCTAGGATGTTGACTTGTAGGAGTTAATAATTTTGTAATGTCATCTGTTTATATTCGTTTATATTTACATTAGATTACAAAATGGCTTGCAGAAATTGTTTACTATAATATGCAGTGTCAGTGAGAATACGGGTGGGGCTAAGGGCGTGTCCAAGGGGGTAAGGGGGTAATAACCCCCCCTCCCCCTCCAAGGCAACCTCAGCTATTTAGATACCATACACATTTGAAATTTACTATAGTAAACATGCACCACCACCACAACTCAACAATGTACCTATTTCAATATATCACCCATTAAAGCTTGTCGAGTGGCGCTTGGCAATCCTATATATTTTATCTTCTAAAAATGACAACAATTTTCATGTAGAGGCACTATTTTTGAGTTACTTCTATCATTCTGTACATTTTAGATTACCTCCTCTCCCTCACCAAAGCGTAATTCTGGATATACGCAGATGGGTGGTACACAAATACAGGGTGCTAAGTTTGCCGTCTTATTTGTTTTATATTCTGCTCATAATACCCTACAGAAATAAATTAAGTTGTCAGCAATGCAGATCATACCAAACGCAAGCAATGAAACAAGAGGTGCTAGTTGGTTTATCATTCGTTTGACTTGTAACAAAATTTAAAAAATACAACGTAGTTTTCCTTTACCCTGTAGGTATGTGTTTATGATGATGCTTGTCCATGGCAACGCATTCATATTTTATGTTTCATTGGAATTGCAGGAAACGCGAAGAAGAATTCATGGGAACAGCAACATCATAAATTGCAGAAACAGATATTCATGAATGATTCAATAAGGTTGCTTACTGAGTGGGATGGCTGGTATCTTTTATGGTCGTACACACAAACGTATACCTATCTTATTTTATGTTACTCAGCCCCTTTTCACAACAATCTCATTGAACTTTAAAACGCATTCCTAGAAGTAGCGGATAGTCGTCATATCCTTTATTCTTCAGAATAAAACTCTGTGGTACCTACTTCACTCGGATTACAAATAAATTGCAGTGCTGTCTGTATATACACTTTTGTTAATATAAACACTAATAAACAGATAATAATTCAATAGGGCACATTTCTACTTGGCCAACTTAAAGCAGTGAAAATAACACCAGTAGTTAGTATATAGATGTGAGAATACAAAGTTGAATATTGAATGTTATCCGACCGATTCACTGTTTAACATAACCGACTAAGTTCTCTCTTGCTTCTCGGCAAACTTCACAATTCACTTTCCACTACAGTGATTTAGTTTTATTCGGGGATACTTCAGCAGATGAAAAAATAGCTAGTTTTTAAATTGAGCACAAATATTCTTCAACCACTATTACAACCGAGGTATTATTAGGTAATCTAAAAACGCTCACTAGAAATGGCATTTCTTAATTTGGTAATACAAGATTGGCGGCAATGTGTTGGGCGCCTATACAGGAACGTATTTAACATGTCCGGCAGAAATGTCAGAACTTGTGACAGATGCCTAACTTAACCTTGATATTCGATCTCTGTGTCTGTGGCTTTAACATAACTTCAAAAACAGAAACTATAACTATAGGCTTTTTCTATACTTCAAAGAACAGAGTTTAATGTTAATTTCTATCTATCTAAATTTAGGATTCGTGTGAGTAAAATGTAAATTCTGTTGATTACGGCCCTGTCTTCCGTCACCTATCAATAATATCAATATGACCGGCTTTTAGGAAATTCTAGGGACATGAAATATTTACCTGTCACAATCTAGTGTACAATTAAAGAGCGTTTTTAGTATATTTTCCTCAGTTTCTCAATAAAGCTTGTTCTGGCAACACCAGTACGAAGTCGCATCGCGACATAAGGGCAAGAAAATTTTTGAGCATACTTGCCAGTTGCCAGTTGCCAGATCATCAATGCATCGGCGGAAATAAATTTTTCTTCACTTAAAAGAATTAAAACTTGGTTACGTACCAATATGGTCCACGACAGACTAAGTAATTAAGCCCTATTAAGTATACCTACACCGCAATGTACAGGTACCCATAAATGAAGAAAATATCAGTTTGCACGAAAGAAGAGAAAATATGATTTTTTGTGATAAGTAGGTAGGTACATTATTTTTTAAATCTAAAGGATTATTGTTTGTTTTTGTGATTTTGTTATGTTATGTTTATTATTTAAGTTTGTTTTTTATTTTAAGTTTAAAATTTTTTTGTTTTTGTTTTTTTCTAGAGAAATAAATTATTTTATTTTCCACAAAAATACATATTATATTTTAAAAATTTCCCTTACCCCGACCCCTCAGGAAAAATTTTTCGCACTCCGCCCCCCGTTTAGATTTGCCTGGATCCGCCTCTGGCTTGATACTTGGCTTGATGAATTCCATCGCATGTTTTGAAAATAAAACGTTATTATTTTTGCTAATTTAAATATAGGATATGGAGGTATTATCTCGAAAACGAAGCGGCTGTCGAAAAAAGCTATACCTGCCACAAAATAGTATTATTTTATGGTTTTTGTCAACTGGTAAAGTTTTCCAGAATAAAACTGAATCACTCTGTAGGTATAACCCAAGATATAACCTCAAGCCCAAGACTGCTTCAAGAAGTCAGCTATCCCAGTGGTCGAAGACTCGTTCTGTAGATACCTCAACCGAGGAGAGGTATTTGCATTTGAAAAAAAAAAGGACAATTTGGCAAAATTTGGCCTATGGGCATTGGTGAGGGTATTGGATATAGTAAAGTCATGTCATACTTATGTGAAAAGCTATTTTTGTTGTCACCGCACTACTTTTTTACAAATTCTGAGAATTTGTCTACATATCTACCAAATATCAACCACTCTGGTCGTTACTTTCTATTATAGAGCAAATATTTTTACTCCCATTACCCATTACATATCCAACAAGAGTAAATTACGTTATTACAGACAGACCACGCATTTCATATTTCACGTCATAGTGGGTGGCCGGCAGCAGCAGCAAAACGTTGCGGTAGGCATTTTAAATAAAATTCATTAACTTTTAATCTATAAAAAACGCACTTTTCAGTGGATTTTAAGTTGCCGGGACTCCATTTAGATTTTTACGTGACAGCAGCACGGTAACTAAAGCAATTATGAATTTGATTTTCCAGTACGTGCATAATTACCATATTACACATGTTTGTAAACATTGCGATACGGTTTGAGAAGCATGTTAGACAATAATATCGTAACGATAGTTACAGTTGTTCCATTAAACGTAATTTTAAAGATATAATGCAAATTATCATGTACCGGGTCATCACGAAGAGTGGGTGCAACAATATTTTTTATGTATAGGGATTTGAAACATGTACATACTAAAAAGAGTTCTGTGACCTTTTACTAATAAAGTTTTACTGCTACTCAAAGTGGAAGTATACCATCCGCGATCTCCCACAAGTCTGCTTCACCCTATACCCTATATACAGTGTGACCCATTTGTTTTGGGGTCAGTCTGTAAAAAGTGTATCAATCGTGCGATTTGGCTGATTTTTTTTTAAATTGTAGAGCTCGATGAACTGCACATTTTGAACAAAAATTGCCTGGTTCGCATAAAATCCAAAGCCTACTATGACCGTTTTTATGAGCAAAATTTTAAGAAACCATATTAGCGTTTTTTTTTTGAAAAAATCTGTGTGCGCCAATGGATTGAGCACCCCTCGAAATGGGTATGTACAAAATTTCATCAAAATATTTCAAGTAATAACGATTTTGTAGAAAAATTAAAAATGCAGCCAAGGTACGTCTTTATTTTCAAAAATTCAAAGTTGGCCATGGAAAATAATTGAATTGTAATAATACAACCTTATGCTTATAAACACAAAACATAAAAACAATTAAAATTATAAAATTTTTGTAACTTCTACCAAGCCTCCATTTTCTACAATGCATTTGTCGTTCCTCTTGCGTACATTCAAAATTACATTTCGTATTTGCTGTGGAGTAATTTCCTCACAACTACGGTTTATCCTAGCTTGCAGTTCTTGTAAATTATGGGGTCTTGACTTATAAACATTTCGCTTAAGTGTACCCCAAAGAAAAAAATCTAAAGGAGTTAAGTCCGGAGATCTCGGTGGCCACTCACAGAAAGGACTATTTCGCCCTATCCAACAGTTTTCAAAATTATTATCTAGCCAGTTTCTGATTAAACGAGCATTATGAATAGGACTGCCATCTAACTGTAACTTTAAATTTAAACGGTATCTTAATGGTAACTCATCTAAAGCATTTCTAAATTCAATTTCTAGAAAATTCAAGAAGCCATCCGCATTCAAATTCCCTTCAAAGAAAAATGGGCCAATTATTCTGTCGCGTAGTATTCCACACCAAACGTTAATTTTTTGTGAATATTGTCTCCTTGCATTTATTATAAACTCTGGATTTTCAGCTGACCAGTGACGGCAGTTTTGACTTGATACTACACCATTTGTAGTAAACGTGGCTTCGTCGGTGAATAAAATTTCATTTAAAAAGTTGCCATTATGGAGATATTCACCTTGCAGCCAATAGCAAAATTCTAATCTTCTCTCCTCATCTCCTGGTTCCAGGGTGTGCAAAAATTTTGGCTTAAACGGTTTTATTTTGTTTTGTCTCAAACATCTCCTTATACTCTCTCTGGGTATATGAAGGTCTAAACTAGCCGTTCGAACACTATTTCGAGGATTGTCACTAAAGTATTGCAGAATTTGATTGTTATTTTCAACAAGTCCACGGCGTCCATTTTGCCTAGTTTTTAATAAATTTTTAGAAATCGATCCAATTTCATCAAAAATATTGTTTATACGTTGTACAGTACTTCGACTCACTGATCTACCTGGGTGTCTATTGTTAAATTCGGCCGCAGCTTCTGCTGCCGAGCGCTCGTTGTCGCCCACGAGTCGAACAATTTCTATTTTGTCTCTTATGCTTAAATATTCCATAATTATGATAATTAATTGTATTGAGCACAAACAATTTCTGAACTCAATTTAGACAGTTTGACACTTAATAAAAGTAAACAATTCAATTATTTTCCATGGCCAACTTTGAATTTTTGAAAATAAAGACGTACCTTGGCTGCATTTTTAATTTTTCTACAAAATCGTTATTACTTGAAATATTTTGATGAAATTTTGTACATACCCATTTCGAGGGGTGCTCAATCCATTGGCGCACACAGATTTTTTCAAAAAAAAACGCTAATATGGTTTCTTAAAATTTTGCTCATAAAAACGGTCATAGTAGGCTTTGGATTTTATGCGAACCAGGCAATTTTTGTTCAAAATGTGCAGTTCATCGAGCTCTACAATTTAAAAAAAAAATCAGCCAAATCGCACGATTGATACACTTTTTACAGACTGACCCCAAAACAAATGGGTCACACTGTATGTTTATTTCGAAAAAACCTTATTATTACATGATGTTGTAATAATAAAATCTTCCAGATCGTTGACGATTTTACTTGGTATAGGCAATCAACTTTGTTTTATTGGTGGGACAAAAAGGTGTAAAAATATGTTATTTTCGGAGAATAACAATATAACAAAATTGTGTCAAGTCAGAATCAGCAAAAACAAGTTAATTTTCTTGGTTAATCAGTATGTTAAAATGCCCTATTTCATCTGAGTAGTATGTATGTAGGAAAAATAGCTTCTTGTTCATTGCTAACTCAGTTGCTTCTTCCCTATCCTCATAATCTGAAGAAAAACAAGAAAATATTTTTAGGGCAAGTAGAGATTTAACAATAAGGATGTAAGATTAGTGAGTCTAAAAGCGTTGACTGACGTATTAATAAGACTTCTCACGGCTATAGTTTCATGTCCTGGAAAGTAGATGGCACCTGTGGTCAACAATATATTTTGCATTGTATTTTGTCTCCGGGAAGCGCATGGTGAGCCAGAGAACTGCCAAACATGACAGCCGTGAGCAGTCTTTATTAATTATTAATAAATCAGTCAACGGTAAAAGTATTTATATAGATACAAAAAAATGTGATAATGGGCAAGCACTCAAAAACAACAAAAAGTAGTAACCGTATACCCGTGTTTCATGCTATTTGGCAATCATCAGTACGGTGTAACATCAACCATATCAAAAAGATAGCAATGATTTAGGCAGCAACAAATGGAAGTCCAGGCAGGAGCCAACAGCACAAATGAAGCTGCAAATGTGCTGTTGGCTCCTGCCTGGACTTCATTTGTTGCTCCCAGCTATCTTTTTGATTTGCTTGATGTTACACCGTACTGATGACTGCCAAATAGCATGAAACAGGTGTATACAGTTACTAGTATTTTGTCGTTTTTGTGTGCTTGCCCATTATCACCTTTTCTTGTATACAGATTTAACGTTATGTATATTTAAAAATGTAGATTTAACGTTATAAAAGAAGTCCATAAAATGACAATTCTGCAAATATAGGGGAGGGATTTAAACAACAATAAATAGTACTTATTACGTCTCGAGCCGGAAAACCTTTCATTACATCCCCGGAACAAGTTAGATGAACCGAGGCGCGTAATGCATAATATCAAAGATCATAATATTCAAATTATGATCTTTGATAATATAGAGGCCACCGATGGATATCCCGAAGTCGTAATGAAACGACGCAGCATGTATGTATACCTACAACATTATACACATTTTATTCACAATCATGTAGAGCAACTGCTATGCTATCTCATATCTCATAATTATTTAAAGTGTTACATGTTACATGCTAGAGTTTGTAAATGTCCAGAAACTTTTTTCCATTCGTTTTAAAATTGCCTCACTCTGCACATATAACATCCGGCCATAGCTATAACATGCTTTACAATACGGATATCGATATATTATATCTGGTGATTATGTTATTATTTATTATAGATAATATACAAGGCGATCGGTCCCCGGCAAGACGGGTTTGATGAGCTGATTTGCCACCGATTAATTTTTTTTAATTAATATTTGAATTTATGTGATAAAAAACAAAGTAGGCCAATCTTTCCAAAATTTGGTACCCGGGGGTAATTTTTAATTAGGAACAACTTTATATTGAAATTTTTCGCTATCTTTAAAGGAAAAGGCACTTCACCTACAATGAAAATAAACAAATGGTGTCTGACGCATCTTGATTTTTCAAAAACGAAAATATGCTAGAAATTAATTTCCAGTCAAGCAGGTCAGAACCTCAAACGATCAAATTTGAACTGGACATTTTTTTGCCTTTTACTATTGGCTCACTTATCCTGGGACACCCTTTATAGGCCAAAAAATAAAAATAAACGTTCTTAGCACATTTTATTCCACAATTAATTTCTAGAATACCCCACCCCTATTTTTGATACAATACTTGTCTTTTTTATTTCTGACGTTGTGACTCTATTCGAAAAGTTGTTTGACAGTGGGGATGCTGCCTTATGTATCGTATTAATCGTGTTAATCAATCATTCCTGTGTATTGACATCTGACATCATACATAAAAATCAAAGAGGCGATCACGAGAAGTATTGGGGTTTCCAAATCTATGGGTTGGAAAAGGAGCGCGGGGGACGATGTCCTTGTTATAAACTTCAAAACGTCCTCAAAGGAACCCCAGAAAAGGACGAATCTTTTCTGGGAACGAACACGGTGCGGTTACAATCATTCTGTATAACAATGTATGCACAATCCAATATATTTCTAAATCGGACTTGCGGAATTTAAAACAACCATCAGCTTCCGAAAAAAATATATTTATAATTTATTCAGAACGAAATGTTCTCATTGATTGATTGCAGTAAAATATAGAGTGCACATAGTGCATTTCAACGGGATCATTACGATAGATACACTGATTGAATGTTAATGGCAAACGAACAGCAATTTTTTAGCATAATACCGCGGCAATCTAATTCACCATAAATAACGAATGTGTTAAGGTATAGTGTAATGCCATGTAATTATTACTGCAATTAGTTCACCGCGATTTAATAGTGGTTTATTTCCTCCAATAGTCAGTCGAATGGAGAAATCATATAGCCATCGATAAGGAACGCCGACAAAAAAATTAAAACACCAAATAAATTAACAATTCTTCTATATCCTATCAATAATTATTATAAATAATGTTATTTCAACACATTTGTCGAATATAAATATATTTGTCAAATACAAATATATTTTGTTAGAAAATTTAGGTACCTACACCCAGAAATACAGGATGATTTTTTTAGGTCTACCACCGCGATTTTCTCGCTCATTTTGCGGCCTACAAAAAAAAACGTAAGAAACAAAAATCTGGCAATTTTGGACAGCTAAGTGGTGCTGCAAAAGAAATCGACATCCATGGCCAACTTGTCGCGCAATATTAAAAAAACCTCAAATTGAGCAAAACTATTAATGGCCGTGGAATGTTTATTTTAAGAGACAGAGGAAAACTTTTATATTGAAAATTGATGGCACTGAGAAGCTTTATCCACCCAGGTGCTCAGATAGTTGCAACAAATTACACAGGGTCTTCGGCTCTCTTGAGACCATGAAATTTTTTGTCGATTTTAGTTTTTTTTAGTACACCGCGAAAAGTTGGGTATGGAGGCCCATTCCTTTTTCAATGTCGCCTCGCTGACCAAAATTGCCATATTTTGTTTTCTTACGTATTTTCTGTGCGGCCCAAAATAAGCGAGAAAATCGCTTAATAAGAAATAAACAAAAAAAATGCATAGCCTCAAGAGAGCCGAAGACCCTGTGTAATTTTCTGAAACTATCTGAGTACCCTTTTGCATAAAGCTTATTAGTGCCATCAATTTTGAATATAAAAGTTTTTCTCTGTCTCTTAAAATAAACATTCCACGGCCATTAATAGTTTTGCTCAATTTGAGGTTTTTTTACTATTGCGCGACAAGTTGGCCATGGATGCCGATTTCTTTTGCAGCACCACTTAGCTGTCCAAAATTGCCACATTTTTGTTTCTTACGTTTTTTTTGTAGGACGCAAAATGAGCGAGAAAATCGCGGTGGTAGATCTAAAAAAATCATCCTGTATAATTTACAATGATCTGCATTTTTGGCAAACAATATCTTATTAGTATCTAGTACACTGAAACTAGCTTTTAATAACGATATTTTCAGGAATTAATGATTTTGCGTTGAGCTTGAAGGCCAGAATTTGGATTCGTATACTGTATACTCACTACCTACCTATTAGGATCCGTGAAGAAAATTTTGTCTTTAATGACAATAAGTGAATTAAAAGATTTTTCATCCCATATACGGGACTCAAGCTTTGATATAATAGGTAGGTATATCTTTATTATACAGTGCCCGCCAAAAAGTTGGAACCATATGGGATTTTTTTTTATTTTTGGGCTAAGATGAAACTACTCAGGGGCGATCATCTCTGCTCATCCAAACGTGATATTGTTTAGTTATGAACCCTGTTTGGATCGTAATCGGCTAGTTTCAAGAAAAACTCAACTAACAAGGTTCAATTTAGTATTTAAAAAAAAAATCATTGTCAGAATTTTTGTCTGGAAATTGGCACATAGGAGTAAAATGAAATTCCAAGCAACTTTTTCAAATAACCTTTTTCGATAAAATCACAAATAAAGCGTATTTGAGCTATTTATTTAATTATATTATTATGTCATTTTTGACGGGTATGTCAAATGACGTCACGGCGTTTAATAGTCTCATTTCGAATCTTTTTGGAAGAAGAGATGATCGCCCCAGAGTAGTTTCATCTTAACCCAAAAATTAAAAAAAAAAGCCATGGTTCCAAGTTTTTAGCGGGCACTGTATAACGGTAATGTCAACATTTTTGGGAAATTATTCGTTGCATTTTCGCACATTTTCGGCTGCACGCCCTAATCAACAGCTTCAGTAGTATAGATAAATTAATTATTAACATCCCGTTTTAAACTTCAACATAAAAAATACCAGTAATTTTGTCTTGACAACTTCTTAATAACCCCCCATCGAGCCCCCTATACAGAGTCATTCAAATTCGATGTGGCCTGCTGTGGACAAACGAAAAGAAGGTCTGCTTCAGGAAGGAGTCAGCTCTATGGGCATTATAAAATGCATGGGACGGAAATAGGCTTGTGTTTTGACACTTTTGACACAATATTTTGATATCTGACACGGTAATAGGTGCCAGTATGTGGTGCTTCGATACTTTTTCCGGTTATTATGCTTAGCTGTGCGGCTTGTGGCTCTTTCCTGACTGCCAAAACTAAATCTTTGAGAATAATCCATCATTAAGTAATCAGTATGAATTTGAATTATATGTGGATTTACGGATTTTCTTCGGATTCGCCATTGAATCCTTCAGCTTCCTGGTCATCAGTGTATTCACCTGAAATGAAAAGGGAAAAGAAGTGTATTTCCGTGCAAATAATTTAATTAAAAATCATGGTAAAGCGCTTTCGGCTGTTAAGCCATCCTCAGTACCACCTAAAAAGAAAGTATGACATAAAATAGGGGGTTGGAAAAAGTTAACTGTGGAAAAACTAAATTGTTTTAACGTCATGTCATACTCACTTGTCAAGTGTGTACAGGAAAATTGGAGCATAAAGCATTATACAACAGTAAAAACCACAAATAGAAGGTCACACCAAGTCACATTTTAAAAACTTTAAAATACTAACAAATTGTACAACTGTGGGCAGCCAAGCTACCCAAATTATTTCAAATAAAAGACCAGCCGAAGTACCAAATGCATCGTGGAAGGTGGAAGTGAAATTTGAGACATAACCTGTTCGACATCCCGTTGAAGGAACTGGGTGTCAATCGAAAAAGCGCGCGAGATTTAAACTTGAAAACAAAATGTCATAGGCGGGTAAAAATATATTTTATGAGGAGTGAATGTGAAGGATTTGAAGAAATTTAATTCATAAGTTAAGAATTTATATTTAATAAATGTTTAATTAATGGTAATGAAAATTAGATAGAAATAGAAATTCGAAAAATTGTTTGTTTACATGATAAGCCCAAAAAAGACCCCCAAAGTCCCAAAAACGCGACACGAAAAGAGGAGATAACAGGACAACCCTGTAAGATGAAGGCCAAGAAAATTTTTATCATCATTGAGTGAGTCTCCTATGTAAAGGAATGAAAGATCTGTTAAGATTAACTTTAACATTTAAACAATCTGGATTATTAGATAATTCTCTGTTTATTTGAATATCTTCAAGGAAATCAAGTCTGTTATAATTCTTTGATGTGACATTGCGTAAAATTTTTGAATTGGAGTGAGGACTGAAGTTATGATTAAAAGTATGCAAATGTTCTCCAAAGGTTGAATTTACTTTATTTAAATGTTCATTTATACGAACTTTTAGGGGACGACAAGTTCTCCCTATATAGGTACTATTACAAGAATTGCAAGAAAGTTTATAGATGCCACTTTTGGCTAAGTGGTCTATTTTGTCTTTAGAATTAACCAAGCTCTGAGCTAACTTATTATTAGTTCTTAGACATATCGAGATGTTGTCGCATTCTTGGTGAATGCACTGGGATACTTTATTATTAATACTTGTTTGTATGAAAGGAAGTGAAAAATATTTTTTGTTATTATTATGATAATTAGTGATATAAGGAGAATTGTCACGTTTTAGTTTATTATATTTAATTTTATTTATGAGAGAATCGATGATAGAAGGATTATAGAAATTATTATATGCAATTTGTTTGAGAATGTTGATTTCCTTTTTGTAGTTATCTTGGGACATTGGTATATTGAGAAGGCGATGAATGTAACAATAGAAAGCTGACATTTTTTGTTGATATGGATGATTTGACAAGTTAGAGATAGAATGGTCCGTTTGAGTAGGTTTTCTATATATAGAGAATTGTAAAATGTCTCGATTTTTGTAGATAGAGATGTCAAGAAAATTAATCGAACAATTCTTTTCAATTTCTAAGGTAAATGAGATTTTAGGATGTATATTATTAAGTTTAGTTAAAAGATGTTGAGCTTTGGGCAACCAGACGGACTGGCCATGGGTAGCTGTCTCTCTCCTTTTTTAGCTGACGTGTTTATGGACTCACTCGAAAGGAAACACATCATGACCAACAACAATGACGAGATCCTTCACTGGTTTAGGTATGTTGATGACTGCCTATGTTTTCTGAACTGTAACGAGCCCAAGAATACCTAGGAATAGCGTCTTTGAAGAATAGGCAACTTTAAGAAAAATGGCTTTAAAAAAAATAAAAAAATTAGAGCTTTCGAGTGCTGTAACAAAAGTGGTAGGTATAGGAAAAATAGGTGAGAAAAATATTTTTTGGCGTCGCGACGCCTAGCGTTGTATTTGCAAAGAGGCGCTAAAGTGGAGTGTTCATTTAAATTGGGTCACCCTCTAAAAGGTGAATTAAAAAAATTAATATTAATAAAAATTAAGAAAAGACCTTTGGTATGCTTATTATACTTACTTCAGTATTGTTCGGTCACAACATAGTCAACATAGCCTATAGCCTAAGATTACTGAGTTATTGAATGCAAAATAAACTCAATTGCCCGTTTCTCTGATTGATGTAGGGCACGGCACGTAAACATTCATGCAATTTCTCGGTGCTAGGTAATAGTAATAAAATATTTTTAATCGAGTGTACCAGAAGCTGTATTTCAATCAGATAATTATCCACTAACAGTGCTTGATTGTTATCAATCACGTTTTATCTTTAGATGCTTACCTTATACTTATTACGTGCTATAGTAATTATTAAAGAAAGTACCTACCTATAACAACTAGGTATTATAGGTATACACATGTGTTTTCGAAGTGGACAAAATCATCTAAAGCTTTTCTTTCACAAAGAACATATTTTTCGTATGTTTGACTGCCCTGTTGGGCCAACATTTAAGCTTTTTGTTCATACTAACGCCGACCAAGTAAAAAAAGGCAGATCTCCGCATTTCAAAAACTGCGAAATTTGGATCTGCATTAAATTTCTCAAAAAAAAAAATATGAATGGCATGGAACTATAGAATAAGTTAGCTCAATAAATTTAAATATGGGACGCCTTATCTATACAATTTATTTTCATTTTTGTGTAGACTGTACATACGTACTGTACCTACCTAATAAACATAGTAAATGGAACTCTTGCTTACAAGACATTCTTTTCTTGGATGAACGAACAACTTCATTTTCCAAAATTTGTCCACTGTATTTGTGTCATATCCGCAGAGAAAGAAAGATTTTAAATAAAACTGAAAAACACCTTTGTCTTCAGAATTTGTTGGAATATAAGTATTTTAGTGTTCTGCGTGAATATGGTAGCCTACTTTGTTCGGCGGACGGAGTCGGAATGGCACGGGCCATTTAAAAGCACTTTTACTTTTTAATTCAATCGTCCGAACGTTTAACGGCTAGACAATCGAATATGCATCACGTCGCAGTTAATACGGCACATTCGGAATTTCCCATTGGGTTAGAATCGAAAAGTGTGTCAGCCGTGACCAAACCACTGTACCACGACGGCCAGCGGCGCACTGGACACTTTTCCTTTCTACCAACTCTTGGACTATTTTGCATTTCAGCATTTGCATTATAATATTGATGTTAAAGTCCATTGGGTTTTTATAAATGGAATCTTCAATGAAAACATTCAAAACTATATGCCCAATATCCCTTTTTGACATTTCATTCATTTCATTTGGGCTGGTTCTGAAGCAAATATACCTAAACGGGATAACCTAAAGAGATCGGTAACTTGTGGAGTAACAACACGAATTACTACAATTAATTATCTCATATTGCTTGTATCCAATAAAGTATCTGCTTTCTTATTATAAAAATTCCATCGTAATTTAGGGGAATTTATCGCTTCGTTGCTTGAAATCCGCCGATTTGCTCAATACACACACCGACTTGCCAAAATTGGTCTGTTTTGCAGCAGAAGATTATGTTGCGGTATTACCAGACAATTTATACAAGATGATTTTTTAGGACTATCACCGCGATTTTGTCGCTCATTTTGCGTCCCACGAAAACACGTAACGAACAAAAACGTGGCAATTTTGGACAGCTTTGTAACGCTAAAAAGTAAATTGGCATCCCTGACCAACTTGTAGCATGATATAAAAAACTCAAATTGGTCATTACTATTAGGTAGTAGTCGTAGATACAGCGTGTTTATTGTAGAAGGCAGAAGAAAACTTTTATGTTAAAAATTGACGGTTTATGCAACAAATAGTTTCGGAAAATTACACATCAGTGTCTTTGGCTGTCTTGAGGCCATGAAAGTTTTTGTCGATTTGATTTCTTTTTTAAAATCGCCTAGCTGTCTAAAATTGCCATATATTGTTATGTTAGGTTTTTTGTGGGGCGCAAAATAACCGAGAAAATCGCTTTAATAATAAATAAACAAGACGCTGTGTAATTTTCTGAAACTATCTGAACACCCGTTTACATAAAGTCTCTCAGTGCCGTCCATTTTCAATATAAAATTTTTCTTCTATCTTTTATAAACATGCTACGGCCACTATCTAATAGTTTTAAGTCCCATTTTATGATTTTTAAATTGCGCGTTGGTCGTTTTCTGTGACACCTAGCTATCCGTCTTTTTGTGGGGAGCAAAATAAGTGTGAAAATCGCGGTGGTAGTGCTAAAAAAGGAACCTGTATAAATGAAATTTTATAACTTATTCTTTGCTAAACAGATGTATGTCGTGTGTCCCATTAATAATGCAACTTTATAGCTATAGGTATTTCTGTGCCAAAATGTTACGATTCAGCTTGTCAACTATTCTACCGGTCAAATCTCAACAGTTACCTATTAATCCAGTAAATTTAATTGGATTTATATGGGTAATAATGCAATTCATTGGGTAAGAAAAATTTTCTTATCCATCGATAGTAGGTACACCATATAGAAAGCTTAAATCCGAATTTTCGACCATCAACCCGTTGCAGGTTTTCCGCCATCTTGAATTTAGTGCTAAATTAGTTTTTCGCGGATAACAGCTGTATTTTTAATTTTACCAAAAAAATAGTCGATACCATTTTTGAAGGAAAAAAAGTGCTCTACAAATTTGTTCTCTTGACATTTACTTGAATTTTGCATATATAACAAGTTATAAGAAAATAATCTAGAAAAAGGGGTTGCAACTTTTTTCACATCCAATATCTTTTTTTCTGCTAACGACAGCGCGAAATTTTCTTAACAAAAGTTCTTCAAAAAACAAAATTAAATATGATATTTGTTTAAACAACTTTTTTCTATCAGCAATAGTTTATTTTCGGTACCGTCTCAAAGTTGCCTGCAACGTCTCCTGTCACCTCGTAGCGCCAAAGTACGCGCGCTATACCTTGACTGTGCATTGCAAAATTTCCCAAGTTTCTTTATACCTGACTGTACTTTATGTAAAGCATAATAATTGATATGTAAAAAGGTAATGGGTGAAGGTCATTTACACTCCTGGGAAAACTTTTATTCCATATCCAACATTTCGATTTCTTTAAAATCTTCTTCAGGATTCTACAATTTTTGTATTATTAAAATAATATGTAATATATTATGTAATATAATACACAATATAATTTGATAAAAAAAACATAAAAAAGGGGATACACGACAGTCAAAGATATAATGTCGTGTATCCCCTTTTTTTGGTGTTTCTTTATCAAATTATATTTTCTATTATATCACAAACCCATATTGTTTTAATAAAAAAAATTGTAGAACCCCTAAGAAGATTTTAAATAAATCGAAACGTTGGATATGGAATAAAAGTTTTCCCGGGAGTGTAAATGACCTTCACCCATTACCTTTTTACATTTAAATCAGCTGGGTCATTAGCTACTTTAAAAATAATAATTAATTGTGTCCGCGCATAGTAGTTTATGGTGAAAGGACGAAAAGTTGTGTTTTTCGGACGGATGCAGACTTCACAGGCCGAGGCGCAGTCGAAGCTGGCGAACCGCAGGAGTACATACCTACGTGTATCATACAATATTTCTTATTCGAATGTGCTTTGATAATATACAGTGTGACCCATTTGTTTTGGGGTCAGTCTGTAAAAAGTGTATCAATCGTGCGATTTGGCTGATTTTTTTTTTAAATTGTAGAGCTCGATGAACTGCACATTTTGAACAAAAATTGCCTGGTTCGCATAAAATCCAAAGCCTACTATGACCGTTTTTATGAGCAAAATTTTAAGAAACCATATTAGCGTTTTTTTTTGAAAAAATCTGTGTGCGCCAATGGATTGAGCACCCCTCGAAATGGGTATGTACAAAATTTCATCAAAATATTTCAAGTAATAACGATTTTGTAGAATTAAAAATGCAGCCAAGGTACGTCTTTATTTTCAAAAATTCAAAGTTGGCCATGGAAAATAATTGAATTGTAATAATACAACCTTATGCTTATAAACACAAAACATAAAAACAATTAAAATTATAAAATTTTTGTAACTTCTACCAAGCCTCCATTTTCTGCAATGCATTTGTCGTTCCTCTTGCGTACATTCAAAATTACATTTCGTATTTGCTGTGGAGTAATTTCCTCACAACTACGGTTTATCCTAGCTTGCAGTTCTTGTAAATTATGGGGTCTTGACTTATAAACATTTTGCTTAAGTGTACCCCAAAGAAAAAAATCTAAAGGAGTTAAGTCCGGAGATCTCGGTGGCCACTCACAGAAAGGACTATTTCGCCCTATCCAACAGTTTTCAAAATTATTATCTAGCCAGTTTCTGATTAAACGAGCATTATGAATAGGACTGCCATCTAACTGTAACTTTAAATTTAAACGGTATCTTAATGGTAACTCATCTAAAGCATTTCTAAATTCAATTTCTAGAAAATTCAAGAAGCCAGCCGCATTCAAATTCCCTTCAAAGAAAAATGGGCCAATTATTCTGTCGCGTAGTATTCCACACCAAACGTTAATTTTTTGTGAATATTGTCTCCTTGCATTTATTATAAACTCTGGATTTTCAGCTGACCAGTGACGGCAGTTTTGACTTGATACTACACCATTTGTAGTAAACGTGGCTTCGTCGGTGAATAAAATTTCATTTAAAAAGTTGCCATTATGGAGATATTCACCTTGCAGCCAATAGCAAAATTCTAATCTTCTCTCCTCATCTCCTGGTTCCAGGGTGTGCAAAAATTTTGGCTTAAACGGTTTTATTTTGTTTTGTCTCAAACATCTCCTTATACTCTCTCTGGGTATATGAAGGTCTAAACTAGCCGTTCGAACACTATTTCGAGGATTGTCACTAAAGTATTGCAGAATTTGATTGTTATTTTCAACAAGTCCACGGCGTCCATTTTGCCTAGTTTTTAATAAATTTTTAGAAATCGATCCAGTTTCATCAAAAATATTGTTTATACGTTGTACAGTACTTCGACTCACTGATCTACCTGGGTGTCTATTGTTAAATTCGGCCGCAGCTTCTGCTGCCGAGCGCTCGTTGTCGCCCACGAGTCGAACAATTTATATTTTGTCTCTTATGCTTAAATATTCCATAATTATGATAATTAATTGTATTGAGCACGAACAATTTCTGAACTCAATTTAGACAGTTTGACACTTAATAAAAGTAAACAATTCAATTATTTTCCATGGCCAACTTTGAATTTTTGAAAATAAAGACGTACCTTGGCTGCATTTTTAATTTTTCTACAAAATCGTTATTACTTGAAATATTTTGATGAAATTTTGTACATACCCATTTCGAGGGGTGCTCAATCCATTGGCGCACACAGATTTTTTCAAAAAAAAACGCTAATATGGTTTCTTAAAATTTTGCTCATAAAAACGGTCATAGTAGGCTTTGGATTTTATGCGAACCAGGCAATTTTTGTTCAAAATGTGCAGTTCATCGAGCTCTACAATTTAAAAAAAAAATCAGCCAAATCGCACGATTGATACACTTTTTACAGACTGACCCCAAAACAAATGGGTCACACTGTATATATGATTATTTAAAAAAAGTAGAAAATTAAGATCAGAAATGATACTGTTTAGTTTTCACTGCAATAAATACTAGTTGTAATAATAATAATAATAATTCTCACCCTCACAATACTCCAAACTAGGAGTACCCCAGAAGCAACCACATGCTTGTGCGGGGGAGGGGGGCAATTACTATTATTTTGTCTTCGTTACCTATGAACTTCTAGTCGGCAATGAAATAGAGCAAACTATTGAACTGTCAATGTGTCTGAACAGAAATTCAGTGTATTCTCGAATGTTCGTTGTGCTGGCGACAAACCATGAGCGATTGTTTTGTGTGCTAACTATATAGATATCTAAGCACATTCGAATAAAAAATATTGGATACAAGGAGGAGAATACAAGGAGAAAAAGTTGTTTTTCGTACTTCTGCGGTTCGCTAGTCATAAACTACGACACGCGGACAGAAATAATTATTATGCTCTGCATAATAATATGTCAAAATACAGTGAAGTATAAAAAACTCGGGAACAATTGCAAGGTACCGGCCAGGTATAGCGCGGGTACTTGGACCCTGCGAGGTGCCAGGAGACGTTGCGTTAACTTTGAGACGCTACCAGAAATAAACTATTGCTGATGGAAAAAAGTTGTTCAGACAAATATCATAGGTAATTTTGTATTGAACAACTTTTGTTAAGAACATTTTGCGCTGTCGTTAGCAGAAAAAAAGATATTAGATGTGAAAAAAATTTGAAAACATTTTTTTTTCTCGATTATTTTCTTATAACTTGTGATATATGCAACATTCAAGTAAATGTCAAGAGAACAAATTTGTAGAGCACCTTTTTTCCTTCAAAAATGTTATGAGCTATATTTTTGGTAAAATTAAAAATACAGCTGTTATCCGTGAAAAACTAATTTACCACTAAATTCAAGATGGCGGAAAACCTGCAAAGGGTTGACGGTCGAAAATTCGGATTTAGGCTTTCTATATGGTGTACTATCGACGTATAAAAAAATTTTTCTTACCCAATGAATTGCAATATTAAACCTTAAATTTACTGGACTATATTGATATACAGGGCGCTGGAGCTCTGTTTTATATTAAGTTTTATATTAAGCTGCTGCTGAACTGAAACATGACACTGCTGTGTTTTCGGAGGGGTGTAAAATAATCGGAGGATGTCAATTTCTACGTAACTCTACGCTGTTTTTGAATCGTGCTTTTACTCGTAACTTTATTTGAGGTTATCTTTTTGGTCGTGCAGGTTCAATATTTCCTTGCATCTTTTCGTTTTTGTACAAAAATGTATAGGTACTTGTTTCATAACGATAAAATGAAGCTTTTGCATTAAAATTGGCCAATTGTGTCCCAAAACACTAAAATTCGAAAAATAACATTTTCACTCACCCCTTTTAAATAATAGTAATTCTCACCCTCACAATACTCCAAACTAGGAGTACCCCAGAAGCAAACACATGCTTGTGCGGGGGAGGGGGGCAATTACTATTATTTTGTCTTCATTGCCATTTGCGGCTAGGGCCGACTTTTTTCCCGATAGAACTAGGATAGCATTCGCTCAAGTACTACGGAAAACCCTAGAAAACCGTAGTAATCCCAGCGAGTGTAGGACAATTAGTAAATCACACGGATAAAGCTATTTAGGAGCAATACCTTGAACCCACATTTGTCCAGCGCTCTTGGCCCCATGGCCAGCGCTATCGGTGTTTTTCTTTTAAAGACATGTGCATGCGCGTGCGTCGAACCAAGGTCGATCGAAGGCAGAAAAACATGCAAATGTTAAAGATGAATAATTATTGTATTTTCAAAATGAAGAAAAAATTCCAAATGGGCATTGGGTGAAACGTCATTTGGTTTCCTGAAATAAGTTGTCAAAATTTTGTCGATTTCAATCTGTTCGATTTTGAAAGCTCAAAATTGTTTTGTAACTTTAAATGGCACTTTTACCTTGGTATAGCCCTAGAAAAATTCAATAATTCAAACAATTATTTTAAAAAATTCTTAAATTTGCAAACGATGGCATTAAATAACCATGATTAGGAACAGGAAAAGCGACCTTACATTTCACCAACGAATTTAAACCTGAATTTATAACGATCAGGTAGGAAATACCCTGTATAATAACTAATAACAGTAATAGCTATTATAGCTTCTAACATCCTTTGAATTAAACTTTATCTTACCTTGCGTAAAAGCACTGACTTAACCCTTGACTGAAATTGCATTAAATGATTTGGCTTTTATTCAGTGATAAAAGGCGTTCATTGCTGTTGCCCAACATAATGTAGAATCGAGGGCGTAGTTTCAGGTTTCCTAAAAATAATCAATCGAAGTCGTTTGTCTTCAAATCCGCCAAACAATGAACAACAATAATGTTTGTGGGTGTGGGTAATATATTATATTGCAACTACTACCTCTTGATATAAATTACTTTGAAAATAAAAAATAAAAATAAAACTTGACAATACAATATCTTCGGTAGGTACTGAAAAATATATCGCAATAGCAACATTGAGGGCCAGTGTTTTGAAACATTCGATTTAGATCGACAGAAAGTGAAATTAATGACAGGAAAGTAAAAATGTTGAATTGACAGCCTACTTGATTGTCAGTTTTTTTTGTCATGGACGACTTGATATTTTTCATAAATCTGGTTCTAATGTTTGGCCTACTTAGATTGAACATCAGACACTGACATATGAGACCATGTTATTTAGTTTGACGGAGCTTCTTTGGTAAACATCTTGAAAACGGTTGGGTCAATTTTCAAGGCCTACTACAAAATTTTTTTCTAGTAAAAAATGACGAAAACCATTTAGCGATTTTTTTATTTAAAAGCTGACACCACAGCGTTAATCAGAACAACCTAAAACCCCCGTATACCAAATTTGAACAAAAAAAGGGAGTTCCATTCTGCAGGCTGTGAAAGTTGAGCAAAATAGGAATTTTAAACTCTGGCGAGTCAAGTGTGCCATGGAACATGGAATTACTTCGAAATAGTTGGATGATGAACAGGACCACTCACAGTGTCGATGTGCAAAGATCCAATAAAAAATATACAAGGTGTTCTTCTCTGTAGTAACTCCAAACGAAGTAAGCCAAAAAAATACAGAAGCCTGACAGTCAGTAAGTCCATATGAGTTAAGGTGGTTGGTGTGCCACAACAGGAAACGCACAGAAAATGTATCATCTTAGACAGTGACTTTATTGATAAAGGTCCAATAATTTGAATTGTTTTTATTTGTTGGTTGGATGATGTAAAGAAATAAATTGCTTTTGTATTTATTAATATTTATTCAATGATTCCAGAGCACTTCTGACCAATATAAAATTTAATAAAAATTCATCATTTTGACATCACTCAGAAAAAAAGACCCTGTACATTTTTGTATTGAATCTTTGCACACCAACACTTTAGGTATGTTTTATTGGTGTCACTGTGAATGTTGTGACATCTGTTAACCCGTTTTATTGTCTTTTTTTTCTGTCACTAGATTTACCAGTATTACTAGTGACGCACCAATAAAACGCAGCTTTTGAGTAGTCCTGTTGATCATTCATCTATTTTGACGGTATTCCATGGCACACTTGACTCTCCAGATAACTTCCTGTATATTTGTTGTTCAAATTTGGTATACGGGGGTTTTAGGTTGTTCTGATTAACGCTGTGGTGTCAGATTTTAAATAAAAAAATCACTAAATGGTTTTCGTCATTTTTTACTAAATTATCATCAAACTATTTTACGTAGGTATCTAAGCAAAATTCTTGACTTTTATGAAGCAAATAATTATTACTTATTACCTTTAAGTTTAATTTCGCATTAATGAATATTGATGAGTAAGCCATGAAGAGAATTGAAGCAATTGTTTTTACCATTCTCCGTTTCAAGAGTATTAATTAAACTGTCAAATAAAAACAATTGCTTCAATTCTCTCCATGGCCTACTCATCAATATCGATTAATGCGAAATGAAACTGAAAAGTAATAATTATTTTTTCCAAAAAAGTCAAGAATTTTGCTTAAATACATAAAATAGTTTGATGATAATTTAATTTATTATTATTTTGACATCAATTTAGAACTGGAAAACGTAATGTGACTAAATGTATATCTACCCTAAATGCTAGATGGTACATAAACTTTGCAACAAACATAACAGAATTTTACAGCGTTAATATCATTTTCTTTCGAAAAGTACCTATTCTTATCAGTAATTAGTAATACAAAGTTAATAAAATGATGAAGCTAGCGATATAAAAAAGTTTTTACGAAGTTACAAGTTTTTAAAATTTTCAGAAATTTAATAAAATATTAAAAATTAGCAAAAACTAAATCTTTTATTAGAGCATTCAAATTTGGCACACTTACGTAAAATTGAAAAAGAACCAACTTTTTCAAGTAAAACTTTTTGATATTTTAACAAATAAACCCATTTTTGGCGATATATTTTTTAAATGGCATTTTTGACAGATAATGAAAGTCACATGACCACGTTTGGGTGGGTCATTTTTCAACATTTTTCAAGCAAAAGGTAACCCCAAAATTAAATTTCAAAATAAAACATTAATTCAAAATTTCCCCCTATGGTGCGAACTTTTTGGAGGACACTGTATACACCTATATCGTTGGATTCAGAATTGAAAAAGGAAATAAAATATGTAAGTTGTAAAATACAGAAAATCACTTTCAGTTCCGCTAAAACCAAAAGTTATTTAAAAAAACTGAATATTCAGGAATACTACCTACTTAAAGGTTTTCTAATGGTTGCGTAGGTAAAAAATTAGATTTTATTATTAAAAAAATTATGGACCCTTGTACAAAATACGAGCACACCGTCAAATGCCCCTTAATTTTTATTAGGTACCAATTCGTTTTTTGAATGACGATTTTATGTTAACATGTCTGCACGTATAACACACCTTTCCGCTTAGATGGGCCGCCCACCTACTTGTAGGACAAATGTACAAGAAACATTTTTTATGGAGAAATAAATGGGCAACTCAGAAAGCCTGTCGACTTCACCGAAAAAACATCAACGTAGAAATTGTTGTAACGAAAAATGCCTCTAAAGTTGTTATATCAGCTTTCAATGTCTGCACTGTTTTCTAGCCTACTGAAAGGTTTAGCAGATAAATTGTAAGTTTGGGTATTCTGCTTACAGTTATAATTTTTATGATTAATCTAGAGGCATTTTCCGTCGCATCTTTGTTGGCTTGAGGCCCCCAGGCCCCCATTTTCCTTTTAGTTTCCATTGTTTTCTCTGTAGAGCTTCCATCAGTTTCTAGAAATTTGCTAGAACTTTGATTTGTGCGTCTGTCATTGGCCAGGAATATTCTAGAGTAGTCTCCAGGCTTCCATTTGAATATTAAGCCCTGGGAATTGCGCCTGAGGGAAGTTGAAGGTTATGTTATAACGCTATTTTAGTGCGATTTTTGGAGCTGATAGAGTATTCTTGGTCAGTGAGAGTATCTGAGAAGTTTATTTGTGATTTGTGAAGGTTAGACAATAAAGGTTGTAACCAAGACAACGAGTTTGGACTGTGATTGTTGAGATTCAGTACATTATTTTTGATAAGGGGGCGTGTCCTACCTTCCTGTACGCCACTGGTTATGACAACAAACCGTCGGTAAGTTTATTTTATTGCATTTTATACCCGCACACTATGTACGAAGTTTTAAGTTAATAACGTTTGTCGTTTCTTATTATTATTTAAAAACCGTTAAAAAATTAAATTTGAACACCCTGGATCTTTTGTATTAAACATTTTATATCATTATTTCGTTTTAAGTTTCGATAACTAAAACAATGAAAAAAACAATGGGTGGGTGTATAGCCACGATTGAAACCTGCAATAATAAATAAAATCTGGCAAAAACATAATTAAGGTTTGCTGTAAAGAAAATAATGTTTAAATAAAAAGCGAAAGTGTAGGTATTATTATACATTTAGAGTGGTAATTACATGGAAGTTAATTAAATAATTGAGGATTATAACAATTACACCTGTTAGTCTAATTAACCTAAAAAGTAAAATATAGTGTTAGTCAATATTTTTATTCCAAGCTCCACTATCCTACATTAATACCTGTTACAAAACTATTAAATACGAACTAATTTTTTAAAGATCAATTAATTAGCCATGTAGGTAGTAGCGAGAACCAATAGCTCTAACGAATATAAATTTTATACACATATTCACGCTCTAGAACCCATAAGTGATAATGAAAATTATACAGGGTGTTTAGCATATGTGTCCGCAAATGTCCTGTTTTAAGGATGTTTTATAGTCTGTCAGGTTTTTTGAGAATATCTCGTTTAATTCAAAATTTTGCAGAATGTGGCTTATCGTTACAAATTCTGTATCTCTTAACCTTTATTTTCACATAAACATTGCTAGGAGCACAGACTAACGAGTAATACAGACAATTCCTTAGCGACATGTGTCAAAAGGAGACTCGCTTTTTAGCGAAATATCTTCTGAGTATATCAATAATGTGCATTTTGTTTGATTGTACGTTAATCTACATAGCGAAGAGATTGCATTAAAACCAAATTTATACTTAAAATACTGTCTGTCTTCCTGTAAATTGAAATGGAGACTCGCTTATTTCTGACACATGTCCGTAAGGAGGCTTCTGTTGCAAAGCTATCTATTCTGTGCTAGGAGCCAATTTTGAATAAAACGAAAATTGACATTTTCTTCTGTCAAAATACGACTGTTAATTTTATTCAAAATTAGCTATTATAGTATTTTCCTAGCAACATTTAGGTTAGTGAGAATAAAGCTTAAAACAGTCAGAATTCGGGATGATACGTAACTTTACAGTAAATTACGAACTAAACGAAATATTCGTAAAAACGTGTTTTGACAACTAACAGATTGTAGAACAGCCTTAATATATCTAACAGGGAAATTTGCAGACAATAAAGATATGTTTGTCTCTATTCAAACTTATATATTATATATTATAACCAAATTTGGTAGGTACAACCTGGACCAACCCTATATTAAAGACCCGTGCACAGCGCTGTTTCAAGCGATCGCCACTGGCGCTACACGACGCAACAAATTTACACGGTGGTTTTAGTTAAAACACCATTGTTGCAGAATCTTTTATAAAATAAAAACATGCAAATATGTCTGTTACAACGAAGTTAATATTCAAAATAAAATAAAATATTTGTTTGTTATGTCGCTCTAATTTGACAAGTTCACATGGCATATTTCCATACATTTTCTAAGAGAAGCGAGTCTAAAAAGCAAGCAAGAGTATTTGGTAGCTTTTGGTTTGAAACGCAGTCCATGGCTAGTTGTAGTATGTGAAAGCATAAAACACATTAGATTTTTCAGTTTCTTCTTTATAATGGAGTACTATCCTTGTCTATCCATTTAGACAAGGAGTACTATTGGTTCGCTTTGAAGCTGGATATTTAAAATTTTGGATTTTTTTAAACGTCAGAAACTGACATCCCAATACCCCCAGAATGCCCTCCTATAACCTATAATTTTTTTCGTCGTGTAGCGTCACCCCAATCCGTAAACAACAATGAAATATGACGGCATGCTCGGGTCTTTAATATAGTGTTGGTCCAGGTACAACTGACTTAGGGAATACCCTTGTTTATGGATACTCTAGTTAGACAATGTCTGACACTGACATAAGGATATGACAGAAATACGATAGATACAGGGGACAGATTTTGCAAAAAATAAAGTTGTCCAGCGGTTTTTTTTTGGTACATTTTAATATGGACCGGGAGATAGTGACAGATTTTTGGACGTGATTTTACTCAGTATGCCTTTCAAAGGGCATTATGTGGCACATATTCTCACAATAATAAGGTATGAATCAGAGAGTCATCCTGGGTTCTTCATGTGAAAAACTGAGTTTTCAATTATTCGAAAAATATGCGTTTTGATATGATTTCATACATGCTGCCATGTGTTTTATAATGAACTTCAAAAAAAAAATTCATCGGAAAAAATAGGCATACCGTTAGGGTGGGTCCAAAGGGCTATTATTGACACGTGATCTTGTATTTTAATTATTAATTTTTCCACGTTTCTGAACAGGCTGCCAATGAGAAGTATGCAAGTTCTTATTATGGAACTGCTGAAGAAAAGATGGCATACCGTTTGCGCATGTCCAAGTACACTTTACATCGAATAACTCGTTTAAATGATTAAATAACATCATTGATTAAGGTTACGAATTCCTTATTCAATGATAACATTCAAAAATTGAATATACCTATTACCATTGAGTAAAGGATATATATTTTATATGGATAGAATATATATCCTTTACTGCTTTACTCAATGATATTACGCCGTGTTGCTTTGTTTCGGTCCTTAAACAACCACCTCGGTCAAAAAAGTGCACTTTTCACCTGTTATAATATAACCTAACCAGCCAACAAATCTTAAAAATAAACACATTCTGTCTCCGCTTTATAAGAAAAAGCAACAAAACAAATTCTAGATATCCGAGCCGGTCGAAAGTAGGCCACGATTTGATTTATTCCAATTTACCGAATTCCTCCACGCACGCCGGATTATCTAATTTTATATTAGAATCTTATTCAGAAATAGTTATTCAAATGAAGTAGCTGGCGCGAGCGGTAGATGGATGTAAATACACGTCTTAACCTAAATATTTAACTTCTTGTAAATGGCCGTCACTTTGTTGTTTTATTAAGCCCGACTCTTCAAGTATCTAAATTCTCAGTACCTATATACCTAAAAAAAAAAACACAAATAATATCTTTCAGAGTAACTCCATTTTCTTTACTACACGAGTGGTAGGTAATAAACAAATTTTGTTTTGTATTGGCCAAGGAATTCAATTTTGGCATTATTTTGCCGAAACTAAATAAATTCAAATCACTCGCAGGAAATGGTTACGACGGGAAGAAAGCTAGAAAAATCAAAATATGCCGGTATTGTCGGATTTATTTATTTATTTCATGCTATTACACAGTCCAGTGCTTACATTTTTCAAAAATTTACACAATGTTATTAGTTATTACACAATAGTGCTACATTTGTCAATAAACTACAATAAATATAAATATTATAATATAATAAGAAGAGGCAATTTAGGGTATATGAAACAAACATTTTCAAGTTCAGGGTGTTCCCGTATATTTTGATTCATCACTAGAACCTTTATTTTTCGAGTTAGAAAAAAATTACTTAAATGAAAGTTTTATGGTTTTTTCTGAACCGCTAGGATCTGTTACTAGATAAAACAAATAAGCGTCGCAAATTTATGAAAAATATAAACTTTTTTTAATGGAACACCCATTTTTCCGATTCCAGCAATATAAATATGTTATGTGTTTGCTCTAAGCACTCGCATGATATTCCAAATTGTCATTCCATTATTTTTGGGACAATACACCTTGGTACCCTACAACTTTCATTTAAGTATTTTTTTTCTAACTTGAAAAATAAAGGCTCTAGGGGTGGGTCAAAATATACGGGAACACCCGTACATATTACCATTGATTAAGGTATTCGGATATTACAGTAGATGGGTTTGTTTTTGCTACAAACTAAAAAAAAAAATAAAAGAGCAAACATTGCATTGGCAGGGTTTGGAACTTACTAAGTAAGCTCTCTCTATATAAGAAATTTGGATTTTACTTATTTTGTTTTTAGAAGTCGGTAAGTGAGATCCCCTATAGCAGTGACTATAGAAATTCTTTCTATAGTCACTGCCTATAGTTAAAACAAAGTCTAGAGAATACTATCTCTGGACGCTGGTTAAAATCTAGCTTGTTCAGAAACTTAGGATCAAAATAAGTTTTACTGTAGCGGCTGACGTATTGTCATGCAATTGGTTGTGCTGGGTATAACTCGGGGTACCGATTATTGCAGCTTTTTTCATGTAACTAGGTCGATTTTCTTTTGTTAATTAAGGACTTTTTAATACAGAAATCTGCACCTGTCATATTAGTGTATTAAGTATTATGTCGAAACAGTATAGATGAGAAATGCGGAAAAATTGTTTTGAAGTTTGTTTGAAGACTAACTAAATTACCTGAAATATTATTTATTGTGTAAATAAGTACGGACTTTTGTACTTGTAAATACAGGTTCAGTTTTAAACAACGAAACTTCAGTCAGTAGAATAATGAAAAATTTCGGTATTTAAAACTGAATCACCCGGTATCTTAGTTGGTTAAAGTAGCTACGGCCCCAGTAGGAGTCCCGGGATCGAATCCCGGCTGGGGTACATTTCTTTCAACTGATTATCCGTTACCTGGTACTCTACCACTGAACTATATACGTATATAGTTATACGTATATAGTTCAGTGTACTCTACAAAAAAAACTCTTGATTAATTATTATGTTTTTAAAAAAATAATTGGCAGGTTCACTAAGTCACACCAAAAACTGATCAGTCGCTCTTTACAAACTTAGGTAATCAATAATTTTTTAAAACCGATTTTACGGTTTTCGGCCACTACACCGCAAAAAAGTAGGCAATCGGACCGCCAAACCACAGTTTCACCCAATTCCGTGGTTACGAAATCGCTTAGGCCCGCCCGCCTATGACTCGAATTGAGAAGATTGTTTTGCCTTTTTGCATTGGAAAGTATCTGTGATCAAAGATAATCCATCCGCTAATAAGATGTCCAGCCACATTGTTGAAAATGGTATAAAAAATATTTTTGTTAATCAAAACTACTTTCCATGGACCACGTACCTACTTGGAGCCCCGTGGGCCACTCCGTGTTGAATGCTGGTAGGATTTAGGTTTACAAGAAACTTTATACTTTTTAATGTCTAGGTATATTTTAACGGTTCGGTATATTTTATTACCATCCTCAGGTTTCTACAAAAATATTAAAATAATAATCAAAAAAGTTCTTAAAATTGGAAAGAATAAGGAATACAAACCAAGACATAGTATTCTCTAGACTTTGCCAAGACATCAAAATGACAAAAACTAGGTGTAAAAATGACGCTGCTTACGAAACTAGTATTTCCTTTTGTCTAATTAATAGTAGGTATAAATCAGGTAACATAGATAACATATCAAAAAAGCTATGGTAAATTATTAATAATATGCAACAAATTGAAAAGGTATAAATGGTCGTTGGAAGTTGATTGAATACAAATAGCAGTAAAAGCTACACCATAAAAATATAGGGACAAAAAAACAAAAGATCAGGTACCCAGTGGTAAAAAAAAAACAACTACACGGTGGTGTAAGAAAAATTACGTTAATCTACCGATGATGTTGATATACAGGGTGTTTCTAAATAGTGCCAACGTAATATGACAGGTAGAAAATGTCATTTTGAACAAAAAGTTTCCTAGAAACATGGGTCCGAAAATGTATAATAAAAAAGTTACAGGGTGATAAAGGTACAGTTTAAAAAACATATTTTTCGCAAAAAGTGCAACAATTTCGTGTAAGAACCATTTATTCCCATCGCCCAGAGGCGGAGGGGCGGGGTAGCTCAATGGGTTTTATACTCATAACTTTTTTGAGGTTATCTTTTTGGTCTTACAGGTTCATCATTTTAGTGCATCTTTTCATTTTGCAACACAAGCGTTATCTTGTTCCATTGCGATAAAATCAACCGTTTGCGTTGAAATTGGCAAAATCTGCCCCTGTTGAAATAGGTTGTCAAAATTTTGCCGAGCTCAATCCGTTCCATTTTGAAAGCGAACAATTTTTGGCACATTGTTCATAGGAAATTTTTTGTCACTTTAAATGGTACAATTATTCTGTGAAATTTGAAAGCGGTAGTAGAAAATTTTATCTTTCGAACTTTGGAGTCAACAGGTGTTTTGGGGCACATTTTGCCAATTTCAACGCAAACGGTTGATTTTATCGTAATGGAACAAGAGTACACTTTTGATGTAAAATGAAAAGATGCACTAAAATGATGAACCTGCAAGACCAAAAAGATAACCTCAAAAAAGTTATGAGTATAAAACCCATTGCACTACCCCGCCCCTCCGCCTCTGGGCGATAGGAATAAATTGTTGCACTTCAGTCACTAATGAACTGCACCAAGTTTCATTTAAATAGCATAACTTCTGTAGAAGTTTTTGCAAAAAATATGTTTTTCAAACTGTACTTTATCACCCTGTAACTTTTTTATTATGCATTTTCGGACCCATCTTTATAGGAAACTTTTTGTTCAAAATGACATTTTCTACCTGTCATATTACTTTGGCACCATAATTTAGAAACACCCTGTATATGATGTAGAATATAAAATATGTTTTTTTTTTTTTTGAAAATACACTGAAAATAGCTTTTAACTTTCTTTTGGTGATGCAATTCCATAAATAAACAGTATTCTTTATTTTAAACTTCCCTCGATTCTTCTGATAATGAATTCTTGGTAGCTTAATTGCTGCATTTATTCTCGCATTTGTATATGTCTCAATCTCTATCTTATAATATTAAAAAGTAAGTATTTTATCTTTTTGTTTTTTGCCGTGCAGCTATCAATAGGGGACAAAACTGAAAGGAAATAATCTAAAAAAACACGGAAATAATTTTTGGTGGGCGATGTGGAATGCTTCCAAAGCAATAATTAAAATTTACGACACCAGCCTAAAAATGTCTGCGGACTTCTTATTTGCGGTTAGATTAGATTGGTTTCAGGGATTGCCATATGGAATTATAATGTGTAAGTGTTTAAAACAACTTTTCTTATTAATTATTGTGAGCCAAACATGAATATTTTGGGTAAAAAACCAAATAGGAAATTCACTAACCGATAATAACCAATGGTTTCCCTATACCCTCTAACCCTCTAACCCCTATAGACGAACCTCTAATAGGAAACACCGGTGTCTCTTACATCGATACCGCTGCTATAGTGGTCGTGTAAATATATAACTCTAAATGTCATTATAAAGATATTAAACAAGTAAAATCGTCATCTATCATTTAAGAAGACAATAATATTGTATTCTTCATTCTTATATTACTCCATATTGTTCAACGACCTTGAACCACGAGTTATTCTCGTTCTGGTTTCGTTTCTTGTGTATAAGTATGTTGTCACTTTTTCACAATTTGAGTGGTTATTTTGACATTTAGTCTCAAATAGGGACAGAATAGACAAAACGTTCGTCTCTGTTTTTCAAGGTCAAACGCTAGTAGACTCGTGTATGCAGTGGCATGCTTCAGTTTTCATCCATCGGCTCCCCAAACCTTGGAATCTTCGAAGGAAAACTTGTACCCTTGTGGTCCCCGGGTCTTTTGGGACCACCACTGCCGACAACCATAAAAATCCACTAAAATCGCCGACTATGACGCGAATTCTGATTGGCCGCTCCGCTGGGCTAGACGAGAACAAGTGAAAGTGCAAAGCTAACCTCGATTTCACTTTCGTTTAGTAGGACGAGCGAGTCCCACGACGTATTTAATTTCTGCGATGGTTCGTCGGTCACGTCGAGCGCTCGTTCTCCTTTTAGCTGTACAAAATGCCGAAGAGGAAAAGAGCCGGGTATACCTCAGCGTTGGTGAGCGTGGAGCGAGTAGAAACCGCCGCGAATTAGGTCGTGTACTCCTTAAATATTGCATCATTCGCCAGACGATTATGCGACGGATGAGATTCTATGGTTCACGCTGACAATGCAAGAACTACTAGGAAATCGAAAAAAAAACGATACGCTCGCTGCGCAAACAAAATGGAGTCTATTTATCTCCTAGAATGTAGTGTAAACGAACGTATTGTCCTATAACCTAGTTAGTAGTTGTAGTATCTAGCGGAATGCATTTTCATGATTGACTTGTTTCACTTCCAAACCAAAAAGACAAGATGTAATTAGATGTCTATAATAACATACTCAGAAAAATGAAACAAGAAGTAGGTAGGTACTGATGAACTTGTTTGTTGTGCCATACAGTAAATCAGCTCTACGCAAAGTCCGGGTGAGGAAGCTGATCAACATAATAAATTCTGTAGAGGGGGCAATAGTCTTAGCCATACTATAATCTGACTCACGAAGGTATGAAGGGTTGAACCAACTAAAGTTGCTCTGGTAGACTAGTGGAGCAATTTCCAATACTCTATGTAATATATAACATTATAAATAAGAATTCATGAAGTTACTGCGCCGCCCAATCTATTATATTGGGCGGCAGGGAACTTGCTTGTTTTTTGGGGAGATTAATAGGTATACCAGGACGAGTTTTTTTTTCGATGCCCACTATGGGGATCTCGGAAACTAGCAGAGCAAGAACAAAGGTTAAATGGGGAAAGAATTGTAGTTTTGTATGCTCAATCTAATGCCCCTTTTGGATTTTTAAAAAAGTTCTAGATATTTTGAAAAGAGTGATTTTTGCATTTCATCAGATCAGATCTCTGTAGCTCCGTTATTTCTAATTATACAGAAAAACTGTACATAATTTTAGGCTTTTTGAAACTTGTGTTTTTTTTAAACGTAAATCATAGTTGGCTGTGGCCTTATCAAATCAGCCATTTTTTGAGCTTCCCAAAAATATAATACTAGGCATAGTTATTATAAAAAATAAACTAGCTATGGCTAATTTTCTGTTTTTTTTTTAATTTTCACATAGTCAGCAATGGAATATTTTTATAATTACGTTCTATTTTATAATAAGACATACTTTAAACTTCCAAATATTTTATTTTAAGCTGGTAACAAAATGTAACAAAATAAAACAAAAATTATCATGACGGAGCTCCACCACATAATTAAGCAATTACCTAGATCAGCTCTATCCAAATAGTTGGATAGGGAGAAATAGACCTATTTCCTGGCAGCCCCGATCGATCCCCCGATTTGTCCGTTTTGAATTTCTTTTTGTCGAGAACAGTACAAAATAAAGTATGAGGCAATTGTTGAATTGAGAGCAGCTATTTTAGAAGCAATTGCCAGTATTGAGAGGGGCTCTCTAAGAAAGGCGACAAATTCAGTTTTAAGAAGACGCAATATTTACATAAATAATAATGGTGGATTGTTTGAACACCTTTTTTATTTTAAAATGTGACCTTTTAAAATAATAATAATTTGAATTTGAGTTTTTTTATTTTTGTTTTATTTTGTATATAATAATATATAATTTTGTATATAATATGCCGAGTTTTATATCTTTGGAAAGCTAAAAAAATGGCCGATTTTATAAGGCCACAGCCAACTATGATTTACATTTAAAAAAACACAAGTTTTTGTCATATCTCAAAAATCACAAACAACATAAAATATTGGATTAGATTATCTTATTAAGCCCAAAATTATCTACAGTTTTTGTCTCTACTGTTTTTCTGTATAATCAGAAATAACGGAGCTACAGAGATCTGATGAAATAGCAAAAAAAACACTCTTGTCAAAATTTCTAGTGAACCATGAATTTTTTTAAAAATCCAAAAGGAGCATTAGATTAAGAATTCAAAACTGCAATTCTTTCCCCATTTAACCTTTGTTCTAGCTCTGCTAGTTTCCGAGATCCCCATAGTGGCCTAGCTTTTTGAAATTTTGCGAATCTACTCAATTTTTCATTCTGAACAAGTTTTCTTTATAACATTTTGTCGTAAAAAATCCCTAATGGGGTTTCTTGAAAATTTGATATTTTAAAAAATCATAGCAGGCCATGAAATAATTACCCCATCCAAATACCACCGCCTATGAGATACTCTCCCTTGGTACTACCAATAAAAAAAACAAAGACCATTTGTTTTCCTTGCCCTTCATATATTTCTGAGGTGTCCAGTATCAAATTGGGACACACTGTACATATAGGTACAGGGAGCCCATCCAAGCGGAAAAAGTGCGTTACGAGGAGACAGGTTAACATAAAATCGTCATTCAGAAAAGATATTGTAGTACAAATTAAGGGGAATTCGATGGTGTAGGTACTCGGATTTTGTATACGGGGGTCGGTAAAAAAGTGATCGCGAAAAAACCTTTTTTGCAAAATAAAAAAAAACAATTTCGCCTATTCAGAACCATTAGAGAACCTTCAAGTAGTACTCCTGAATATTTAGTTTTTTGAAATAACTTCTGGTTATATCTAAAATGAAAGTGATTTTCTTTATTTTACAACTTACACGTTCATTTAACCATTATAGGCTTCATTTTTTAATTCTGATTCCAACGATATATAATTTGACCTATTTATCTCCAACCGTTTCCGAGATATTTATGAGAGAAGCTCCATTAAACTAGATACATCATAGTCTCATGGTCAGTGTCTGAGGTTCGATCCGAGTAGGCCAAACAATAACACCAAATTTATGACAAATCAGGTCAGCAATGATAATAATACTGACAATCAAGTAGGTTGTTAATTCAATATTTCTATTGACCAGTCAGATTGGTCTAAAATTTTGTTGCTGAAGCTGTTACTAGTTACAGTTTAAATAAATCTCTCGCTGCATCTCTCTGTGATTTTTCGTTATTTCTTCTAAATTAATTTAAAATTCGTTCTTTATCGTCCTCGCTAATTCTAAACCTAATTTTTCTCTTGCTAATCACACTTCCTGTCGATCTTAATCTTCGATACCGCTTACATATAAATGAAGCACTCGGATCATTTATATTTGGATATTTGCGAGAATACTCCTTCAAAATTTCTACGTGTCTTTTATCATTTTTGACAAAGACCTTTAAAATATCACAGAAAATTCTTCTTTCAGAAACATTTTTTAAAACCGTAACTATAGTAACAGCTTCAGTAACAAAATTTTAAGACTAATCTGACAGGTAAATATAAATATTGAACTTATACAGCCTACTTGATTGTCACTTTTATTATCATGGCTGACTTGATTGTCATAAATTTGGTTTTATTGTTTGGCCTACTCGAATAGAACACCAGGCACTGACCATGAGACCGTGTATCTAGTTTAATGGAGCTTCTCTTATAAATATCTCGGAAACGGTTGGAGATAAATAGGTCAAATTATATATCGTTGGAATCAGAATTAAAAAAGGAATCTTAAATAGATAAATGGGATTTGCAAATTGTCAAATAGAGAAAATCAATTTCATTTCCGCTAGAACGAGAAGTTCAAAAAGCTAAATATTCAGGAATACTACTTGAAGGTTCTCTAGTGGTTGTGTAGGTATTTTTTTTTATTTTGCAAAAAATGTTTTTGGTGATAACTTTTTTACCGCCCCCAGTATACAAAATCCGAGTCCACCAACGGATTCTCCTTAATTTTTACTACTATATGATTTTTTAGGAATGACGATTTTATGTTAACCTGTCTCCCCGTAACACACTTTTTCCGCTTGGATGGGCCACTCTGTACTAATAAAACTGGAGGCAACAAGGAGGCTACTAAACACTAGATTCCCTTCTTAAGTAGGTTACTGCATTTTCGATTATTAAAATATTTTATATTGGTGTATGCGCATGAGAACATGCTATTAGACTTAAAAAGTAGTTTCAAAACAGAAAGCCTCTTAAAGACAGCTATGAAAAATATGGTCTCCAATTACTAGCTCCAGGCTCCAGCAACAAGTATGTGACACTTATTTTGAAACGATATTTCCCTAAAATAAAATCTAAACAATTCATAGATTATCTGATGCTTATATCTAACTAAGAACCTCAATATCAATGCATTTAAACACTTTATAGCTGTCATTAAGGAGTTATGGTATGGCGATATTTTCTGTACCTATAGAACATAGTTCTCATCTTGCTGGATTGATTAGTTCCCAAATCTCTATATAAATATAAGGATATTCAAATTTGACAGATTATTTTACCAAATGGCAAGGTAGCCTAAAAAAATGATAATTCTTTATTAGTGTGTGTGAAACATTTTATTTTGGCAGAAGTTCACCGGGAACTTTTAAAAGTTTCATCAGATTCTTGTTATAGCTATAACTTAATAATTACACAATGATATTTGGAGACCCCTCTGGACCCGATTGATAACATTTTGGCCCTCCATTATTTTAGTTGATACAGGCGGTATTCGAACGCATACATAAAAATGTGCCTTATGTAAACAAATAAACGAGTATTTAGTATGGAAATTTTGCGAGACCCCCAAGCAAGTGACCTATATAATATATTTAAGAAATGGATCAGAAGATTGGGATGGTTACTTAGACATATTACAATAACGGCAATAAAACAAGTATAATAATAGGTAATTAATGTGACTTAATGTTAAACAAAAAGTTCATAATACATACGTACTTTCTCGGCTAATTTTTATTTTACAAGTTTTTATACTGAAATTCTTATTTACTATCAGTAAAATCCTAAAAGGTTACGTTATCTGTGTTAAAATAGTAAAACATAGGAGAGAACGCTAGATACGCAGAGGGGAAGTAAAATAAAAAACGCGGGAATAGGCCATAAAATTGCTGCCGCCACAGGCGTCGGTAATAACGCCGGTGAAAATTTTGGTAGTCAGTTGAGGAGTCTGATAAAATAAGTAATTTGAAAGCGTTATTAGTTGCCTCCTCATCGCAAACCCTTATTACGTTTGCGATAATTTCCCTGGCTTGGCTATGTATGGTCTTTCCGCGGACACTGGTCATTATACAACCACTACTAAGACCGCAAAACTCAAATTGTCTACCTTCGCGCACGGCTATGAGGCGAAGACTAGTGTATGTGATATTTACGACCGCCAGTCGCTCTAAGAAATATTCAGCTTGGGATACTGATTGCAGGATGAATCTTTACTGGGCTTGCTAGGCGTTACCGGATCGCAAAGACCTGTACAATTCTGATGCACTAGCGTAATGGCTTTGGTTTATTAATTTCCTAAAGACAATTATATTTGGAAGTTTGGCAACATTCGAAATTTTTTACTCGCATTCTTGAGGCTCGTATTCTCTGGTAAGGACTATAATTATGTAGCTCCCAATATTTTAGAACAGAATTTAAATATTATAATATTCCCTTGATTAAAACAAAACATACATTTTATGTTATTGCATCGATCGTCTATCTCTGTATTACTAAAGAATAACTAGCGCTGCTATAGTTTGATCTTTTGAAAAGTTTCAATGTGCTGTATCCCCGAAAATAAAAAAGATAAAAAAACGGCCAAAACCCGATTCGGTAGTATGCAGGGGGAACCAAAATGGGATATCAACTAAAATTTATTTTGTGCCTGACCTACCCGCAATGTTGGCTATTTTGTCATGGCTGACGGTTTTACAATGGATGGCTTTGAAAATCAACGCGCAATTTGACATTGCCTTATGGGCAATAGTGGAATTTGAAGCTGTTGTACACTGTTGTGTCAAGTAATGTCAAAAGGAGCAAAAGCAATGTGGGCATGAATATTTTTTAAATTTCATTTTTTTTTAAATATTGTCTCAGGTCGTGCACAAAGTATAGTGTACAACTCGTTAAGCAATGCGTATCGCATGCTAGTGCACTTGAAGGCACTCGGCTTCACGTCGTGCCACAAGATGTGCGCACTCATATGCAATGCGCGTCATTGCTTAGCTTGCTGCTCAAAGTGCTCAATATAGCTACTATTATACATAGGTTATAATATTACACTAACTTCATTGTACCAACTGTGGTTTTTCTCGACGGGGAAAAACATCCAAATCGAACTCATGTTGTACGTTGATTTAAATTGCCAGTCTATAGTGTGAAACTTTAGAACAGTTTTTAAGAAACTGCAAGTTATACTTTGTACTTGAACTTGGAAAACTCCCTCTCAACTTGCTGCTAAAACCAAACGGCCCTATTATAGGACTGAAACCGATGTTACGATGTTTGTGCCTGTGATCGTCTCGGATGCAGGTCGGATAGTTGTATGTAATAGCAGGAGGTGCTAAAAATAGGGAGCGCCACCGTCGACGGCAAGCCCAGCCGCGCCGCCGCCGCCGCTGCCGCTGCACCGACCTACTTCCGTACTTTTTTTAAAACATCTTTTGCAGGCGCGCACCGTCCGCTTCCGTTTAAACAGCGAGGACTCTGGGCCCCCCGCGACGTTGTAGAGAATGGGAGCGCAGAAAAAGAGTCTTGAGTTATATGTATGTATGTATGTATGTATGTATGTATGTATGTATGTATGTATGTATGTATGTATGTATGTATGCATGTATGTATGTATGTATGTATGTATGTATGTATGTATAACTCAAGATTCAATCATCACACAGCAATATAAGATTTGACGCGACGAACATTTCACAACCTCGAGTAAAAATATTAATTTCCGATATGTTTTGCATTTTGCAATCTTATCGTTTATGTTTTATAAATAATTTCCGATCTTAACCTTTGCAATTTTATCCAAAATTAATAGATTTTCATATCAAAGCTTAATTATTAAAATGATATAACTTCCTATTATTATCCTAAATTATAACAGGAAATTATCCGTGACCTATCAGATAATATGATATGAAATATTCATATTATTCATCTACAAATTTTAAATTTTGCTTTCTCGGAAGGGTAGAGAGAATCTGTGATCATTCCCGATAAGGAAAATATTTGGGGTCGTCGAATTCAAAATTGAGTTGTTTAAGGTGAAAACCAACCAGCAAGGGCGTCGCCAAGGGGGGGCAGGGAGGGGCAGCCGCCCCCCCCCCCTATAGAGTCTGGAATTTTTTTTACCAAATGCCAGCCAGGTCACTTATTATTTAAACAGTAATCGAGAAATTCACAAGAAAATTAATATTTCACTAAGTTTTTTCTTGTATACCTACTTATTATTTTGTTATAATGCATACTAGAGTTTAATCTTAGAGTCTCGCCAGAGTCTTTCATATTGAAATTATGCATGCTGATATAGTTTTAGTCAGGCTGCCATGTGTTTTAAAAATAAGTTCAAAATAGAAGATTCTTCGGAAAAACATAGGCATCTTGTCAGCATGGGCCCAGGGAGCTATTATGTTCAGACTTGGGTAGTATTCGAATCCTCAGTATTCGGAATCCTATTCAAGCTACTTTGCCAGTAATCGTATTCATATTCAAATACTCCCGAGAAGCAGGTATTCTTATTCTTGTAGCTACTTTTTAAAGCAGGTATTCTGTATTCGCTAATTTAAATACTGATTTTTTGAGGATTCTCTTAGAAAGAATACCGATGTTCAAATCTCAGTATTCAGAATCAGAATACAGGATTCAAAATTTGAATCCTGTATTCAAATGTTGAATACTAATAAGATTACAAAAAAAAAACGTGGACAATGATCGGTATTTCTTAGGTGTATTTAAATTTTTTGTTTTTACCTATATAAAGTTTTGATTTTTATTGTATGTATAGATGAAAATAGTCAAATATACAGTGTGTTTGGAAGATAGGCCGCATTTCAAAATACTTTTCAACCTGCAGTTCTACATTTGGATGCAGAACTACATTTTGGATTATACTTTTTTGAAATAGTACTATATTATGTGGTCGACTTTAATAAAAGAAAACCCCCAAAAATTACAAACCATATTAGGCATGTTTGTAAGAATAAAATGCATAGTGTCATCGAATTGGCCCTAGTTCAAAACCTTTGGTTATCCACCAAAAAAAAAAAGAGTTTTCCGGAGTACACCTTGTATAATAAACAACAGGTCATATATTGATGATCCTTTTTCGCGAATCGATTAAGCCTTTCCCAAGATATTATTTTATTCAGTATAACCAGCCTAGCTTATACAGGGTGTTTCACATAAGGTAATTAAATGAATACAATATTCATTATATGAATACATGGATTCGAATACTATTCGGTAATTGAATACTTTTGTTAGAATGGTATTCAAATCTCTAGGATTCGAATCCAGTTCAACTTGAGTATTCGTATTCGAATACTGGTTTTTGGTATTCTACCCAAGTCTGATTATGTTCACATTTACTTGTAAATATTTTAATAAATAATTTTTCGGCGTTTCCGGAAAAGTTGCAAATGATAAGTATGCAAGTTTTTGATATAAAACTGCTAAAGAAAAGATCGCATACCGTTTGCGCATGCTGAAGTACCTATACAGTTTCTATTGAATGTCATTTAACAATTTACACTATTTATTCAAAGTAAACGATCTTTGGGCATATCATATACGCAAACAGTAGGCCATCTTTTCTTCAATAGTTATATAACAAGAACTTTCATCTTTATCATTGGCAGCCTGTTCAGAAACGGAAAAAAATATTTATTAAAATACAATTTCACGTGACCATAATAGCCCTTTGGGCCCACACTGACGGTCTGACTATGGTTTTCCCAGGAATCTTCTATTTGGAACTTCACTTCAAAACACATGGCAGCCTAACTAAAATCATATCAAAACGCATTGTTTTCGAATAAATGAAGACTCACTCTGATATTATGAAGAACCCAGGTTGATTATCTAACTCACACTTTGGTATCGTGAAAGGCATAGGTAGGTACTGAGTAAAATCGTATCCAAATATCTCTCCTATAACGATTGATGATACTGAGCCGTCTGCTGGCTCAGCGAGTCCATACAGGCGAATTTCAGAGAGTGCGGGTGCAGTGCATGCCTGGATGTTTTTATTCTAAGGAATCGAATTATTTAATTATAGAGACGTTTTCAACCTGATAGATTTGTTTTAAGAAATTCCTAGATTTCTATATTTGAGAAAATGTAATGTCTTGTGTACTAAAATGGAAAAATCGATTCAGCTGCGTCTAATGAAATAACTTCAGTTTAAGACCAACTTGGGACATTAACTGAAATGCAAATAAATATTAATTTAAATATCTGGATCTTTAAACTAAAATAGTTTCTTTCATTTTAGGGCGCTAACCAACAAATTAAGTGTATTCAATTACCAAACGTTATAAAATTAATTCAAAGTAATGTTTTTATTTCAAGAGTACAGTATGTCAAATGGAAATCAAAATTTTAAAGAAATATGTGTACTGAATTTAAGATACTTTTTTTTTCTGTGAAGATAAGCGATACGCCGTCTGGTGTGCAAAAGTCATCAATAAAGTTTGCCGGGGTATACCACTTTAAAGTGGGGTACATATCATCTAGCCCCCCTCTGGCCCATTGGCTGGCGACGCCCTTGCCAACCAGTAATCTATTTTGTTAATAAATTTTGTGGGGTTTTATTAAAGTATTAATTAAAATACACACATCAAAAGAATCTAAGGGACAAGGATAAAAATTATAAAATAAAACACAATTCTCTGCTATATTTATTTATATTATGTGTCAAAATTCACAAAAGAATTAAGAAAATTTGCAGTTTCCAGAAATAGTATATTTCCTAACAAGTGCGGAAAAGACACTTTCCGCAAGAGTTAGGAACACTATTTTTTCTACAAGCGTGCGGAAAAGTAAGACACTTTTCCGCACGCATTTACTTTTCCGCACGCTTGTAGAAAAAAAAAATTATGCATGTTTTTGTAAAACATAATTAACAACAATAAAGCATCATTAAATAATAATAATTAATACAGAGGATTACCACCACGACTGTTAACAACCGCTCTACATCTACGAGGCATACTCAGAATTCATTTGAATTTTAAAGGCAGTCGAATAGTTGTTGGTCAGTTTAAAACACAATATTTGGCACCAAAAGTCTTCGTCCGAGCATATCTCATAAGTGCTCGATGAGATTTATGTCAGAGGATTGAGAAAGCCCAGGCAAAACATTAATTTCACTGTCCTGCAGAAATTCGCGCACGGCACTTGCCGCATGAGAACGCGCATTGTCGTTCATTAGTTGAAATTTTGGTTCAATTCTCTCAGCATATGGAACAACAATAGGCCGAAGAATAATGTTTTGATAATCTTCAGTTACCTACCGCTCCAACCAAACGAGATTAGTTCTTCCGCCGATGTTGATATCGCCCCATACCATGATCGTACCTCCTCGAATGGTACGAACCGCTCGAACAGCTGGAAGGCGTTCTGCATTTCCAGGACAACTCCACACGCGATGCCTCCTTGAGTCTGGCCGAAGTCCAAATCGGGGCTCATCAGAAAAGAAAATTGGAGTCCATTCCTGCTGATGTCAATTTATATGTTCTTGTACCCACTGTAAACTGGTTGTGCGATTTCCTCGTGACAATGCTAGAACTCTTACAGGCCGGCGGTCATTAACATGATCTTCGTGGAATCTGTTTCGGATAGTTCAGTCACTAACCCGTACATTGTGTGTATTGTTCAGCTGAAATTGCGACGCAGTGATACTGCGCTCTCGCAAGGCTAGCAATCTTAGAAATCTATTCTGAATTGGGGTAGTTACCCTTGTACGGCCTGTTTGTCGTTCTCTGACGTTTCCTGTTTCTTGGTATGTTATCCATAAACGATTAATAACACTCTTGGCAGTGTTAAGAGCTTCTGCGATATCCCTTTGTGAAATTCCAGCCTCCAACATGCCAATAGTACTTAACATCGTTTCACGTTCCAAACGATGTCTCTGCATCATAAAATATTTAAAATCAAACCAAATTTGTCCAGCACTGAGTGACAAATACCTATTAAATTAATAAGAGGGTTTTTCGTTAGAATTTTAAAAAATTCTGCAATGGGTTTTTAAATGTAAAAAAAACATTAATACGTTTGTACTATCAGTTGCTAGAACTGTTCAAAGTCGTACTAATTTTTTAAATATTTAAATACGAAATAATTAAGATAATATTCGCATTTTTTTATTTGTCCCTTAGATTCTTTTGATGTGTGTATTTTCTCGACTTCGACGCCGCGTAAATTAGAAACAAGCAATATTCGGACAGATATATTTGTTTAAATCGACTTATTTTGACGTCAATTATCTCCTGTCGTTAATGAAACACCCTATATATTGGCAGACTAGGGAAAATGGTTAGATTTCAAAAATGCAAAAGTACACTAGGGATGTTCTGATTAAAAACTGATAAGCTTGATATGACCTCTAGGAAAATAATGTTTGATACAGCCGGGGCCGCCGAGAGCCGAAACGGGCACTGGGACTCTTCAGCTTTTTGGGCCCCTATACGGAAAATATAACCAATCACCCTGTACATATACGATACGTAACTAATGTAATGATTACGATTTTATTTGAAAATAGACGAAATGTCAACTCTGCCCGGGCCCCCAATGCCTACGGGCCCCGGGAATTTGTCCCGTCTGCCCCCCCCCCCTCTCGTCGGCCCTGGATACAGCCGTGTAAAACTTAGATTGTAGATACATTATCTACAATTTTTATGTTAAGCATTTTAATAACTTGAAAAATAAAATTAGTGGTGACATTTAAAGTCGATAACCCTGTACAGTACATTAAAACATTTCCCACGAAAAGTTGTTTTTCTTACTTCTGCAGTTCGCCAGCCTCAACTTTTCGTCCTATACTTGTACCATAAACTATTATTTTAAAAAACTTCACCGAGGACCTTATTTAGAACCAGGGCCCTAATAAGGCCCTATAGACTACAAATAGAGTTTATATATGGAACATTCGGTTATATGTTTGTAATGTTAGTAAATTGAACTCGGATATACAGTGTGTCCCCAGATGGGGTACCGCACTCTTGTACAGTTTCTTATATTTAATTTTTCGAGAAAAAGTCATTCTTGATAAAAAGTTTTGTTTGTTCTTAAAATAAGATTGGCATGGAAAAAGTTAACATTATTTATACTGGGTGACCAGAAAATTGAAAAAACGTTAATTAACATAAGAGTAAACTGCCTCTATTTGTGGAGATACTGAAAAAAGTTATAAAGAAAATTTGTTCAGAGTAGTAAGTTACTTAAGAGTACAAAACTTCAAAAAATTTAGGCATACTTTGATTTTTTAATTTTTTTCTTGTTTTTCTTTGATTAAATGGTTTTCTGCAAATAGTATCACAAAACTGTATTAACAAGTTACCCAGAATGGAAAACTGCGCATGATGACAAAATTTAACAATTCTAGCTCGATTCTAGGCCTACTTGGTATTTTGGAAAATATTGGAAGAAACTCAAAGTAGGCCAGGATTGTCAAAATTTTTTCATAGTACATAGTTTCCTACTCTGAGTAACTTTTGCTAATACAGTTTTGTCATACTATTTACAGAAAAACATTTAATCGAAGAAAAACAAGAAAAAATCAAAAAATAAAAGTGGGCTTTACACTTTGAAATTTTGTACACCTAAGTAACTAACACGCTGAACAAATTTTCTTTACAACTTTTTTCAGTATCTCTACTCTTATTATATTAATTAACGTTTTTTCAATTTTCTGGTCACCCGGTATAAATAATGTTAACTTTTTCCATGCCAATCTTATTTTAAGAACAAGCAAAACTTTTTATCAAGAATGACTTTTTCTCGAAAAATCAAATATAAGAAACTTTACAAGAGTGCGGTACCCCATCTGAGGACACACTGTATAATTATTGTATGAAGGGTTTTATGGATAAAATAACAAAATAAATACTCCCAAGGCAATATAACTAAAATTCTTTGAACACTAAAATAAATCATTTTCATTGTTATCTACATATTATTTCAATCTTTACTTATATAATATATACTATAGGGATTCAAATCCCGGGATCACACATTTTTAAATGATTTTTCCAATCCCGGCATCTCGGGATTTCAATGTACTTAGTTAGCCTTTATTTTTGGTGCCAGTATTTTTGGCGTACAGAAACTCTAGAAACGACTAGAAATTAGTAAAAGTAACACAAGCAAAATCATATCAGATTCCTCAGAAAAACTCAACATTTCCTCCTTGTACCATAAACTACTATTTCTGCCTCTTATTACATTTAAACCGTTTTAGCGAATACAGATTTATTAAAATTTGATTGCCGAAACAATACTTGACAATACACTATACACTAGGTACACCTCAGAAAATCCAACCTTTTAACACTGACGTAGTGATTAAAGATGTGGAGGTAACATTTTATTATGAATTTATTAATGTTAATGGTATTTTTTTAAGTTTGAAGGCAACTTAAAACAATAATTAAATGTAGTTGTTTAAACGGCTTTTGATAAATCAGTAACATCAACTAAAACAGATTGCCTGTTACCAAGGAGACCAGAATAAATTTATAACTAAAAACAGATCCATAAATTATTACTGTTGTTTTTGTGTTCTTAAAAATTCTCATTTGTCGAAAAAATAAGTGTATACGTATGAAACTGATAACATTAGTAGAATATCATTCAATTATCTCATTAATAGCTATTATTGTTACATAATGTGGGATGTGGGAACAAATATTCCCAAAAGTATTTTCAATTATGTAGGTATAGGTACGTACTTTTATTACCGTTATGGAAATATTTGGAAAAGTCCTTAACAACTTCTCGAATGTACCGGACACCGAGCAACTTTATATTCAAGAAACACCAAACAAGTATTTATACCATCAGAAAATGCTACAAAACTCTGAGAAATTCAGTGTTTAAAATTATTCAATAAATCTATACAGAGTGGACTTGCAAAGTTCAAATCCCGCTTATTTCGAGTGCCGTCCACTGTATAAGCAGACCAATACCAGATATGCTACCTCGGACAGTAAAACCTCATCAAATTCGCGCATGACGTCACTGCGAAACATCATTCAGGTCGGCTACGCCTGCCGCTATTGGAATCAGATTAGAATTAGTAGATATTCTATATAGCCGCAAAAGTGAATAAGTTTTGTGCCATACTAATTATAAGGTTTTTTTTTACTTTCTAGAGTAAATATAATTGTTTTCTACCATGCCTAGACTTGTGCAGTTTCGACGTGTAATAATTACAATAGGGCAACAAAAGAAATCAAAATTAAATATTTTCGCTTTCCAAAGAATGCCACGACCAGTATTTGTTATTACCATTAAATCCCAGAGAACTTGAACCGTTTACCAACCGCTTAATTTAAGATATGTTTAAAGGGTTATTGCAGAATATTGAAACTCCTACAACTTATGAACACATGAACACAGTATCTAGAAATTACTTTACCAGAAAATGAAACTACTTCGAAAACTACGATATAACTTAGTAAAGAAAGGAAAGAAATTATCAATCAACAATCCATGAAATATACCTATAGCTGGATATGTTGCCTATGAATTCAAAAACTATTTCAATATTTTCTCTAAATTAGGAAAACATTGTAAACTGTGTGAAGTTAGGTATATCTCGCTTCGCGTATATTGTACTATGTGATATCAATTTAAAACTGCCAAAGAAAACTAGAAAAATGCACAAATTTATCAACATAAACAAAATTAATATCATGTTAATTTTTTTAAATACATAGATGCCTCTAATATGAAATATATTTTATTAGATTTTTTTAAATAAAATTTATTACATTACTATTATCAGACCAATATAGCTAAGCGAAACTACATACAGGGTGTCCCGTAAGTCATGGACCAAACGGAAATGGGTGATAGGGGACGTCATTTAAAACAAAGAAAACCCCATATGTTGTTATCCAATTCTTTACCGTTTTCGTGAAGGGCGTTGAAGTTTTGGAGAATAATTGTTTTTTTACAATATCTTCGTAACGGTTTGAGATATTTGCAACAAGAGTGTCCTGTTGGCATAGTTTGGGAAATTTACGTGTCCCAAAGCAAACCAGTGGCGGAGGTAGAGGGGAGGAGGGTCCATTAATTTAAGAAAAAACTTAGTACGGCCCTGTGCACAATTTAATTTGAATACATTTTTAGATAGACGACTTCATTTCCTACAAAAATTGTTTCTTCCTTTTTTTACGTACCTGTCGCCATTTCATTGCAATTTTTATTTTTTTGATTTAAGTTAAAATTTTCATGAAAAATCGCCGAAAATGTTTGATAGACAAGGAAAGGCAGAAGAATGAAGAAACGACCCACTCATCAGAATAAAGTAACTTTTATTGATAAACTCATTTGGTTAGGCCAATATTTTTGGAAATTTCTGGGTGTTTACCTAAATAATACGCTTTTAAGATATTTTTGTCACATTTTTCCGCAAAATATTATCAAAATTAATGAGATGTCATAATTATTTGTTAATTTTTTTTATAAAAGATGCTCAAAATGTCCCCCTTCCATCCTTATGCATAGTCTACATCGACGAAGTCCCTAAGGTTCTTTCATTCTGTTTTGTTGTATTGCATTCTGTTCCGTAAACTTTTTCTTTTAGATAACCCTATAAAAAGAAATCTGTGGTTAAGATCTAGCGAACGTGGTGGCCACTGTACACTCCCCCATCGACCCAGCCATCTTGCAAGGTATGTATTGTTAAGGAACTACCGCACACATTGATAATACTTAGTGTGGTGGCGCACCATCATGTTAGAGACACACATATTTTTGCGTACAACTAGTGGTACATCTTCCAACAAACTAGGCTGGGTCGAGGGGAGAATGTACAGTGCGGCCACCACATTCGCTAGATCTTAACCGCACATAGATGTCTACGAAGGCGTAGAGGGTCCACGCTTGTAAATTCACACTTCAGAGTCTGAATTCACACTTTAAACTCTGAATTCACACTTCAAAGGCTGAATTCAGACTTTAAAGTCTGAATTCACACTTCAAAGTCTGAATTGACACTTTAAACTCTGAATTCACAATTCAAAGTCTGAATTCAGAGTTTAAAGTGTGAATTCAGACTCTTAAGTGTGAATTCAGGCTTTGAATTCTAAATTCAGACTTTGAAGTGTGAATTCAGACTTTAAAGTCTGAATGTGCTTCGGCTTGAAAATATTTAATAAAATATGTAACAATTCTTTTCAATTATGCATCCTGTCCTTCAACATAGCCTAAGGTTAGGAGGAAGCTACGTTGCCGTTTCCGATTGGTAATAGTATAATAAATTATTCCTCAACGAATACTCGATAAGTGGATTATGATATAAATGTGTTTACTCGTTCGGAGGAATACAAACGAGTAATGACCATAAATCGAGTATAATACACTACTTTTTCTGCCAACTACCGGTCAAATCTCAATGGTCACAGATATACAGGGCATTGAAGTTCTTTTTTTTTTAAATTGAATTATGGCCATTTCTCCCAAAATATTCAAGGTGCTGAACTGAAATGTGACACCGCTGTGTTTTTGCTGCTGCAGAATAAGCTAAAGATGTCAATTTCTACGTTTCTCACAGAGGGCGCTACTTACACTGTACTTAACTGTAGGTACTCGGTACTCGTAACTTTTTAAGGTTACTTTTTTTATCCTGCAGCTTCATCATTGTAATGCATCTTTTCATTTTGCAATCGATACCAGTATACAGTGTGGCCATTTTAGTGTGCAACATATGGGAATTTTTTTTATTAATTGCACAAACAAAATACAAATATAGCCGAAAGTTGGTGCATGTTCGATAATCATATTAGGTGCCCTTAGAATGGTTGCAAGTTAAACAGCATACAGGGTAGGTCGAAAAATATAAAAATTGTACAAGAGTGAAGTACCCTTATTTCAAAAAATTTAGGAAAAGGTTATTGAGAAAAGTTGTTTAGAATTAAAAGCTATGCCTAAATACCAAAACATAGCCTCCTAAGAAAAAAAAATTTTCATCGATGAATTTCCACAGTTTCTTATTAAACATTTAAAATAAAAATTTTGCACCTTAAATGAGAGTTTTTTAAAGACACATTATCATTACTAATGTTTTACCTTGTTCATAAGAATTTTTGCGAAATTTTAAAGTTGTGTTTTATATCGTTGCAACAAACATGAAGTTTGTGATTCCCTAAAAAACTAAAAATCTAAGTTAATTTTACAAATATGCTTGAATTTGAACAAAGTTATGAGAAATTAATTTGATTTTGATTAATTTATGAAAGTGTTTAGGGGGAATATTAAAAAATATATATTTTTAGAAAATTATTAATGTTTTTCAAAAAAATATTTTTTTTTTCTTAGGAGGCCATGGCATAACTTTTAATTCTAAACAACTTTTCTTAATAACATTTTGCTGAATTCTTTGAAATAAGGGCACTTTACTCTTGAACAATTTTTATATTTTTTGACATACCCTGTATGCTGTTTGACTTGCAACCATTCTAAGGGCACCTAATATGATTATCGAACATGCACCAACTTTCGGCAATATTTGTATTTTGGTTGTGCAATTAATAAAAAAAATTCCCATATGTTGCACACTAAAATGGCCACACTGTATATCAGTACCAATACTAACGATATATAGGAATAGATACATGATTTTAAAAACATGTTATTGTTGGCACATTCAAGGTTTTCAGTTTTTTTATATGATTTAGGTTATTTGGTAAAAAAAGTCTCTCAAAGCATATATACGACATATAAGTCTATCAAAAAACTATTTATTATGCATAACAAAATAAGAAAGACTGAATGTAAACAAATTACCTCGTCTTCTTCCCCCCGACCCACTAATGTAAAAGCAAAACAAAACAGTGTTATTTATATTACCGTGAGTCATCTATTCCTATATATCGTTGACCAGTACCAATTTGACCGGTAGTTGTGAAATTCAATGGTAATATTTTGGCATAAAATAATATAATAAGCTAATGCTGTATTTTAGGTACCATTAATACAGGATGATTTTTTTAAGTTTACCACCACGATTTTCTCGCTAATTTTGCGCCTCACAAAAAAAAACGTAAGGTACAAAAACGTAACAATTTTGGACAGCTAGGTGAAGCTGAAAAGAAAATCTGCATCCATGGCCAACTTGTCGCGCAAATTTGGCAAAACTATTAATCGCCCTAGAGTGTTTATTGTAAGAGATAGAAGAAAACTTTTATATTGAAAATCTATGACAGGGGAAGGTTTATGCAACCGGATGTTCAGATAGTTTCAGAATTTTTTTGTGTTCTGAGAAAAGTTGGCCATGAAAGCCCATTTATTTTTTAACGTCGCCTAGCTGCCATATTTTGTTTAATGGGCGCCCGCAGAAAAAAAAACGAGGGGGGGGGGCAAAGTTAAATTCAAACTTTATTATTTTTGTTTATTTCAAACACGTTTTAATTTTCTTAAAATAAAAATGTATCGTCTGAAAAGCTAATATTAAAATAACATCATTCCTAAACGAAACAACACGACTTCAAATATCAAATCCTAATCGAAACAAAATATTAAATTAAATATTTCTCCGTATCTATCATTAAATATTGGATATACACTTTGGCATATCAACAGACATATTGGGTAAGTATGTACAAAACAACACGTAGGTATAAAAAATATCAAGTCCAGGAGTTTACGGCCACGAAGTGGCTGCAGCGGCCCGCGGTCGCGAGTCGCGACCGTCTGTCTACCGTTGCGACCAATATATCCCCTCCACTGCCACCTGTGACCGAACCCCAACCAAACGATATCGGGATATCTCTATATTTCTATAATTTATTACGTGATTGTGGGCTGCAGGGGGCCTGCAGCCCCCATCAGCCCCAAACTCGGCGGCCCTTCGGGCGCTCGCCCGATCGCCCGGCCTCCCAGTCCGGCTCTGCAAGTCCTAGATAAAACATAAAAATAAATATTTCTCGATTTTTTCGATTCCTACGCCCCTAATAAGTATGATTGTTACAATACTCATTTTATGATGTAATATATAGGTACCATTACACAATATGCCCACGTAGGCTTTGTATAATACAATAATCTCCACAATAATAATAAAATTAGGAAATTGCAAACTTTAACCTTCTTACACGAAGATAGGTACGTAATAAAGAGCGCCCCCTGACCCCCCCTGGCTGGTGACTAGAATGGCAAAAGTATAGGCGGCGATGTCGGCGGGAAATTTGAAATCAATGTGTTGTTCTTTACTGCACTTAATAAGCATGAATACTCATTATTTCACTTTAAATTTTTATAGTCATATGTGTTTATCATTCTTCGAACGTGGTTAGAAAAGTGTGAAGAGAAATAATGATTTTCCAGGGGGGGGGGGGCAACTGCTTCCCCTTGACCAGCAGGGGGGGCCCTGCTGGCGCCCATGCCGAGTGTATTGTTCTGAAACTATCTGAGCACGCGCGCGGTTGCATAAATCGTCTTATGCTATATAAATTCTTCTAGTATTCACACTTTAAACTCTGAATTCACATTTCAAAGTCTGAATTCACACTTTAAACTCTGAATTCACACTCCAAAGTCTGAATTCACACTTTAAACTCTGAATTCACACTTCAACGTCTGAATTCACACTTCAAAGTCTGAATTCACACTTCAAAGTCTGAATTCAGACTTTAAAGTCTGGTCTGAATTCAGACTTTAAAGTCTGAATAATATTTTAAATAATATTTTATTAAATATTTTCAAGCCGAAGCACAATTAAAAAAAACGATATTTTGGGAAATGTATCAAACCCAAAAAAAATCCATTTCATTCAATGAATTTGACGCAGATAAAAGACAGGTCACAACTGGGCCTAATTTAACTAGTTTTATGTTGCTACACCCTCAATATTATTTTGGGGCAAAAAACTAATTTGCCAAACTAATGTCCATAGAAGGTAATGGAGGTTATTGCCCTCTTTCGTTCCACTTGCAGTTCAAAATTCGCAGGCTGCCTATTATTGCTTTGTGAACAAAGGTTTTATGTAAAACTGTATCGAGGGCAAAAAGCTGCGACAGATCTTTTAAAAGTAAAGAGGCGAAAGGGGAAAGCGGCCCGAAAAAATGAAAGTTCGCGGCGGTGCTACGCGCAAAATTCGCATAAACGCGACACGCGCGGAGCAGTACTGCGGACGAGATCGAAAGTAAAATTTTGGCTGTTATGCAACGCTGGGAAGAACGTGACGACCACTGCCAGTGGCGCAGAGCAACCAAGATAAAAACTATTCAGTCGTTTGAATCAGGGGACCTGAATATTCTAAATGAATAGTTATAAAAACAAATTCATTCCAGTTTCTTATTATTCTAATGCTAGGTTTTGACGAAATTTGTACAAAATGTAGCAAAAAGTACGGAAAAGGTGGACAACCTTTGGCGAGATACGGTCCCCGAAAGTGAGGCTCAATTTCAATAATTTTTGGGTCATTGCAGTAGCTACTCGAGTCAATTGATTCTTGCTGAGCATCACGGGAGTCCCACTTGTCGCGAAGCCTTAGGCCCGCCGCAAATTGAACCCAGCCCATGCGTCTCCCACGCACAGCCCACGTGTGGGAAATTCTGTAGAACACGGGTAGAGACGGAGTAGCGCATATTGAATCCATTCCACGCCCAGCACAGTCCTAAGGCCCGCCGCAAATTGAACCCAACGCATGCGTATCCCACGCACAGCCCACGTGTGGGAAATTCTGTAGAACACGGGTAGAGACGGAGTAGCGCATATTGAACCCATTCCACGCCCAGCACAGTCCTAAGGCCCGCCGCAAATTGAACCCAGCGCGTGCGTATCCCACGCACAGCCCACGTGTGGGAAATTCTGTAGAACACGGGTAGAGACGGAGTAGCGCATATTGAACCCATTCCACGCCCAGCACAGTCCTAAGGCCCGCCGCAAATTGAACCCAACGCATGCGTATCCCACGCACAGCCCACGTGTGGGAAATTCTGTAGAACACGGGTAGAGACGGAGTAGCGCATATTGAACCCATTCCACGCCCAGCACAGTCCTAAGGCCCGCCGCAAATTGAACCCAACGCATGCGTATCCCACGCACAGCCCACGTGTGGGAAATTCTGTAGAACACGGGTAGAGACGGAGTAGCGCATATTGAACCCATTCCACGCCCAGCACAGTCCTAAGGCCCGCCGCAAATTGAACCCAACGCATGCGTATCCCACGCACAGCCCACGTGTGGGAAATTCTGTAGAACACGGGTAGAGACGGAGTAGCGCATATTGAACCCATTCCACGCCCAGCACAGTCCTAAGGCCCGCCGCAAATTGAACCCAACGCATGCGTATCCCACGCACAGCCCACGTGTGGGAAATTCTGTAGAACACGGGTAGAGACGGAGTAGCGCATATTGAACCCATTCCACGCCCAGCACAGTCCTAAGGCCCGCCGCAAATTGAACCCAACGCATGCGTATCCCACGCACAGCCCACGTGTGGGAAATTCTGTAGAACACGGGTAGAGACGGAGTAGCGCATATTGAACCCATTCCACGCCCAGCACAGTCCTAAGGCCCGCCGCAAATTGAACCCAACGCATGCGTATCCCACGCACAGCCCACGTGTGGGAAATTCTGTAGAACACGGGTAGAGACGGAGTAGCGCATATTGAACCCATTCCACGCCCAGCACAGTCCTAAGGCCCGCCGCAAATTGAACCCAGCGCGTGCGTATCCCACGCACAGCCCACGTGTGGGAAATTCTGTAGAACACGGGTAGAGACGGAGTAGCGCATATTGAACCCATTCCACGCCCAGCACAGTCCTAAGGCCCGCCGCAAATTGAACCCAACGCATGCGTATCCCACGCACAGCCCACGTGTGGGAAATTCTGTAGAACACGGGTAGAGACGGAGTAGCGCATATTGAACCCATTCCACGCCCAGCACAGTCCTAAGGCCCGCCGCAAATTGAACCCAACGCATGCGTATCCCACGCACAGCCCACGTGTGGGAAATTCTGTAGAACACGGGTAGAGACGGAGTAGCGCATATTGAACCCATTCCACGCCCAGCACAGTCCTAAGGCCCGCCGCAAATTGAACCCAACGCATGCGTATCCCACGCACAGCCCACGTGTGGGAAATTCTGTAGAACACGGGTAGAGACGGAGTAGCGCATATTGAACCCATTCCATGCCCAGCACAGTCCTAAGGCCCGCCGCAAATTGAACCCAGCGCGTGCGTATCCCACGCACAGCCCACGTGTGGGAAATTCTGTAGAACACGGGTAGAGACGGAGTAGCGCATATTGAACCCATTCCACGCCTAGCACAGTCCTAAGGCCCGCCGCAAATTGAACCCAACGCATGCGTATCCCACGCACAGCCCACGTGTGGGAAATTCTGTAGAACACGGGTAGAGACGGAGTAGCGCATATTGAACCCATTCCACGCCCAGCACAGTCCTAAGGCCCGCCGCAAATTGAACCCAACGCATGCGTATCCCACGCACAGCCCACGTGTGGGAAATTCTGTAGAACACGGGTAGAGACGGAGTAGCGCATATTGAACCCATTCCACGCCCAGCACAGTCCTAAGGCCCGCCGCAAATTGAACCCAACGCATGCGTATCCCACGCACAGCCCACGTGTGGGAAATTCTGTAGAACACGGGTAGAGACGGAGTAGCGCATATTGAACCCATTCCACGCCCAGCACAGTCCTAAGGCCCGCCGCAAATTGAACCCAACGCATGCGTATCCCACGCACAGCCCACGTGTGGGAAATTCTGTAGAACACGGGTAGAGACGGAGTAGCGCATATTGAACCCATTCCACGCCCAGCACAGTCCTAAGGCCCGCCGCAAATTGAACCTAGCGCGTGCGTATCCCACGCACAGCCCACGTGTGGGAAATTCTGTAGAACACGGGTAGAGACGGAGTAGCGCATATTGAACCCATTCCACGCCCAGCACAGTCCTAAGGCCCGCCGCAAATTGAACCCAACGCATGCGTATCCCACGCACAGCCCACGTGTGGGAAATTCTGTAGAACACGGGTAGAGACGGAGTAGCGCATATTGAACCCATTCCACGCCCAGCACAGTCCTAAGGCCCGCCGCAAATTGAACCCAACGCATGCGTATCCCACGCACAGCCCACGTGTGGGAAATTCTGTAGAACACGGGTAGAGACGGAGTAGCGCATATTGAACCCATTCCACGCCCAGCACAGTCCTAAGGCCCGCCGCAAATTGAACCCAACGCATGCGTATCCCACGCACAGCCCACGTGTGGGAAATTCTGTAGAACACGGGTAGAGACGGAGTAGCGCATATTGAACCCATTCCACGCCCAGCACAGTCCTAAGGCCCGCCGCAAATTGAACCCAACGCATGCGTATCCCACGCACAGCCCACGTGTGGGAAATTCTGTAGAACACGGGTATAGACGGAGTAACGCATATTGAACCCATTCCACGCCCAGCACTGTCCTAACTGGTTTTCACGTGGATAGAGTTGTGCCTCTGGCACAGTTTTCGTGGGTCGTGGGTACTGCATTTTGAATTTTTGAGCAGCGATATGGAGAAATTAATAGAACTGGTTCGAGATTATCCTTTATTATATGATACAAGTCATGAAGAATACATGAGAACTAAATTGAAGGATGAGTTGTTAATAATTTCATGGACTTTGTTAAACTGTATTCTATTTAATCGAAATGACTCTTTCAATACGCTGTCTGGAACGTCACTTGATAACTTAAACTCTCCATGACTCTGTCTTTTTCGTAAATATGCCTTTGTTTGCCTTTTTCTTTTTTTATTCAGTAAATGCTCTAAAATAATTATTTCTTCGTTCTCAGATTCAGATTCTAAAAACCAGAAGAAGTTGCTCGTTCGCAGTCATCGTGGAACTAGTTTGGGTCTGGGCTGTGTTGAATATGCGTTACTTTTAAAAAACGTGTACATGGGCTGTGTCTCGGTCAAGCATGGGCTGTGCGTGGGATACGCATGGGCTGTGCGTGGGATACGCATGGGCTGGGTTCAATTTGCGGCGGACTTTAGTCCCAAGAGGCCCACCTTGCTGAGCTCTGGGCTCTTGCCACCTTTGATATTGTGTTGTGATCTACGCCCCAGAATCTAAAATGTTCCTTCTTTTTGCGGCTATATTATCGTATGACGAATGTGGTGTTGCGAAGCTGAGTCTGTCGAGAAGTGGGTCTGGCGAGAATTGGGGGTAGGTACCAGGATTTATTTATAAGAAGTCGCGGTAAATGGACCTAACGTAGCGCACTCTGGTTAATTAGGGGGTTGCAGAGTAGCCAAATTTGTAACCCCATTTTTTTCTTTGGAAAACATACTTTTGAAGCATTCGTGGTACGCACAGGATTCCTATATAATTTCCTATATAGGTCTGTGATCTAAGTCTATGAAATATCATGTGTGAATCATAAATTAGTATTCTGTATGTAGATTGCCATCGATATTGGCCTTATTAGGACGCCCGCTTTTTCGTCGCACAGTAATGGTCCATCGGCTATCAATGTAAGTAGTAATAAAGCAAAATCTGGCGATATAGAAAGTGCATAAACGGCGGACGCGGTCAACTCATGGATGTGTGTCCGCCCCCTTTAAATTTTATTATTTTATTAGTAGCTAAATTTGTATTTATATTTGTTTTATTAACCAACTTTAACTCATTTGTAAATAATGAAGAATGCCCAATTTTGCGCAAAATATGCTGAATTAAAAATTGTTTAATTTTGCATGTTTTCAATGTTTCGTAATGTCAAATTTTGTGGAAAAAATCTAAAAGAAACTTTATACCGCCCTTTATACCTCAGGACTCGTCTTTTTAATGTTTTCTTTACAAAAAATGACCTTAATGCAAATTGGAGAGGAGTAAATGCTCTATATATTTTTTTATTATCTAGACTACTTAACAAGTTACAACGCAAAAACACTATTTTCATCTCGTGTTGGACGATTAAACCCAGTTGATGATTTTCATGCAGATTGTGAATTAGCCTATATATAGGGGACATCGAGTTAAAAAATACGCCAAAAACTCTACCTCTTGGGTGGTGTGGAAATGAGTTTCATGAACAATCTTTCACTTCATGCAAATCCCTAACAAACCTTAGGAAACTGAAAATAGCATCCACGTATTTACATCCAACGTGTTTCTAATTAATCAGTATAGGAATTAGACAAAACTGTGAAATTTTTGTAATAAAAGCGCTGTAACTTGTCAAGTAGTTGAATAATAAAAAAAATTATATAGCAGAATTGTAGAGCATTCGCTCCTCTCCAACTTTTATTAAGGTCATTATTTTTTGTGAAAAAATGCTTGCATGCAAAAATTTTAACAAAAAAATTAAAACCGACTTCAAAAATTTGCCCGTATGCATACTCCACTAAATTTTTTTTTTAAATTAACAAAAAATAACACTGACTTCACAAATTTGACCGTAAGAACATTTCAACTAAAATTTTAGAAATAATTTTCTCTTTCTAAATTGAGTTATCTTTGGATCTGGTGACAGTCAAGACAAGGAATTTAAATCTATTTAGATATGAATACATCATATCCTACATACATCATAACTTACTTTCACCGACTCCAAAGATAACTCAATTTAGAAAGAGAAAAATATTTCTAAAATTTTAGTTGAATTATCGAAATCGGTCCAATATTAAATTCCATCCCCTATTTGTCCACCCTTAGGATTGAAATCTTTCTCTTCAAATTTAAATGTGACCACCCCTAAGGTAACCCCTTTCTAATATTAAAAATAAGAATCATCCAAATTGGTCCAATATTTGAACTTTCATCCCCTATTTATCTACCATTTACCATTAGGGATGGAATTTTTTTCTTTAAATTTAAATGGGACTACACCTAAAGTACCCTCTTTCCAATAAAGAAAGAATCATCGAAATCGGTCCAATATGAAATCTCTTATTTTTCCACCCTTAGGGGTGGAATTTTTTCTTCAAATTTAAAAGGGGCTACCTCTAAGATATTCTCTTTCTAAAAAAAAGAATCATCGAAATCGGTTCAATATGAAATTTCATCCTGTATTTGTCCACCCTTAGGACTGGAATATTTTCTTCAAATTTAAATGGGACCATTCTGTATAGGTATACTCTTTCAAATAAAAAAATAATTGTCCAAATCAGTTTATAAATGACGCAGTTCTGAGGTAACAAACATAAAAAAAATACAACCGAATTGATAACATGATAACCTTCTCCTTTTTTGAAGTTGAAGAAAATTATAAGGAAAGGTTGCTCAGAATTTGGTCCTAGATGAAGCTTTTATTACTGTCATTTTTTGCAAAAAATGTTTACAAGACCACTCCTGCAGGGAGCGGAATTTAACGCGCTGTAACCGATTACGTATTGGAGATACAAAAAATTATGAGGAAAAGTTATTCAGAACTTGATCTCCTACAACTTTTATTAAGGTCATCATGCACCAAAATATATGTTTTGGTTGAACAATCAAGCAGCAGTCCCCAAGCAACTCTGAAAAAATCATCCTATTTGGATTTTTTTTTGCAAAACTGACATCTTTATTGGACAAAATAAGAAGGACATTGCGTAGAGATGACCTTGTGGAACAAGACCAAAGTACAAAGCTTTACGTCCATTTAGTTTGTTTAATTGTGAAAGTTACTGAATCAAATTTACGTACACCTTGCATAAAACTATAATGTCTTCTGAATTTTTTGCAATCTTCCCTTGTCGACACTGTCCAGGCGTAGCGAATACATTGCGTCACAAAAATTGAAGTACCTAACTATTAGAACAATGGAGTTATTTACCTTGATTTTCTGAGCCTTAGTAAGAAGGTGACTGTTAAATCGAACAAATAACAGCTATATGTTCGAGGGTTTCAAGGCAAGGAATTTTTTTATGAAGAATGACTTCTCGAAAATTGAAAATGTTTGTCTATTTATGATACGTCCCCGAATTGGGGAAACCCTGTATGTTCTTTTGGTACTTATATACAATATCTGCAGTGTGTCTGGTTTTTCGTGTTAACGCCCCTGAAAATCTGAGTAGGCTGGGGGAATTGAACGGGGCAATTTTTTATAGGTATATCCCTGAAAGGTCATCATTTGCAAAGTAGTTACCTATTGGTTTGACATTGCCGCGAAACCCTGGCCTACTGCGATTTTTTAAAGGGGTACGTTTTTCGAAAAACCATATTATGCATTTTTTTTTAGTTAAAATCTGACAGCACAGCATTAATCAGGACACTCCAAAACCTCCCATACACCAAATTTGAACAAAAAATATATAGGAAGTTCCATTCTGAAGGGTGTCAAAGTTGAGCAAAAAGGGAATTTTAAAGGCCTACTTAGATTTTCAGGGGTGTTAACACGAAAAATCAGACACACTGTATATATACAGTGTGTCCCCGGTTAGGTGAAACGACTCTTGTAAAAGACAAAAAAATTTCGAGTTCAAATTTCACCTTTTGGAGTTCAGCCATGCCATGGAAATTTTGTGAAAAGTATTTTTTCACACCAGCGAAGTGCCCTTTTCGTAGGTTTTACGACAAAATGTTGTTAAGTAAACTTGTTTAAAAGGAAAAACTGAGTAGGTGTGCAAAATTTGAAAATTCCACGCTTACTTTGATTTTTTTACCTTTTTTCCGCTTTTTTAAAAAGTCCCTTTTCTGTAGTTTTCACGTCAAAATGTTATTAAGAAAAGTTGTTCATGATGAAAAACTGCGTAGGCGTGAACAATTTAAAAAGCCTAAGCCTACTTCAATTTTTATATGTTTTAAATTTTTTGACAGAAAAAATCAAAGTAGACCTAGCTTCTTGAAATTTTGAAAACATAGGTACCCAGTTTTTCATCATAAACAAGTTATCTTAATAGTATTTTGACGTGAAAGCTACAAAAAGGGCACTTTTCTAAAAAAAGTGGAAAAAAAGTAAAAACCAAAATAGGCCTAGACTTTGAAATTTTGCAAACTCATTCAGTTTTTTATTCTGAACAAGTTTCCTTAATAACATGTCGAAAAACCTACAAAAAGGAAAAAGGGCACTTTGCTAGTGTGAGAAAACACTTTTTTTAAAATTTCGAAGTCATACTTAATTTTTGGAAAGTAAAATTATGTCACAAATTTTTTTCAAACCAAGCTGGGCAGATCCCCAAAACTCAAATTTCAACGCGATTTTTTTGCCTTTTACAAGAGTCGTTTCATCTATCTAGGGACACATGTTGTTGGATGTTACGAAATGATGAATCCATTGTAAAAATATGAGAAAAATGTTATTCAGATTATCGGTACAAAAATGGATATATAGGGTTTCCTTGGCTTGTTAATGCTTGAAAGACCATTTGGTAAAAGCAAACTTAAAGGTGCTAGGTATCATAAAATATATCTAAATATAAGCTTCAATTGAGGTCATTATTATGAAAATCAACAAAACCCTGGCTTGTGGGCGTACCAATTAACAATCATGCAAATTTCTGGTATTGTTGACCGTTTTCACGAGGTCTCCAGGACCGAAGTGACCTTTGAGAAAAAACTGTTCAATCCCACTTCAACGCAATAAATATCTTCCTACCAATTACGTGTCTTTATCTATTTTCAAGTAGGTAGATATGATATGAAACTGAAACTATATAGGGAGTAAAGGGACGTTGTTGGCTTATATTAAGAAATTCTTAAATCTATAACTCAGGTTAAAAAAAATAGCTTTCTGTTTCGTGTCTATTGGTCTGTCTATCAGTGCCTTAAATTGTTACATATAATCGAATTTTGACTTCATTGGAAATATCGAATAATGCTAAAAGTTCTTATTTACTTACATATTATGTGAATAAACTTTGGTTCAAGCACATATATGTTGGCTTATTCTGGAGCACACTGTAAATTTCCCTTTATTGAACATCTTTTACCATTAAATTCTGTGCGTTTATTATATGCTATCATTGAGTGAACGAACATAAGACAAGAGGAATAACTATAGTGTGTCAAAGTTGACAGATAATTCTTACTAATAATAGTAGCCTGAGCCTGGCGTCATCTATTGGTTTCAAAATTGTTGAGTCAACAATGGATCTGAATTAATGTGCTTGCCAATAGATTATAGACCGAGAGATAGTGACAGATTTTTGGACTTGATTTTACCAAAGAGCAGAGCCGTAACTTGCCTAGATTGCGCCCGGTGCCAAATCTAATAAATGTGCCCCCCCCCCCATTTTCAGAAATCTTATAAAACATTGTATATGTTAAGAATTTGCAAATATATTACATTTGAAATAATCTTGCGCTAATTTTTTGGTTTTCTATCACCTGTCTTTAAAACAAAACTGTATTCCAATAAAGATGTCAGTTTTTCAAAAAAATTCCAAACAGGACGGTTTTTTTCAGGGTTGCTTGGGGACTGCCTCCTGAGTGTCCAATCAAAAGATCACACTCGATCTCCTGGTACGAATTGCGCTATAGGGGTTACTTGGGTTCTTCATATAGAAAAATGAGTTTTCGTGTATATATGAGCCATGTGTTTCATAATGAAGTTCAAAATAGAAAATTCCTCGGAAAACCATAGGCACACCGTTATCGTGGGCCCAAAGGGTTATTATTGTCACGTGAACTTGTATTTTAATAATTATTTTTTCTACGTTTCCGAACAGGCTACCAATGGGAAGTATGCAAGTTCTTGTTATAAAACTGCTGAAAAAAGGATGGCATACCGTTTGCGCATGTCCAACTTATATAAAAGTTGCAAGGTAAGTATCGGGCTTTAGAAAGGTAGACTTGTGGTTTATACAGGGTGCACTGTAAAATTGGGCCAAAATATATTTATTGTTTTTTATAATAAACATCCAGTATATGTTTGGATATTTTAAAACAGCTAATTTTTATTAGGGTGTTATAAAATGAAATTTTAATTTCTTGATTTTATATAATTTTGTTATTAAAATTTTCGCACAAAATTGGATAATCGGGGTGTTTAGAGATAAAAATTATTCGTTCTCAAGATACAGGGTGTTCAACGTATCTCGTACCAGTGAGGTGATTTAAACACACTGTATCTCGGAAACGAAACATTGGCGGACACGTGTTTATATTAACTTTTTTGTTTAAAATGATGTCCTTAATCGTTGGTTATTTCCCTTACACCCTGTATATTCCTATGTCCTTATTGAGAATAGGTATCTCATAGAATAATAATATTATATTTTCTAATCATTTAGCAATGAAAAATGTTTTATTTTATTGTTCAAAGAATTTTAGTTATGTTGCCTTCGGTGTATTTATGTTGTTATTTTGTCAATAAAACCCATCGTACAATGATTATATATGTGAGTTTAATTTACTAACATTGCAAACATATAACCGAATGTTCCCTTTAAAAACTCTATTTGGGGTATATAGGGCATTATTAGGCTCTCTGGTTCTAAATAAGGTCCTTGGTGAAGTTTTTTAGAATAGTAATTTATGGTACAAGCAGGACGAAAAGTTGAGTTTTTCGGACGACTGCAGAGTTCGCCGACCGAGTCGCAGTCGAGGCTGGCGAACCGCAGAAATACGAAATTTCATCCGTGTACCTACCTACAACATACAATATTTTTTAGTCCGAGTATGCTTAGATATATTTAAAAAAGTAGAACATTAAAATCAAAAATGATGCTGTTTATTTTTTTATTACAATAAACCTTATAAATCTTATAAATCTTATAAATCTTATAAATCTTATAAATCTTATAAATCTTATAAATCTTATAAATCTTATAAATCTTATAAATCTTATAAATCTTATAAATCTTATAAATCTTATACATCTTATATATCGTATAAATCTTATAAAACTTATAAATCCTATAAATCTTATAAATCTTAAAATAAATCTATGAATTTCTATAGTCCTCCATGGAACAGAGAAAACTGCCAATGTGCTTGGCTCAATCAGGTCAAACATCAAATATCATAGTCTTAATCGTTTTAATAAAAGAAATACAACAAAAGTGAACAGAAATGAGGATTCTCCTGAAGAATGCATTATGAGGAACGCCTCCGGAGAGAAGAGCAGCAAACTTGGTTAGTTCAGACTAATGCTAAAGTATTGGGGTTTGGAACTGGCGTTTAAATGAAGAAGGACATTTACATGGTGTGTTGTGATTGGTCCGTGAGCGTCCGGAAAAGTACTTTTTAGTTAATTTTTTAATTTCCAATGCCTATTTCTAAGAAAAAGAGTCTCTTGTAAAATTTTCTAGTGTTACTTTTTGAGAAATTTGGAAAAAATCTGATAGCTGGTATCAGAATCTCAAAATTAGCCAGATATTGTGTTTTGTCGCGCACGCCACGGCCAATCTAAATAGGCGGTTCTTCCACGTACATATGGGCCATAAAGACTTGTTACTACATACTAAATTTGAACACGATATACCGTTTCATTCCAGAGATAAAAAATTAAATATTAAGGAAATAATTATTTTTTAATCGCTCTGTATACCCATGTTTATATTTTTGTTTTAAAATATTTGTCTACAAAAACCGGGCACGCCTGTGTACTATCCTACAAAATTAAATTGTTGTTGAGACCAGAAGAAAAGAAAACATACTATGACAATATGACCTATAGAGAGTTGCTTTAGGTTCTGTTCACGTAATTGAAATAACATAATTTATATTAATAAGAAAAACACATCCCGTAATTTAAGAAACGACTATTATTGTCTACTGTTTTGAAAAAAAAGCAATTTCAATTTTCAAAAGAAAACATTTTGCAGCATTCAATATACCTACCGCGAAATTTGTAACCGATGAATCTAGCCCTTATTGCCGCGATTTCTCTATTGGGTACTAATCAGTATCAAATATCAGAGATATAATATATTCTTTAAGGCGGGGAATTCAAAATACGACCCAATAATACTGACGTTTTCGCCAAAGTTCAAAACTTTCGGCTCGCCGTTTAAACATTAAAACCTAATCGATATTTTTCAATATAGCTTGTGGAAACACGGCAACTCCTCTGGGACCATGACGACCCTCTAGTAGTATTTATGGGCCTCCTTCTAATGTTTATCTATACATTATTATGAAAAGGCATGTATCTACTTATTTGATGGCTGAATAAATATCAACCTCAATTTCTATTTATACAATAAAATAAAATAAAAACCTTTTTAAAAACAAGATTTTATTTAAGCCATGTACTAAAACGGATAGAATAAATTTAGGTTTTCGTTAAGATAATTCAATGCCAAACTGTGACAAGTTTTTTAATCAAAATGCTTCGCGCGAACTGTAAAGAAAATACATACTTTGGCATGTACTTGCTTATGGATCAATCACTGTCCGATAAAAATAAATGGTATCTATATCTACCTACTTTTATGAACATTTCGCCCGACAAGATTTTCGATTTAAAAAGCTTGTCCCAGTTTGGCACTGAATTATCTTAACGAAAACATAAATTTATTTTATCAGTTTTAGTACATGGCTTAAATAAAAGCGTGTTTTTTATTTTATTATTTTATTTTGTGCTTTTAAGTACCTATTTGATTCCCATGTCAGAAGGGTGGTTAAGAAATTTAGTCCGCCATCTTGGGGCATCCGCCCTATTGGATGACGTCACTCACCAGCCTTTTCATTTGATACCCATGTTGGGTATCAAATAGGTAATCCGCCATCTTGGAGCGGCGGCCATATTGAATTTAGTGTGTTGTCACTAACTTTATCGTTTTCTACTCTTCAAGCCCTTTCATTTGATACCCATATTAAGGGGTTGACAAAAAAAGATCATCCGCCATCTTGGAGCGGCGGCCATATTGAATTTAGTGTGATGTCACTAATTTTATCGTTTTCTAGTCTTCAAGCCCTTTCATTTGATACCCATATTAAGAGGGTTGACAAAAAATACATCATGCGCCATCTTGTGGCGACGGCCATTTTGAAAGTATTACAATATTGAGTACTGCATATTGTATTGTCACCAGAGGTATGCAAAATTTCAGCGCAATCGGATGTCAAGAAGTCGTTCTAATTCAGCTTGCAAGATTCGACCCACACGACCACACACACACACACACATACATACATACTAACAGGGCAAGTTAAATAAAAGCTTGTAATAAAGAGCTCCCGGCTTCCCAAAGGACGAAATCGAACGCGGAAGCCAATGCGAGAGGCGCGTGGTGGCGCGGTGCCGGCAAACACCGTTAGCTCGCGAAGGCACGGCAAGGCCAAGGCCGCCTTTGTCCGCCAGCATTGCTGCTGCTGCTGCGGCCGCTGCCGGTGATCCTGCATCCTCGATGGGTAAACGCTCGATGCCGACCGGTGGATACCGCGTAGGTACCGCTCGCACAGCTGTGCTTTGTGTGTAGGTATGCCGCCCGATACTCTCGGTCGGTACAGTTTTAACATTTCACCGCTGGATGCTAAACCGAAACTGGTTTTAACGTTAAAGATAGGTGCTGGCTCGTTGTACCGACTTATACCTTACATTTGTTAAACAGTAAACACAGATACTTTCTTCCGCTTCGTAGATATATATGTAGCAAATGTTTTGACTATAATAATTTTAACATGTTTCCAACCAAAACAAAGTCCCAATAGGCACATCCCAATAAAATGATGAAAACTCTTATGGACATTTCCACGAGTCATCCTAAAAACAATAATAAGTATCTACTGAATCTTAATAGATGTAGGTATACACCCCAAATCAAATCATAATGTCTGTGTTATCTTCATAACAGTGAAATCAGTGCGTGAGTACTAAAATGTTTGGAACGGATATAGGTATGTACCTACCTACCTACCTACACCTACCTTCCACCTAATATAACACGGAGAACGTAATATTTTATCAAAACGTTTGATTTCCCCTTTCCAGCAGATAAGTAATATTTGAAATTGGTAAAGATAAAACTACTGCTCAAGATTATAGCTTAGAACTTTGCTTGCTTAACAAGCTGCTGAGGAATCCGATAAATCCTTCAGAGACTAAAAATGGAGAACTTTATGATAGAATCCTGCGACTAGTTTCTCAAAGCAAACCAAAGGCCAAAGACAAAAGGACAATGGACTTAGAGCATCCTTGAAGCTACCCTTAAAACTATTTTGAAAGAAGGTGAATTGATCAGGCCGCAGATTAATTGGTATAAATAACAGAAATCACAAAGCAATGTAAATTTAATGGAGATATTTGCACTCAACTTCGTATAATATGCAAATCGTATACAGAGATAATTCCTACAGCATTATTTCTAATTTATCATACAGTAACAAGTGATTGTTATGATTGTCTTATTTTTCGTAATTAAAGATGGTTGGCAAATCTTTTACCGACCAACACTCAACAGAGATAAAACATAGCCGCGTTTGTCAGAAGTTAATTAGATCTTAAACAATAATGGTTATATCAAACCATAGTTCCCTGCTTCAAGCCAACTGGAATCACGCACTAAACCAAATTTACTTACTTCAGTTTAATGCAGAGCCACCTTCTCAAACTTACCAGCCCTGTGAAACGCCGCAGCGGGACGGTCCAAAGGGTCTATGCATTCTAGCAGTCTGCACTTTTATTGGCTTAGTTTATCTTCTCTAATAAATGCTCAACCCTCTTTTTAATTATAATTAGATACATTTGTTTCAGTAATTGGGAACGTAACCTAAGTAAGTTGGTTCGTTTGTTTAACAGACAATAAAAGCAGTAACAAGTAGGTAACAAAATATACGCAGAAGCAGAAGTACCTATTTATAATAAGTACGATTCCTGATGTGGATAGGTACATTTACGACAAATAATAATATGGTAAATTTGTGAAAATAGAGGGACTACATTTTGCGCCGTCAGGCAAATAACGATTTTCTTCCCTTATGGTTAAATTTTCATAAAAATGCAAACAAGCGAACATAGAAATGCATGTTGTGAAGGAGAGCAATCTCTTCTGATTGCAATGGCAGTTAGGGTCAATTTCATAATACATTCAACTAAAGTATCTTTGAACTGCTTTAATTTTAAGGGGTACTTTAGTTTGTCTATGCAATTGACCCTTAATCATTTTGTTCTTAAATTTTCGTCCTTTGGAAAGCCCAAAACAAATAAAAGTTTTTTTTAATAGAAATAAAAAAATTTCAAATATATTAAAGGGTGTAACATTTAAACCAGGTTGATATACCTATATGATTCACCAACTTGTATATACATAAAATGAAAACAAACTCTAAAATCACAATCACAACAAAAACATCACATTCTAATTTTCTTTAGTGCCACTTGTAAGAAATAATCAAAAATTAAAAGTTTGTCATCAGACTCCGATAACTTTGGTTTGTCACCATCTTGATACTTGACACAGTCAGTAGCGTCCTAGCTTTTGATTATATACAGTATGTCCGCGTTTGCTTGTGAACACTCTAGAAATCTATGAAGAGCCAAGTAAAATTTAACATTAAACATATTTTTTAGATTCACCTAAGGGAAAATATGGCACAGACACTACTATTTCGAGTGGGTGATAATTCCATTGCAGGCTATAATTTGTTTAAATGACCAATTTTCACAACATTCGTTTAAGGATAAAATAGATGGGGCCATCGAATTTGCCATAGCTCAAAACCTTTTGTACAAAATATCAATACTCTAGGTTCAGTAAGTACCCTGTAAAATTTTAAAAATTATTTAAAGAAAAAATCGGTATTCTACTGCATTCTGTCGGTCCCCCTTGGAAAACATACTTCATTTTAACAACTTTGATTTTTTGCGAACACTCTGTATGAGCTAGACTGGCTACACTACGTACAATTATACCTGAGGCAAACCTTAATCGATCTGCAGAAAAGATCACCAACCTGTCACCCTTGGTTTATACAGGGTACTGTACTAGGGTAGGTACTCTGGAAAATCCTTTTTTTTATTTTGGCCCCAGTTTGTGAGCGCCCTGAATAATATGGAGTATTGATACTTTGTACAAAAGGTTTTCAGCTGTCGCCAATTGGATGGCAGCGTCCATTTTATTCTTAATATGATGTTGTGAAAATTGGTCATTAAAAAAATCAAAGTAAGAGATATGGAATAGTCATCCAATCGATATAGTAGTGTCTGTGAAATAATTTTGCTTGCCAAAAATGCAAAAATAAAAAAAATGCATGACTGGATGGTTCACTTAATTACTTTTTTGTAGAAATTAGGAAAATCTGAGAACATATCCGTAACCTCTGCAATGCATATATGAAATTTTAACAGTCATTTTAAATGACAACAGAAGCGTTTTGCAGTTAACAAATAACGATTTACTTACAATATAATTTAAAAAAGTCCATTTTTTTCATAGGTACTCAATAGTCTCAAATTTGTGCGATGTCGCCAAATGCCCCATTTTACCCCCCAGTCCCAAGTAACCCGGTCTGAAGAAAAATGTATTTCGAGATAACTTTTTAACTATACCCAGTAGTATGTATATTAACTTTGACTTCATATTCAAATTCGGCAGAAAATAACAAAATAACAAACTTGATTGGAAACTTCCACAGGCAGGATGTGATTATACTGAGTTTTTTCTGGATGGATCCTGCGTCAGCGAAATTTCTCTTTCCAAGCTTTCGTCCTCGATTACACGGGACATCCTCAGGGCGCGACGATCACACTGGGACTGATTGTTCTATTACCTGTGATGATATATATTTATAGGAAAACGGAAATTTGTGAAAAACGCGCACCAACAACTATGTAAAAATAAACCCTGATCATGGTTTACATTATTAGGATGTTTAAGGATTTCAATGGATTCAAGGATTTTTCTTTGGATGGGATGGGCCGATTTTGATAGGATCTTAGTATCACTAAGCAAGACTTGGTGCCCCGTCTCCAGATAATGTTCGGCAAGTGCAGAATGGCCCGGTTGACGCAACCTTATAAAAACGTTCATGTTCATGTTCATATGTGCTCATCATTAATTTTCCCACATTTTCGCCTGTTCCCTCCATTTCCGTTTTCCTACAAATACCATCATAGGTAATAGAACAATCAGTGTCAGTGTGATCGTCGCGCCCTGAGGATGTCCATGTCCCATGCATTCGAGGACGAAAGTATGGAACGAGAAGTTTCGCTGACGCAGGATCTATCCGGAAGAACCTCAGATTCATAACGAAAATAACAGTCTGCGCTCATTTAAATTGGATCACCCTGTACTTTTGGTTGAAATACCGTGGATGGTTTATAAATTATAGGTACCTACCTGCCATTTGTATTTAACAGTTTTTTTTTAACTTTAACTGCCTGTAACTTGATAATAAACAGTATACCAAATAGGTACCATGCAGTTGTTAGGTGGTCATTATAAACTTATATTTACAAAGGCCTTGCATGTTTGGATTTTCTTGGAAGATTTTCTTTTAGCCAACTTTTCATTCCATTATATTCCTAAGGCTATCATCTGCTATTATAGTTGTGTAATATTTACTAACTTCATTACCAAAACGATAGGTTCGAAATGATTTTATTTGCTTAGAAAATGAATTACATAACTGCTCCGGATTGTTATAATTATGTTGATGCAATATTAATGGGGAAGATGCATGGGGAAAAGGTAGGTATCCCAATGATACACATAAATACAATAATAATTAAATAAATCTTGATTTTGTTTTCAAGTTTGAGGTATTTTTTTAACGCACCCATGTTTATTTTCTGATAAAGTTTTATTATTAACTGAGTATTATCTTTCCACCTGTAGACAGGCTATTGATATTTACAGTAATAATTTCTAAGAACGTATAAGTAGAAAAACAAAATGCATTTTAAATACCCATGACTGTACCTTATATTCACTTTTTTAAATCCAGCATATCCTCAAATAATATCACCATCAATTCCAATATTTCCCGCAAATTCATAATATAGAGACCGATACTCGGGTCATGGGTGTAGCCAGAGGTGCAAAGGGAAGCTTGTCCCCCCCTGCCCCCTCCAAAACGTGCAAATGGAAAGCTACTGTAGTGTTCTGTTATTTTTTACTGGTATAAATACATTTTGAGTTTACGTGTATTTCTGAAGATTGTCCTTTTTTTGTACTAGCAGTCCTGTGTCTAAGGTAGGTAACTACTAAGTATAGTTTCTCACGCATGATATTTTTTTAGCCCTGTAGGGGATTTTCAGTCCTTTATTAGAAAATTATTATTAGTACCTATTATACAAGAATTAAATATACCTATTGTGTAAAAAAATTGATAGAAAATAGCGCACACACATTTTAGAATATGTCACCAAGAACATTTCACACCTAAACACTGCTATTATGAATAGAATTATTAATGAAAATATATCGAAACCAAACTAAATAACTGTATTGTTCCGAAGGCGCAATCACAGTCGACATAAATTACATTATCTGTTTGCGAAAATACTGCCCTGCGAGTTTTGTCTTGGTGACAGTGTCTTTTTGCAAATAATCTTGTTTCTGTTAAACCACAGAAAAACAGCAAGCTGCTGGTGGCGCTTGCTGGTTTTCTAAACTAAACTAAAACATTTGTGTTGTGGTTGGTGCTTGGTTGGCGAAATACGGTTATTATCCTGTCGGAGGTTTTGTGTAAAAAGCGAAAAGCAGTTTAATTTTATTGGTTCCTATTTCAATTTCTACTGCAATTTGCAGCAACAAAATGCAGAAGGAAGGCGGTCAACTTTGCTCGCCTTAACAACACACATTCACGAATGTATGTAACTATAAATACAATAAAAGTGTTGAACATTTATTAGAAAAAAGCTAGTAAATATGCAAAAGTGCCGAAAAGTTCGTCAAAACGCAGATCGCTATTAGGCCTTCTAGACTGCACAGACCCGTTGAACCGTCCCGATGCGGCGTTGCCAAGTGTCTGTTCATAGCTTGAAATTTAAGTTTGTTGGGGCTCAATATTTCATAATAATTTAATCGGTTTTTGTATTTTTGGTAAGATTAATATGATCTTGATTGTATAGAAATACCTAGTATACGAACTTAAAAACTATATAATTAGTAAAGGTTGGTGACCCAAATATTAAATATTTTTTGGTTTAGTTTAGTTGGGAAAAGGCGAAGAAATAGTGTTTTTAATAGCGTTTTGACCCTTTTCCCAACTAAACTAAACCAAAAAATATTAAATACTATATTATGCTCTGCCTCGTTTTGATACAAATGTCTTAATCGAAAAAAGGGATCATAGTTTGTGTCGTAATGTCTATAATGTATTAATATAATCTCATTACCTACCGTTCTTCCAGTTCCAGATAGGTACTATACACATAGGTATATGGTACTATAGGAGATTTCGATGATTTTTATATATCAACTTAGCATAGCCGGCTTAACTTAATGGTCCTCACTTGGGCTTGGGGTGCAACAGAGGTACAAATAAAATATTATATAAGGCCTTGACCCAAAAATTTGAAGTTTGAAAATTGGTGTGCCAGGTGCCCGGATCTTTTGCGAATTGTTTCAACAATGCCTCCGACTATCTATATTTTCTCTTTGACACGAGGACAGGTTTTAAAAAGGGGTCTTGTGCAATTTTTTTCCAGAAATCCGACATCGTCTGAATTCAATAAAAGAAAAAAAGATTTTTAATGGTCTTTCCTGCGTGCTCTGCGGCGCGTAGACACGCCATAGCGTGTAATATACCGCGGTTACGGAAATCGTAAATGGCAACACTCTCAACCTGAGGTTAGTCACTAAACAGTTCCCAAACTGGTTTTCCGCCAGAAAAATGCACTAAAAAAACATTTACTTACAGCTAAATTTCTTTGCGAAAACTTTGTGCAGAAATAATTCCGCAGTGAAACTTTTGCGCGAAAATAAGCTATTTCTATGAAAACAACCTTTTTCCTACCCAGAAAATACGTTACAAAGTTTCATCAAAGCGCATTTATTACTTTTTTGTATTCAAAGATTTTATTTGTATCAACTTTACATACAGAACCATCTAGTGGAGAGCGGACGCACTATTATAGCGAAGCAATACAAAATTCGAAGCCAATCAAAGAAATCGGTTTCTTGCAACGAGGCTGTGCTCTGGTTTTGTAGCATTTAAGAAGTATATATTTTGATTCCATGATATAGATGGAGCTCCATGCATCAATACGTGTATGGGACAAAAGTAGAAAACTACTTACCTACCCAAGACTAGTTAAGACCACAGATTACCCACCTTGTTAAGACCATATAAGTTAAGACCTTGTCTGAAATGGATAGACAAGGGATAGACAAGGGTTAAGACACTCCACCGAATGTAATAATTATTGACATAGGTGGCAGGGACAGCTACTATTTGACAGAACCAGTTGTCTATCTACTGGGTCTGCTATTTGAATGGAAGGTGAATGCTACGAAGGCCTGGGAATGCTCATTTATTACTTTCTTTTTATAACTTTCTTTGTTTTCAGAGCGTTGATAGAGGAATCCTCCATCGACGATTCAGAGTTTATTTGTATAAACTTTCACATACAGAGGCCATCTAGTGGAGAGCGGACGCACTATTACAGCGAGGCAATAAAAACTATCCAAGCCAAACAAAGAAATCGGTTCCTTACAAAGAGACTGTGCTCTGGTTTTGTATCATTTAAGAAGAATTATATATTCGACTCCATGATATAAGTAGACCTCTATCGGGTCTATGCTTCAATACGTGTATGGGACAAAACTAGAAATCTATTACCTACCCAAGACTAATCAAGTTATTACCACAGACCTATATCTACATAGGTCTGTGTTATTACATGCAGTCGCAGAGGGATGAACAACTGACATTTCGAATTATTATCAAATGGTAATGATATTATTTAGATATTTACATGATGGAAATCTTTGCGGTATTAACTTCGTAAGGTTGGAAATAAAACGTCGTCAAAAGTATGTTCGGTTGCCTGTATTAATAATATTTTGTCAGAGATATGTCTCCATTTCTCTGTATTTTGTTCAAAACTAGGTAACTGGAAAAGCTATAGAGGGTGTCCTAGAATATGTGGGCAATCTCCCGGATTTATACAGGGGACGTTCAAATACCATGACAAGTTCCTATAAAAAAATTTTAAGAGGGCCCCCTACGGAGATACAGGGTGTTGAAGTTTTTTTCTAAATTAAATTATGGCAATATCTCCCAAAATAATTAAGCTGCTGAACTTAAATTTGGCACTGCTGTGTTTTAGGCGATGGAGAATAAGCTGAAGGCATCAATTTTTACGTATCTCACAGAGGGCGCCACTTGCACTATTTTTGGATCGTGTTATAGCTCGTAACTTTTTTGAGGTTATCTTTTTGGTCTTGCAGGTCCATCATGTTAGTACATATTTTCATTCTGCAACATAGATGTACTCTTGTTTCATAGCGATAAAATCAACCGTTTGCGTTTAAATTGGCGAAACACGTGCCCTGAAACACCTGTTAGCTTCAACTAGAGATGGGAAAGTACCCACTTCACGAAAACTCCCGGAGTATAATATCACAAAATGTAAAAGGTTTGCTTCGTAATTTGTATTTCATGATCATAATTCAAATTTCCACTTTCAGATTTTAAATTATTAGTATTATTAATTAATTACTACCTACAGTAAAAAAACGTAGGAAGTTACGGTTTTTTTTGTTAAAAAAATACTATTATTTTTGCAGGCTTAGCTGGGAAAAAACATTACTTCCGATAAACCAAAAGTTATATGCAACCGTGTTGTGTAGATTTTTTATTCACTTTACTAGTCTAATGAAAAACTGCAACAAAATCGCCATCTTCATTTAAGAAACGGTGATTTGGCGATAAATTTTTTGTTTGAAATTCAACTGTTTTTTTTGGCGACATTCAATTCCTTGGAAAATCTTCACAAGTTTAGTTTTTGAACCACCAATGTATCTTAAAAATTACCGAGATACTTAATCGCTCGTAACATCTTAATTGCGACACCTTGTACAAAAGTAAACAATAAAATACAAAACTCATAAAATATAAAGATAAAAGACAAAACTAAATATGAAAGAATAATAAATTCACATAGTCATATTATCATTATTTACCTAGTTAATTTAATTTAAACTTATTAAACTTCAGAAGTCAAAAAGTCTATATAGAATGTAATAAAATATATTTGATCTGTGGTCTATAGCACACAGTTCATGATTCTTCTTTGTTTTTTTTTTTGTGTTTTTTAGGTTATATCATGAATTTTGGCCAAGCATTTATGTCGGCAAATTTTAAATTTCTACATAAATTCCCGGAAACTTTCCGGGAAATTTTCCCAGGATTGTTTAGGAAACTTTCAGGGAAAGTTTCCTAAACCTTTAAAGTTTCTTCCCGGGAAGTTTCTAAAAACGGAAAGTTTCCAGACTAGGAAAGTTTCCGTTGCCCATCTCTAGCGTCTCTAGCTTCAACATTCAAAACATAAAACTTTCTCCTACCGCTTTTAAATGTTACAGATCAACAACTGTACTTTCAAAATGAAGAAAAAAATACCAAATGGACATTGAACAAAACACCATTGGTTTTCTTGAAATAGGGTGTCCGAATTTTGTCAAATTCAATCCTTTCCATTTTGAAGGTGAATAATTTTTGGTACATTGTTCATAGGGATTTCTTTCTCAGCGCGCGCCGGCAGCCGGGCGAAAACAGCGGCCGGGCCGGGCGTACACACGGCTCTACAGTCGGTCTGTAACGTTTGAAAGCGGTAGGTAAAGATTTTATGTTTCGAATGTTGAAGTTAACAGGTCTGGTGTTTTGTTTTGAGGAACGTTTTACCAATTTCAACGCAAACGGTTGATTTTATCGTTATGAAACAAGAGTACACTTTTGTTGCAAAATGAAAATGTGCACTAAAATGATGGACCTGCAAGACTAAAAAGATAACCTCAAAAAAGTTACGAGCACAAAAAAATATAGCTACGCGTGGCGTATATTTTCTGTGGTTACGAGCTATAACACGCTCAAAAATAGTGCAAGTGGCGCCCTCTGTGAGATACGTAAAAATTGATGCCTTCAGCTTATTCTCCATCGCCTAAGACACAGCAATGCCAAATTTCAGATCAGCAGCTTGATTATTTTGGGAGATACTGCCATAATTTAATTTCAAAAAAGAACTTCAACACCATGTATCTCCGTAGGGGGGCCCTCTGGGAATTTTTTTTATAGGAACTGGTCATGTTATTTTAACGTCCTCTGTATAAATCCGGGAGATTGCCCACATATTCTGGGACACCCAGTATAGTGCATTTGAAAGGTTTATTGGTATGAATGGGTATTTCTAAAATATGCATAGATACTAATCACACTATTTTAAAAGTCGCATAGCTGCTGCTAAATTAGTTATATATTTTTTTAATTTCTAGCAGCTTTAACTTTTAAAATAGTGTCATTAGTATCTATGAGTTGTTTTTTTTTTGAAAATAACCGTATTTTTTTAAAACGTTTCAAATTCGCTAGTTTTTCTAGATAGTTGTAAATAAAATTCTATTGATACAGGCAACCGAACATACCTTTAATGAGGTTTTATTTAACGAGAGGAAAAACGGGAATTATTGTTTTATGAACTTTTTATATTAATTAAGCAATTATGCTAAAATACATAATTCCTACTAAAAAAAAACGTATCGGAATCAGGTACCCACATCGGTGCTCTCTTTTTTCTTTTCAAAACGTAGCTCTCCCTGTGCACGCCACTGGTTTCCTATATCAAATATCTTTGCCTATATGAACATCTAGCCCATGGAATAGAAAACTATTGAACTCTCAATGTGCTTGTGTCAACCAGATCAAATATTTATAGTTTAAATAAAAGAAATACAACAAAAATGAACAGTGATGAGTGGTGAAGGCTCTGCCGAAGAATGCAAGTGTAGACCTGGACCGACACTATATTAAGTGTTGGTCCAGTGTAGACATACCTAAGAGAAAAGCAATGCAGCAAATAGGGTTATTAAAATATCGGAATTTACAACTCAACGTAAATGATATTGATACAACACACCATGTATATTCCTTCTTTTCGATCTTAGTATAGGTTCCGTGCGAGAAATATCAACATTTTGACACATGTTGTATTCAAGAAAATGATTGATGGTCCTCATGCGAAAAAGCTTTTACCTCCAGACTGTGACTGTGTGGAATTAACCGTATTTGTCAGAATTTTATGAAGACGAACAATAAAAACAAATTAGTTAGCTTTTCCACTACAATAGTTTGAAGTCTTCATCTTTTCAGGTTTCCAAAAACACATCATTTAATTTAGGCTTACATTAGCTAGAAGCAGCAACCACCTCACCAAAGCAACTCGTGCATATACTGGGCATGGAAGGTACCTACTTAGTATAAAAAGATAGTCAAAGCTGGAAAAATATTGGAACATGAAGAATCGGTTGCATCAACAAGTAAACGCGTGTGTAGAATTATAATAATTTAGAAAAAACTATAAAACCTCAAGCATTTAAATTTATAGAACAATCCTGTATAAACCATTTTAAAATACTTGCTTCATTTAAGGTTCAAAATGTCCGCCAAATATTCCCCCGGTAGGACGTCTCTTTTGTGCAATATAAATTGCTATAGGTATGAGCCTGATTGAAATTTCAGAGCTGGGAAAGATCATGCCAAAAAAGATCTAGATCATAGATCAGATAGTTTTTCAAAAAAAGATCAAAACTATTCATTGTTCTAAAAAATATATACCTACCTTTCTACCTACATTATTTTGTATAAAAAATCGCAGAAACGTTTCAAAAACGAACTACTTACAACAATTGAGGTCAAAATGAGAACATATTTTACAAATATGTAGATATAAAAACGAAAAGTCTTATTCCTACAACAACCTAGAGCATTATTTTTTATTCTTCAAAAATAAAACATTTTATATAAAATAAAATCACAGAAACGTTTCAAAAATTAACGAAAACAAATGAGGAAAAGATCTTAGATCGTTATATAACGATCTTAGATCTTTAAAATGATCTAAGATCGTCAAATTAAGATCAAAGATCAGATCTTTTTGAAACGATCTTTTTAAAAAAGATCATTCTTTAGTGAAACAAAAAAGATCTAGATCTAAGATCAAGATCGCGATCTTAGATCTTTAAAACGATCTTTTTTAAATAGATCTGCCCAGCTCTGATTGAAATATAGACAATATTATGTCTCTCTTATCAATACCAGAGACATTGATTAAAGTATTCAATGCTAGAGATCGTTAGTCACCATTCGGTTGTAGATAAATAATAAAATCTAAAATAAAACGTCCATAGAAAATTCAGTCTTTATTAATCTAAAATTTTTATACTAAAATCGTATGAACGTACAAAAATTGAAGTTTTTAAATGCTGTAGTGTAGAGAACCAAAAATATTATTTGTTACATACATATTCCTAAATTTAATTTTCTAATAAGTATATTGTAATAAACGAACTTTTAATAATTACTAAATAAACCATCTAAGACTAGCTAATAACACCCTAGTATATTACAAATAATATTCTAGTTCTTAATAAATAACTTATGTCGTAAAAATTTTGATGCAGCCCAGTGAGAAAAAAGAATATAATATTATTATAATTATTATGGATATATATGTGAATATTAAAATTTTCTGTTAAGGTTGTGTCTCTCCAAAACTCAGATCAACTTATTGACTAGAAATCATTGTAGGCTGCACCGAAATTCAGTTCTGATCCCCAAGCATTAGCAGTTGAAATCGTCACCGGCCGGTTCTTCCTCGGCCTCGTACTCGTCGTCGGCGGTGGCCTCTTGGTACTGCTGGTACTCGGACACCAGGTCGTTCATGTTGGACTCGGCCTCGGTGAATTCCATCTCGTCCATGCCCTCGCCGGTGTACCAGTGCAAGAATGCTTTGCGCCTGAACATGGCGGCAAATTGTTCGGAGATGCGCTTGAATAGCTCCTGAATCGCGGTCGTGTTGCCGATAAACGTGGAGGACATCTTCAGACCTACGGGCGGGATGTCGCACACGGCGGTCTTCACGTTGTTGGGGATCCACTCCACGAAGTAGCTGCTGTTTTTGTTCTGCACCGCGAGCATTTGTTCGTCAACTTCCTTCATTGACATTCGACCTAAAAATCAAACAGAAATGTTATTTATATTAAACAAACACGCACATTCGAAATTCTGATATATTTTCTCTTTCAGAAATCGGGTTCCAATGCAGTCCTGTTGGAGGACGGATAAGTACAGAATTTAGTATAAAAGTTAAGGTATATTTATTATTATTTTTGAGGAAGAGACAGGGTTTTTTGTTGCTGAAGCTATAAGTACCTAAGCTAGCTTATATTTTCTTCAGATCACTAGTTGCGGCTCTTTTAAACCGAGATGGGCTTCAACTTCGCCTTCATCTCGGCTATGGAATGCATGCACATTGCACAGTCATAGGCGCAAATAATTGTAAGATGCTAACGCAGTAGAAAATATGCTTGGTCGCATGTTCTTAGAACATTGAACATTGGCCAATCTTACTAGTACATGCAGGGGTTCGAGAAAATAATATTAATATTAGAAATACTAATTCCCACCCTTACAATACAACTGAGAGCACTCCAGAAACAACCAAATGCTTGTGCAGGGGAGTTGCACCCAGAAAAAATCTCGGGGGAGACACATAGTTACGACAATAGCCATTGCAGTAGCTAGACTTTGTGAATGGGGGAAAGAAAAGGTTCGCAAAATAAAAAAAATAAATGGAATTTTCGTAGCAAAAAAATTGTTTGTTTTATTAATATATCCTAATACCTATCAATTCATATTTATTGTAATAAAAAAACTACATTTTAACTAAAATTGCATAGTGGGGTAAAAAGACATGCTTGTAGATACTGCCGGTTAAATAACATAATATGTATTATACTATAACGTTTTACCCTCTCTGTAGTAATGCAGTTGCTATTTGATTAGTTCTGTCGCTTCATCGTGCTTTTTCTTATTTTTTATTTTCATTTTATATTTGTATCATTTCATCATCATCATTTTATATTTGTATTTCATTTCATATTTGTATTTACGCAAAAAGTCGAAATCAAGTCAAGTTTGTCTGCTACTGCAAACTCTGCAAACAACGTGTAACGTATGGAATAATTTTGTTTGTGAGATATTTTTCCCGTAAAATGTACCTTTCAACTAGATTAGGTACAGTCGCGGACAGTTGGTATCGAACGACCTGAAGAGGTTTCTCGTGGCTATCGTTACAGGGCGCGCGGAGACGGCAACAGCGCGCGCCTTCGGCATCGGATGGTTCGAACGGGTGTCTTGTTCCGAGAATTCTTTGCAAGCGATTAAGCCGATGTCACCGAAAGGGTTAAAAAAAATTAAGGAATCAGTATTAAACTATTTATTAAAACAGTTCACAAGTATACAGTATGATTTTTTAAACTACCACCGCGATTTCCTCGCTTATTTTGCGCCCTACAAAAAAAACATGAGAAACAAAAAGGTGACAATTTTGGACAGCTAAGTGGCCCTGAAAAAGTAATCAACATCCATGGTCAACTTGTCGCGCAATATAAAAAAACCTCCAATTGAGCAAAATTATTAAATAGCCGTAACATACCTATTTATTTTAAGATACCGAAGAAAACTTTTATATTGAAAATTGATGGCACTGAGAAGCTTTATGCAACTGGGTGCTCAGATAGTTTCTGAAAATTACACAGGCTCTTCGGCTCTGTTGAGGCCATTGTTTTAGTTATTAAAGGCCATTGTTTTAGTTTATTAAAGTAGTTATTTGGCTCCCTACTGAAAAATCTTAAGAAACAAAAACGTGTAAATTTTAGATAGTTGGTTAATGTTAAAAAAAGAAGTCGGTATCCATGGCCAACTTTTCGCGCAATACCAAAAAAAAACTTAAATCAACAAGAATCTGAAAACAATCAATTTATTTTGAAAGTCGAGGGAAAATTTTAATTGGAGATTAGCGGCAATTAGATCACGCAAGAACATTGACAAAAGAAAATTTTCATACAATTTGTACTAGTTTTACCGCTAATTTGTTTAAAGTGTGAAGTCGAAATAGCAATTAAAAACATCAACAGTTATTCAAATTAAAGACAAATTTTCTCATATTAAAGATCTTGTTTGATCAAAAAAAAAATTAAATAAATTGATAGTTTTGTTTTCACATTTTTGTCGACTTGAGTTTTTTTTTGTATTGCGTGAAAAGTTGGTTATGGATGCCGATTTATTTTTTAACATCACCTAGCCGTCTAAAATTTCCATATTTATTATGCTTATATAAGCTTACTTACATAAAAAAAAAATATTTAATGCAGTGATAGGGCCAAAGCGAAAAATGTTTTTCAAATAAATCAAAGTGTGCCAATTGTTTCTAAAATTGGTAGTATGGAGTATCCTTTACTTTTGAACAACTTTTCCTAGCAACTTATTTCCACATAAGAAATGTTAGCAAAGTTTTTATCAAGAGTAACTTTTTGCGGTAAAATTAAAGATAAGAAAGTGTTCCTATTCAACACCTCTTCTGTGGACATACTGTATATACATAGTGTATTTGGAAATGAAAGGAAGGTTTATGGCTTATTATAAATATAAATGCAAATTCTTTATCAGAGGCTCGAGAGTCCGTCATAAAATACTACATAACTCGCCCGAATATTAATTTGCGTATTTATCCTCATCAGATTTTTAGCAAAAGAGCACGCCACTGAAATGGTCGAATTTTCCTTCTCAATCAATATTTATGGCCTCCTTTCATTTCCAAATACACTAAGTATAGTTGTCAGCGGTTTTAGACATTAAGTTAATAAATATTTTGCGTTGCAACAAAAATGTATTTTTATGTTATAATAAAAAAATATGTAGTAACACTAAAAATATATTTAGCTAATAACCCTAGAATTAAAAAAGTTAATTAAAAGGATTTTCATAAATTATTCTTTTCTTTGCAAAATAAGTATTTGTTCCAACATTTAGTTGTTAGGTCTCGTAGTCCTAAACATAAATGATTATAAAATAAAAGGGGTGTCCCTTTTATTTATTTTTTCTTATTTTTGAAGAAATTGGTCAGAAGTTTTAATAAATTGGTTTTCGTGGTGCTGCAATGCTCCATTGTTTCTCATAAAATGCCCTTCAACAGATAAGTGAGATTAGGGGGTCACAGACATAAAATTACCCTTGTAACTTAATAGAGAGTTATTGCAGAAACTGTTTTTGGCATTAAGCAGTATTTAAGACGACCTTATTTGAATACTCTCATACGTTATTTATGATTCTGACAATAGTTATTGCAAGTCGTAATTTATGTATCCAAATTAAGGGCTTGTTTACGTTTACTTTATTGTTTTGTATTTCTACACTTTCACTAGAATATTATGTGCTTTTATAATTTTGCTCCGGAAAAAACTGGGAAAACAGCCAAATAACCACGGAACACCAAGGTGAAAGACTAATGAAAACAAACAAGGTGCAAACGCAAACAAGCAACGAACATTTTAGGTTAAGTCCTACTTTCACAGAACACTAGCGTTTTCTGACAAATCAGAATTTATTTTAAGAATTGTGACAAATAAGGTAAAAATAACGTATATTATGGTATACACAATAAACAAAAATAAAGGAAAATAACCTTATTATGGACGACCTTATGTCAAACTACGACTGCGCATGCTCAAATGTCAAAATAACGTCAAAAAAGAGCGCGACGTTATTTATTTCTGCAATAACTCTCTATTATTTAAATTGCATACCTTTATCAATAACATCAGAAGACACACAGCAGGGACACGTGTCAAGCTTTACACACCTCCCTGGACCTCAATGTGATTACCCGGATAAAATAAAATAATTTCAGGTGATTGAGGACTTCCACAAGCTGGATATAATGATTACGAAGTTTTATTAGAACCACCGACACAGGAAGAATCCGAAAAAACTATAAACCCATTAAAATCTTTATGACTATAACATAATTAAATAAAGGCAAGAAATCAAATGCATTTTCCATTATTATATTATATGTATATTAATATTTAGTATACCCACCTTGGGATAGGATGACTTTCTGAACTCTCCTGCTCATCGAATCTATGAGTTGGCAGCAGAGATCATGGGTTACGACTTCATCCCACGTTTGTTGAATCTTCTGCCAAAGTGCCTCCCTATTTTCGGGTACGAAGTTCTCCATTGTCCGCGCCATTCTGCCCCACACATTCTCAATGGGATTCAAGTCAGGACTCTTCGCCGGCCATTGCAACTTTTCTACGTTGTTTTCGGTGAACCATTCGCGAACTATTCTTGCTGTATGCACAGGAGCGTTATCATGCTGGAAAACGAAGCCATCGGGATACATTTCCGTTGCAGTTGGTAACAATCCGCCTTCGAGTATCTCGCAATAGCGAGCTGCTGTGAAGCGGTCGTCGATTCTCCAACAAATGCCAGGTCCACGGTAGCTTATCCAGGCCCATATGTTGACGGAAAAATGCCCACTCCTTTTCCTGGGTGACACAAATCTTTCGTCATATCTTGAACTCACCGAAGGTCTATATACTCGCACTTTGCCATTGTAATGGCTTTGAAAGATCTTTTCGTCGCTAAATATTACCTTCTCCCAATAATGTGGCGGTAAACGCTGAAACTCTCGGCATATCTGCAACCTGACTTCCTTATTAGCCTCGGTCAGCTGAATTTTGTTGCTGGCCGTGCGAGATTTCAGATTGGCTGCATCTAATCTCCTTCGGGCAGTTCTAACACTTGCTGGAAATTGTGTTGCAGATACTGCTTCAACGGCGGATTTAAACGGATTTGCAAGGCAAAAATTAGCTAGTTGCTCATCTTGTTGGTCAGACGTAATTTTCACATTTCCTCCTCTATGTATGTTTTCCACGCTTCCGGTTTCGTCATATTTCTTCTTTATATTGAAAATGGTGCTTTTAGATACACCAAATTCTTCGGCCAGTCGGGAAATAGCCCAACCATTTTCTAGTTTGGCGATGATACGGTGCTTAACGGATTCACTCAAACGAGGCATAACGAACACTGTTAGTTACTCTCTCGAATTAGGATACTGACTAAATAATTTTAGCCCACCCACCTTAGTATTTATACAAAGGGCTAGGAGCAGGTATAATCGATATTTTCAAAATCTACATCCAATTCAATATTACAATTATTAAGTTAATCCCCTAAATTTAGTTATATTAAGTGCAGGTAGGTATAATTAATAAATACCTATTTAAAAAGATATAAATATCTATGCTAAAATATTTCAACTCAGGTAATCCGATAATCCATTAATTTTGTGCCATACATTTTCTAATTAATATTAAGAGCCCCCATATCTACTTTTAAACATATTATACAAATCCTTGAAATCTTTAATTTTTGAGATAATCGCTTGATCTGTTTTTTGTCCGAAAGGACTTCAAAAGCCGCTTATTTTAGCAATCCTGCCATTTTCAAATTGCAAATCCAGGGCCGGCTACGATTTTTTTATTCCCCCGATTTTCACAAAAACCATTTAGCCATTTTTTTATTTAAAATCTGACACCACAGCGTCAATCAGGACAGTCGAAAACCCTTTATATACCAAATTTGAACAAAAAATATAGAGAGAGTTCTATTCTACAGGATGTCAAAATTGAGCAAAATAGGAAATTTAAAGAAACCTCTTCAGGCATCTCTGGCGAGTCAAGTCATAAAAATTCAGCATTTTCAGATGGGGCAGAGAAAAATACCCTGTATTGAATCTTTGCACACCAACACTTTGAGTGGTTCTGTTGACAATTAAACTATTTTGACGGGATTCCATGGCACACTTGACTCGCCAAATGCCTGTAAATTTCCTATTTTGCTGAACCTTGACATCCTGTAGAATAGATCTCTCTCTAAATTCTTTGTTCAAATTTGGTATATAAAGGGGTTTTAGGGGGATCCTGATTAACGCTGTATTGGTAGATTTTAAATAAAAAAACACTCAAAAATCGTAGCCGGACCTGGATTTGCCTTTTGAAAATGATAGGAAGGCTAAAAGAAGCGATTTTTGAAGGCCTTTCACACAAAGAATGTTCAGGGATTATCTCCAAAAATAAAGATTTTATTAATTTGCATATGTTTAAAAGTAGACACCCTGTATATTAAATTATTGTTTTTGAGAAATTCTTCGGAATTCTATTGTGGCTATGGATTTACCTAATTTCATATTCCTAATTAATACAGGGTGCTGGCAGCAAAGGAAGGAAACTCGAGAAAAAGCAACTTTTATTGTGGTGTTGATTCTAATCTCAGCCTTGATATTTATTATTTTTTTATTTCATTATCATAAATACTAGACGGTATAGTAACATGATAAAATAGTACGAAATATTAAATACCAACACTGGGGTTGGAATTATTACCAGCACAAAGTTGCATTTTCCTCGAATTTTGTTCCTTTGCTGTGAGAGGCTGGAGGCTGTAATTTGCATTTTATGGTTCTATTTTTAGCAGACCGGCCGGCTGCAGACTCCAGCGCGATGTTGCCGTCTCCGCGCGCCCTGTAACGATAGCCACGAGAAACCTCTTCAGGTCGTTCGATACCAACTGTCCGCGACTGTACCTATGTCGATTTACCCAAACGGGTGGGATAAAATGAATTGTGAAAGTTTTCGTGTAAATTTGTTTTGTATTAAAAATTTTTTTTAACTCTTTAAGGATAAATACACATTGTCTAATGTTACGCAAGTATTGTGTTTCCATACCTGCCTAAACTATTCATATTTAGTAACTTTTTAAGGGCCATTTTTTAAGGGTATGTTCTCTTGTACACCTTTCCTCTAATATTATTTTTGTATTTAGTAATAATTATATCTTTTTTTAATCTGTTCATCGCCATGCATTATTTGCAAATTATTAGTACATATTTTCTCAGAGTATGGGCTGATTCATCGAAAATTGTTGAAAAGTACTTACATGGACAAAAACTATATTTATTTAGACGCGGGTGCGCGGGTGTTGACCAGCTGGTACCACAATATATTCTTGAGTAAGTATGGGAAAATAAGTCAGCCTTCCAACTAGAGTACACTGGCGGCGATAAGGCGCCCGCAGAGCCCGCCGTGCGGGGGGGGGGCCAGCTCCAAAAGAGGCCCCTAAAAACTGATCCATCCACTAATATTAATGTTTGCAAAATATTAACGTTGTTAGACTGAAAATCGGTGTCGACCAAACGACTTAGAAGATTTTTAGTTCAGGAAACAATTAGCAGATTGTGAGGAAATTATTAAAACAACCCGAAAAACACGAAAAAAATGCAATTTTTTGTCAAATTGTGTGAGTTTATTTGAAGTGCCTTTAGCTTCTCTTTTAAACTCGTATAGAAGTAATAATTATTACGAAAAATATTCACTTCTATTGTTGAGTAGGGGAAGGTGGGGTAATTGCGACACCTTAAGAAAAGATGCGTCTATTTTCCGAAAATAAAATAAGAATTGAAAATTAAAAAAACTGAGTGAAGCTTTGAACCTTTATCTGTTATAAAAACAAGTAAACAAAAAATCTACTTTCATAAGAAAACAAAAAACACAAATTTAAAGAAAGTTCAAACATCGGTAATACCCTAACCCTGCGGGTAATTCCGGTAGTCTTGTGGGGTAATTGCGGTTTGGTATTTACCGACAGTTGTCGCATATATAGCCCTCTGGACTTTCAGAATCAGTGCAAGTAGCGTGTGCCCACTGGCGGCACATTGCAAAAAGGAACCAAAGTTCGTTGTCTTGTCCAAATTTTTGGCAAAACAAACGCAAGTGTTCGATTTCATTACAATTTTGAGTTGTGAAAGGTTTGGTGTTAACCTTTCCTCGTTTCCTTTCTTCTTCACAGTTTTTGTTATCCGAAACCAGTTTATCGTTATCCCATAAAATGTTTTAGCTAACACTTTCACATGTTCCGCAATAGCTCTTTCATCTTCCAAGGTAAAAACAGTTTTCCTTCCCCTCCTTGAATCGGCAGTTCCTTGCTTTAACTTGCCCCATAAAGTGCTATATGGTACATTAAATTGTTCTGAAGCACGCTTTATAGTATTTTTGTGCCTGTTTCTTTGATATTTACGTGGCATACTAAAAAAATATCATTACCGATTTACCTACTTAATATCTGGTAGGGTAATGCCGATAGTTTGTATCGGCATTACCCCACATATCCGTTATAAACAAAACCAACATTAGTTTTTATGTAAAGCTTTTTATGATACCTTCAAAGCCCAAGAACTTGTTGTCTGCACCCCAAATGTTTACTAACTATCACCAGATCACGAATTTAATCGCAAAAACCGTCTGATCGTTTGATGTTCTTACGGCACAATCTTATAACCAAACAGGCTACATGTGATCGACTCCATTAAATTACGCCATCTAGCGGTGTAGGGAAAAATTTCGGTTTGCGGCGTGTTCACGTTTATACTGAGGCTAATAGGGTACGCTTTCATTACAGGTATCTGTAACTGTTTCTGAGAAATGACTGATGTCGGTATTACCCCGCAATCGCTATTACCCCGCGTTCCCCTACTTTGGTACACTCTGTTACTGCGAATTAAGATTTGTGATTTTTTTGTTATTAACCTATTATGTGCCATGTTTTTTTATCTTCCCTGCATATTTTGACCGATTTTTACGGCTTTTGCCGGCCGGTTGTGTGTTTGTAGCAGATAGCGTCAATTAACTTTATTTAGATCAAATCTGAAATTAATTTATACTTAATTCAAAATAAAATTTTCGATTTACTTATTTTTTCTTCCAAGTTACGGGCCATTTTGAGATTAGGGGGTTTAGTATGCCGTCCGTCCCTGCGTTAGTAGCTCCGTTTTAGCTTAAAAATTGGCGTATTATTAGGACAAATAGTGAATTTTGAAATTTTATATAACCAATACATCAATTCTGCGATGTCACGTGATGTTTTTTTTACTAAGCACCAAGCAGATGTTAGCAATGGTAAGATTTTATATTTAAGGCAATTAGTATAAGGGTATTTGTATTATTCGGAGTGGCGGAGTCCTTTTTATTAAACTTAATAAATATTTTTCTTTGGAAAATATTTTTTAATATATATATGTATATATATCAAGATAAATATATTATTATGTAATATAAAATCATGTCCCATTTACAAAATAAAATGTGAGACATTAGACATGCCCAGTGCGCTATAATACTCGCTATAATACAGAACATTTCCCAGGTAGGTAGAAAACTGAAAATAAAATTTACATATCCCAGCTTTTTTCTTACAATTTAGCATCTTAGACAAAATTTCGGTATTTCCATATTTTATTAACACATGTATGCATCCTGGCAAAATTTGGCGGGGGGGGGGGGAGGCGAATCCTTATCGCCGCCACTGCTAGAGTAACTACTGTTGGATAATATCTGAAGTTGATTCTAAGCAAGAACTTATATTGGGATTATTATAGAATATGGACAAATCAAACTTTTAACTCATTGGATTCTAAAATATCAATTCGCGGAGACTCAATTTTAGGTCAAGGAAAATTTAATACTATTAATCTAAAATTCTATTAAAATTAAAAAGGCATCTAAGTCCCCAGTTAGTGGAAAAGATGTTAGCTATTAATTTTCCCAAATCGCTGCCAATTTTTAGTGTTTTAAGATCAGCTTTGAAAATTCTTGACTAATTTTTTTTCTATTCATTTACGTATCATTTTCATTGTGACATCACGTTTAGGTTCTAACCTTTTACAGAACTTTGTGCATTTTTCACAATCGTTCAGGCATATACGTCATTATTTTCGGTCACTATTTTACTCAGAGACCATAATATTTAATCTAGTGTAAATATCTTGCCTAAACAGCTTCACTGCTTAGATATAGATATAGCTCTGATTACATCTAAGCATGTCAAGATCAGACTTTTATAAAATCAAGCGAATCTGGTTCAGCAACCCCTGTTTCTACAATCCCCAATAATCGAGTAGTGAAAGTCGAGTCACAGCCGACTCTATCGGAGAAGCCCTGAAGTAGAGAAAACTGGCAACAAGGGATGCGGGTCCACGTCGCGTGCTCTGACCATGCCTGTCAGTTGATTTTACAAGAAATTTACCAGAATTAATTTGTGTAGTGCGGGTAGTGCTATCGTCGCTAGATTGCTTCGACGAGGCAGTGTGTCTCTGGGTGGAAACAGACAGTCCAAAGTGCTGCTTTTTTTATAAATTTGTTTTGTTTGTGCAAAAGTGAAACATTTCTATAAAAGTTCGAAGTGAAGAATCGTTCCTTTACAATTTCAAGCCTCAAGATGTCTAGAACCGTCGAGGGAAGCTAGAACTTAGTTATATACCTGGCTGTACCTAAGTCAAATCGTAATAATATAATTTGAAGTAGCTAGGTTTTCTTTGCTTGACGGCAAGCGGTCAACTTGTATTCGTTTTGGGCTTTCCAAAGGGCGAAAATTTAAGAATAAAATGATTACGGGCCAATTGCATAGACAAACCAAAGTGCCCTATAAAATTGAAGGAGCTTTCTAACAATCCAACCTTGTTTAGTAATGTTGCAAAAGTTTCTTTACTTAATGTTAAAGTCAAAAGGTAATTTAGTTGAATGTATTATGAAATTGACCCTAAACTGCCATTTCAATCAGAAGAGATTACTCTCCTTCACAACATACTGTTCTCTGTTCACAGATGTATTTAATTATAATTAAAAAGAGGGCCGAACATCTATTAGAAAAGATAAAATAAGCACTAAGCCAAAGTGCAGACTGCTCAATATTGCATAGACCCGTTGAACCGTACCGCTGAGGCGTTGCCATAAATATGTTTGCACAGGGCTTGTAAGCTTGAGAAAGTTGTGGTCGAGTCTTACCTCTAAATACTGCAGCAACCGTCAGATACCTGCCGTGCCTCGGATCGCAGGCGGCCATCATGTTCTTGGCGTCGAACATCTGCTGGGTGAGCTCGGGCACCGTCAGCGCCCTGTACTGCTGGCTGCCCCTCGATGTCAGCGGGGCGAACCCTGGCATGAAGAAGTGCAGCCGCGGGAACGGAACCATGTTGACGGCCAGTTTGCGGAGGTCGGCGTTCAACTGGCCGGGGAACCGCAGGCAGGTCGTCACGCCGGACATGGTGAGGGAGACGAGGTGGTTGAGGTCGCTGTAGCTGGGGTTCGGCACCTTCAGCGTCCTGAAGCAGATGTCGTAGAGGGCCTCGTTGTCTATGCAGTAGGTCTCGTCGGTGTTCTCGACGAGCTGGTGGACGGAGAGCGTGGCGTTGTACGGTTCGACGACTGTGTCGGAGACTTTGGGGCTGGGCATCACCGAGTAGGTGTTCATGATTCTGGAGAGAGAAGGACATGCATACGTAAAGACATAGGTTTGTTGCCTATACGAAACATATACAATATACAGGGATGGTCGAATGTCTGGAAAAAATCATATCTTTTTTCTAGTTTCTTTTTTCTTACAAGACGCAAAAACAGGTCAATTTTCTTTCGCTATTCCCCATTTTTTAGCAATATAAAAAAAAATTTTCCTTCAACCCGTTAGCTGGAAGCCACCCCTCCTTTTTTTTTTCAAATGAGAACATTATGGCTTGTGTAGGCTCGTTGAACAGCTCGTGAAAAAGTGAATACGACTATACCATTTTTTTATTTTATTTATGCTGTTATTAGAAAATAAAAAACAAAATCAATATCGGTAAAAAATTCCTGTGAATGAGTTATTATTTTACGTTGAAGGAATGAAAAACGAGCAAAGAGTGTTGGAGGCCAAAAAGTTACTCCTTTTTTGTATGGTTAAGGAAACACGTAGTATTGTAGTAATTTTCTTGTAAATTGAATCGAAACGTCCACTTTAATAATTTGGTAGTGCCAAAGTGTTGTCATTAAATTATTCGGCAGTAATTTTAACGTAGCAAATGCTATTAATAATAAAGGAAGTTACAGTTTCGATTGTCTTCAAGCTCCATGCAACTTGATTTAAGCGAGTAGGCAGGTAAATAGGTAGTTAAATCGCGATTTTCATTGGTTTCTGGAATTTTTATTGTTCGATATTTTTTTAACAAAATTTGGTACAAACCCGTTTTAAGGCATGCCTAATCCAGTGGAGTAGTAGTCCTTGTTTTTTTTACAAATTGTGCCGTTTTGCCCTAATGTACAGGGTGTTCCCGTATATTTTGACCCACCCCTAGAGCCTCTATTTGTCGAGTTAGAAAAAAATTACTCATATGAAAGTTATAGGGTACCAAGGTGTATTGTCCCAAAAATAATGGATTGACAGGAATGCCCTTGCCTAAGTTGAAATGTTTTTCCATGGCAACCTTGATTAAATTATAAAGATCGTATTTATCTGCAATTTGGAATATCATGCGAATGCTTAGAGCAAACATATATAACATATTTATATTGTTGGAATCGTAAAAATGCGCGCAATTTAAAAATCCACAAATATACAGGGTGTTCCATTAAAAAAAGTAAGTTTATATTTTTTCATAAATTTGAGACGATCATTTGTTTTATCTAGTAACAGGTCCTAGCGATTCAGAAAAACTCCTACAACTTTCATTTAAGTAATTTTTTTCTAACTCGAAAAAATAGGCTCTAGGGGTGGGTCAATATATACGGGAACACTCTGTACAGTTTTTAATGCCCTATCGTAAAAAAAACTATCCTAATCGGACGACAATAATTGCCTACAAATTTTATGGGGTATTCCGGATTTAAGTGGGTCACACTGGATATGATATACCTACAGTGTTATTCGTAAAGTTTGTACCAAATTTGAACAAAAAAATATACCTATTACGAGGCAGGTAAAGCTTAAGTAGATTTTACAATTACCTACCTTATTCTTTCAAATAACATTTTAATAATTATTATTCTTTTGGCGATAACTCCGAAACTAATGAAGATATCGATTTGAACCTTGGGTATTTTTTATTGTAAATTTAATCTACTTTTCGATTATAACAGAATAAATATGTCATTGCATTTAAAATTTAGGAGAAAATTGTAATAAAAGGGAAATTTTTCAAATTGCGCTCTCTAGCGGTGACCACGAAATTCGAAATGACTTTACTGGGCAATCGAAGGAACGCTCTCTTGAACAAGCCCAATTCGGTTAAGCCAAACCGCAGTTAGCAGCATTTTTTCAAGTCAAGGTTTATTCGCCCGTTTCACCTCTATTTGAAGAGCTACAGCAAAAAATCCTTAACAAAAATTGATCAGAATTTTATGAAGAGTGCAATAAAATTATTTTTGATTACACCTTTATTAGTAATTTTTTTTTGAGAAAACTCATTTTTCAAATTTACTGTTTCGAATAGGCCCCCTAGCGGCCGACCTACGATTTCCAGCGATTTTTTGTGACCACATTACTTAAGAAGATTTTTTCCCAAAGCTCTAGGACTATTAATTCCTGAGATATGGTACCTCTTCACCCTTAATGAAACACCCTGTATAATGTATAACCGATAGTAATCTCAGCCTACGGCGGCACTTTGATCCCCATTGTGTGTATCTGTTACAGCCCGTATATGAAAACAGACCGTATGTATACGGTCTATTAGGCTGTTTCTATACGGCCTAAATGGCGCAGACCGTATGTAAATGACATGGCATTTCATATACGGACTAGACCGTTATCATACGGACTATTGACATTCAGACTACTGTATGTGCAATCGTAGTGAATTACCCTTCTTTTTTATATAGGCCCATTAAAGAACAATATGCCTTCTTTTTAGTATGTATTTTGCAGAAAAAATCTAGGGTACCTATGCATTATACTAAATAATTACCTTTTTTCCTTCAAAATACTACGTACCAGCAAGAAGTAATATCCTTCTGTGATATAAAAAAGAAGGGGATATTCAGAAAGGCGGACGTCGAAACCGCCCGGAAAACATTGCACATACATTCTGTCTTTGTTTAAATCTCTCTGTGATATACGGTCTAGTAGTAGATAGACCGCATATAATAGGACTAAGTAGTCCTTTTGCAAACGGACTAGACCGTTTGTTGAAGGACAAGTTTCTTATACAGATGGACTAATATCTTCAGTCCGTTTACATATGGGCTAGTCCTTTTGTATACGGCCTGTTTTACATATATGTTCTGTAACATATCTATGAATTTGCCCGGCTAATGAATAGCCCAGGCAGGGGATAACCAAAAGTAGAATTGGAACTACAGAAAGAAGCACTCGGTTCCCGTCGCCTCCACCACTATCTCCGACTGGGCTATAAATGAACTGCGTCTTGCATGGCGCGCAGCGTTGACGAGATGGTGGTCGGGCTGCCTCGCCCATATTCGTAATGTTTGCCGAGTGAACCGTCCATGCTATCTTCGGTGGTCGTGGGTCCTTACCTGTCCGGGTACTCCTCCCGTATCTTGGATATGAGCAGCGTGCCCATGCCGGAGCCGGTGCCGCCGCCCAGCGAGTGCGTCAGCTGGAAGCCCTGCAGGCAGTCGCAGTTCTCGGCCTCCTTGCGGACGACGTCGAGGACGGCGTCGACCAGCTCGGCGCCCTCCGTGTAGTGGCCCTTCGCCCAATTGTTGCCGGCGCCCGACTGGCCGAACACGAAGTTGTCCGGTCGGAACAGGCGGCCGTAGACGCCCGAGCGGACGGCGTCCATGGTGCCCGGCTCCAGGTCGAGCAGGATGGCGCGCGGCACGTACTTGCCGCCCGTGGTACTCGACGCCACTGGAACGAACACGAAAATTTTAGTCAAATTTTAAACTTAGTTAGAAAATGCCATTTCAAGAAAAAATGTTATGGACATGAGTTTGCCAAAGCTCCGTTTCAATATACAGAGCGTTGAAATTTCTACAGGAAAACGACAGTGGCGAAATTGCAACGATTATGTGATATTCGATATAACAAAGGATATACAATTGAAATTTCCGCGGGGCACACCAAATATTCTACATTTAATTCAGTTTTGTATAAAAACTAATAACTAAATTAAAATAGTTATAACTCAACTTAGTATTGAGTCCTAAGAATTGTAAATAAGACATTAGATAGGTACAATTTATATACAGTGTGTCCCCAGATGGGGTACCGCACTCTTGTAAAGTTTCTTATATTTGATTTTTCGAGAAAAAGTCATTCTTGATAAAAAGTTTTGCTTGTTCTTAAAATAAGATTGGCAAGGAAAAAGTTAACATTACTTTTACTGGGTGAGCAGAAAATTTAAAAAACATTAATTAACATAAGAGTAAACTGCCTCTATTTGTAGAGATAGTGAAAAAAGGTATAAAGAAAATTTGTTCAGCGTGGTAAGTTTCTTACGTGTACAAAATTTCAAAGAGTTAGGCCTACTTTGATTTTTTGATATTTTTCTTGTTTTTCTCTGATTAAATTGTTTTCTGTATATAGTATGACAAAACTGTATTAACAAAAGTTACCCAGAATGGAAAACTGCGCCTGATAACAAAATTTAACAATTCTAGGCCTACTTTGTATTTTGGAAGATATTGGAAGAAAATCAAAGTAGGCCGGGATTGTCAAAATTTTTTCATCATACATAGTTTAATACTCTGAGTAACTTTTGTTAATACAGTTTTGTCATACTATTTACAGAAAAACATTTAATCGAAGAAAAACAAGAAAAAAAAATTAAAAAATCAAAGTAGGCCTTACACCTTGAAATTTTGTACACCTAAGTAACTTAACACCCTGAACAAATTTTCTTTATAACTTTTTTCATTATCTCTACAAATAGAGGCAGTTTACTTGTACACCTAAGTAACTTAACACCCTGAACAAATTTTCTTTATAACTTTTTTCATTATCTCTACAAATAGAAGCAGTTTACTCTTATGTTAATTAACGTTTTTTCAATTTTCTGGTCACCCAGTATAAGTAATGTTAACTTTTTTCATGCCAATCTTATTTTAAGAACAAGCAAAACTTTTATCAAGAATGACTTTTTCTCGAAAAATCAAATATAACAACTTTACAAGAGTGCGGTACCCTACCCTGGGGACAAACTGTATGTTTTAATTTTATGGCCTTCTATGAAATTAATAATTATTTATCAAGGGCGCTAAGTAGGCGTTTAAATTTAGATCCAGTAGCGTGAAGATAATATCCCGAGGCCTTTGAGATAGGCATATCACACGCGTAGGGCTTTAAACGCATTGTAACTCCCGAGATTAATAAAAATAGTTTTTTTACTACTAACCTGAGAAATCACCATTATTTACCTCATTCCTCTAATGAGAAGTAATATTTCTCTACCTAGGTAAATAATGATAATAGAAAAATACCTAGGTAAATAATGAAAATTTTCTATGTGACATTTAAAAATTAGTGTCATTTTATCAGCTTGACACAACTGAACTCCCAGGCTACTTGATATTTTGAAGTATTTCAAAAAAGCGAGAAATGACTAAAACATGGCAATATTTCAATGTTAGTAGTAAAAAAAAATTCTATATACACTTCGGTTGAGATAGGGGCGAGCTGAGGTCTGCGTCGTAGACGGGCGGCCAAATCCAGGGGCGGCCACAGGCCGCCCTTCCGTCGCGAAAAAATATTTTTTCAGAAAAAGGTAGTAGTCTCTACATTACTTGCATTCGCCCTCAAAAAGAATATCGTCAACAATGCAACAACACCATATTGATTATTGATATGAACTCGTAACCCGTCGGTGGCGTCGGTCGGCCGTCGGCAGTCGGCGCTACCTCTATTCTGGTCTTTGCTCTGTGGCAACTGCGCGGCGCGGCGTGACGTTGGTAGGCCTCAAATTTCGTAGGGGATATCGACGCTTCAGACCTGTATAGTGAGATAAAAAATTTAAATATCTTTCTTCCATCAGAATATACTGCAAGTCCAAGAACTATTTTAGGGTACTTGATCAAAAATTATCTCAGGAATAGTTTTCCGCCGAATACTTTTATGCTTGCCAGTTACCATAGCATCCGCGGAGAGATCATTTTCCAAATTAAAAATTATAAAAAACTATCTAAGGTCTTCTACGAGCCAGGATAGATTGAGTGATTTAGCAATAATTTCCATTGAAAGTAGTATCCTACTTGCTACAATAAATATCACTTTATCGGTGATATTATATCAGATATCAGAGTTTGCCAGAGTTAAAGCTAGAAAAGAACCATTCGTTTAACTTGTATCTTGTGCCTTGCACCTAAGGGATAACCCCAATATTTTAGAACTATTTTACTTTTTTTGTTTCATTTAGAAGAAAATGTTTTATTTATTTTTAAACATTTTTTATTTTAAGAAAACATTTACCTTTTGTTACCTACCTAATAATTTTTACAATTATCTCTTAGGTAATTACAAGAGACGGAAAAGCCTAGTTTTTATAACCTGAAAGAATTTTTTTAATTATATTCTGCAGACGGGCGGCCAGCATATTATATCCTTCGGCGCTACGCGCCTCAGGATATAAAAATGCTCGGTAAATAATGGCTCACTTCTCAACCTAGGTGTATAATATACTATTATTATGTACTAAGGGCCTAAAGTGCCTCTTTTAATCCCCGCCAGTACAGTAGCGAGGGCAACAATCACTCGAGGGATTAAGAGTTAGTTTAGTCCCGTGGTACACGCTCTATTTTTCGCACCCCAGGAACTAAAATTTAAAAATTCACAAGACATTATGTAAAAAAAAGAAACATTTGACATTACCAATTTACTACTTTGCACCGTTGTAGCGAGGAAACTTGTTTCAGATGTGAATTTCACATTTCTATCTTAACTTTTCAAGGACTACCTAATGGTGCTGGTGCCAATTGGTACTATGATGTCAAAATTGGTACCAAAAGTTGGTACCTTGGTATCAACCATCAGTTACACCACCGAATAGCTCTTAAGAAGTTAAGATAGGAATGAGAAATTCATTTTGTTATCTCAATCAGTTTTGTCGCTACAACGGTGCAAAGTAGTCAAAATGCCTATTTTCAACTACTGTTCATAGCTCATATTCTACTAATTTTCAAAAATGATTAATGTTATTGAATAAAGTACATAGTTGGTCATAGTTTCTGTTGTTTTTGTTACTTTTAGTACCAAGGGACTAAAATGTTTTACTCCCTTGGGACTAAAATACTTTAGTCCCGCAAAAAAGGGAGTAAAGTGATCACTTTAGTCCCTGCGGTGCAAAAATTTTATTAATTGCTGAGATATAAGGCAAGCATGCATCTTTTTGCGTAAATAAAAAAACTAAATAAAGTCAGACAATTTGCCTGTCAGAAATTAAATCAAGTAACAATGAGACGGCTCAGCAACGGAATCAACAACGTCAGTTTCCATCTTCGCCATATTTGATGTTTATTACTAGTTGTAAAGATTACGTTTACATAAAAATGTATTTATAGATTCTTGTTCCAATTTTTTTTGTTGATTACCTTTTGTTAATAAAACTGAATGCCTCAATTATTATTTTTCTTATTTAAGAGTAAAGGTATCAGTTAATAGGAAGCCAATGTCAATTTAGCGGGCGTTAAAGTAAAGTAAGTTAAATTGCTACCGATACAAACTTATGCATTCGCAGTTTTATTATTACCCAGTGTTCTTATCATAACAGATATCTTATTATACGAATACTAGGGGATGCCGTGTAGTCAAGTGCTGGTGGCATTTTTGAACAATTCCTCTAAACAGTATTACCTGTCAGTACTGTTTAGAGGTAGTGCCTTTGTACATTTTGTGCGCAGTTTTAATTGATGACAAAGACAATCCCATCTAGGATTGACAAAGACAATCCCATCTAGGATTGACAAAGACAATCCCATCTAGGATTGTCTTTGGCATCAATTAAAACTGCGCACAAAATGTACAAAGGCACTACCTCTAAACAGTACTGACAGGTAATACTGTTTAGAGGAGACAATCCTAGATGGGATTGTCTTTGTTGATGCTCAACGCATTTTTGGACACTACATGGAGATTTATAAAAGAAGAAAAGGATTGACATTGGAAAATGAAAAAGTGAGTCAAAACGGTAATAAATTAACTTATACCATGATGTTTTTATCGTTACATCAGAAAAAAATTTCCCTGAAAATTTAAAAACCACAAAAATTATCAATCGTTTAGATTTTTCTCAATATTTCGAAATTTTTTGAGATTTTTGTGAAAAAAAAACAACAAATAAATTTACAATATATTGTGCAACTGGCAACTGCGCACCAGCTTTGACGGGCGAGCTGATCAAGCTGACTAGGAAAGCGCCGTTAGGTAACCTTTTGAAATGAAAAAATGGTAGACTTTGAAAATTTTTAAATTTCAGATTGGTTCCTATCATTAAGCTATTTTTTTTTTCACTTGTGGTTAATTTTTTTTACGTCAGAACTGAATAATCCTGTACACAAGATTGTATGGCATTAAATACTTTTTTGATAGGATTAAGGATTTACTATTTTATTGACCGGAAACCTTACCTATAAATTTGAATAATCTCTATACTCACTACTCATTATACAGGGTGAGTTTTTTCGATGCCCACTATGGGGATCTCGGAAACTAGCAGAGCTAGAACAAAGGTTAAATGGGGAAAAAATTGCAGTTTTGAATGCTCAATCTAATGCCCCTTTTGGGTTTTTAAAAAAGTTCATGGCTCACTAGATATTTTGAAAAGAGTGATTTTTTGCTATTTCATCAGATCTCTGTAGCTCCGTTATTTCTGATTATACAGAAAAACTGTAGAGACAAAAAATTGTAGATAATTTTGGACTTAATAAGATAACCTGATCCAATTTTTTTTTTTGTTTGTGATTTTTGAGATATGACATAAACTTGTGTTTTTTAAAATGTAAATCATAGTTGGCTGTGGCCTTATCAAATCCGCCATTTTTTGAGCTTTCCAAAGATATAATACTTGGCGTAGTTATTATAAAAAATAAAAGAGCTATGGCTAATTTTCTGATTTTTTTTTAATTTTCACAGTCAGCCATGGAATATTTTCATAATTACGTTCTATTTTATAATTAGACATACTCGAAACTTTCTAATATTTTGTTTCTAGCTGGTAACAAAATGTAACAAAATAAAACAAAAATTAAAAAACTCTAATTCAAATTATTATTATTTTAAAAGGTCACCTTTTAAAATAAAAAAGGTGTTCAAATAATCCACCATTATTATTTATGCACATATTGCATCTTTTCAAAAATGAATTTGTCGCCTTTCTTAGCGCCTGTCAACACTGGCAATTCTTATAAAACAGCTGCTCTAAATTCAGCAATTGTCTCATACTTTATTTTGTACTGTTCTCCACAAAAAAAATCCAAAACAGACGAATCGGGGGATCGGGGCTGCCAGGAAATAAGTCTATTTCTCCCTATCCAACTATTTGAATAGAGCTGATCTACACTTTCTTCAATCAAAATGCAAGTGGCGCGTAAACATTTACACGATGGACGCACGTGAACAATTCTGAGGGCTAATACGAGGCAGGGTCGCATTAAGGACGATCTCTATGAATTTTATAATATAAAATATTAAAATAATATGCCTCAGTATTAATAACTTTAAAAACAAACTTTTATGGCACACCTAGTCATTCACTTACCTGCAAATTTCTACTATTAATACAAATCGTAGCTCCAACAATTATTAATAAACAGCGAAAGAATTATATCAGAAAAAATTAAAAGTCCACTTGCAACTCAATACACCTCTGTAATAAATAACGACTTGCTGAACTCTCCCGTCGGGAAAGACTTTACTGCCGACTAGCCAATAGCAAGCCGATCACGTGCGTATCACGCTCTAGCCATGCAACAACTTTTGTTTATGTTTCACTTGCGTTTAGTTTGAATAGAGTATAGGTAATTTCTGACGGGCAAATAATTATGTGGTGGAGCTCCATCATGACAATTTTTGTTTTATTTTGTTACATTTTGTTACCAGCTAAAAATAAAATAGTTAAAAGTTTGAAGTATGTCTTATTATAAAATAGAACATAATTATGAAAATATTCCATGGCTGACTATGTGAAAATTTAAAAAAATCAGAAAATTAGCCATAGCTCTTTTATTTTTTATAATAACTATGCCGAGTATTAAATCTTTGGAAAGCTCAAAAAATGGCCGATTTGATAAGGCCATAGGCAATTATGATTTACATTTAAAAGAACACAAGTTTATGTCATATCTCAAAAATCACAAACAACAAAAAAAAAATTGGATAAGATTATCTTATTAAGTCCAAAATTATCTACAATTTTTGTCTCTACAGTTTTTCTGTATAATCAGAAATAACGGAGCTACAGAGATCTGATGAAATATCAAAAAATCACTCATTTCAAAATATCTAGCGAGCCATGAACTTTTTTAAAAATCCAAAAGGGGCATTAGATTGAGCATTCAAAACTGCAATTCTTTCCCCATTTAACCTTTGTTCTAGCTCTGCTAGTTTCCGAGATCCCCATAGTGTTCATCGAAAAAAACTCACCCTGTATACACGGACATGGAACTATATCTATTTCCCTCTTATTCTATTAATAAAATTTATGACTTTAGATGCAATTCCTAAATTAGGTAGGTATACTTGAACTTGGGGCAAAGATTGACTGACGTCATGTGGCAGGTCCAGCAGATAGAAATGTCTTTCATCAAAGAAAAATTAAGATATGTGTGGTGTATGTCACGCAGGACCAATACTATATAGTGTCGGTCCAATGTCACGTCTCACATGATTCTTGTTTATAAAATTCAAAGCAAAGAATGTCTTTTCTGAGTTGTCATAGTTGATAACATGAGTCCAAAGACTTTTTATCGAAAGAATACTTCCACATACGTGATTTGAAAATAATTATCGGAAGCAGTTATCGTGTGCCACGATAAAAATAAATTTCTCATAAACTGGTAATAAAATCACTAAGCACTCGTCGAAACAGTTAACGCGAAAGATAAGCAAACGCTTGGGCTTGGGTATTTAGTTACGTCGTTATCTGAGCCCAAAGGAAATGAGTGAATTGAAAGTCTTTATTATATGACATATCAGCGTCCGGTATAAAATTTCGAATCCTTACTGTAAAAACAAAACATCTGCCTAGACCACATCGTTAAGTTAGGTGGCACCCTCCAACGATAATAAGGCTTCACTTCTTTTAAAAAACGGATTCCCCAATTTTAAGAGAGAAAGCCAGAGCAGATAATACCTATGACTTTTGAATTTATTTTCGAGCAATCAGTACAATAATTACAATCGCCACAAAGACTTAAAACGTATCGAACCGCAAAACAAATTAATAAAAAAACAAAAAAACTTGATGGCATTGTGGCTATAATCATTTTGGTATCTCACCATGTCCCCATCGAATCAAATATTTCAAGGTGTTCGGACAGACAAACAGACCGAGACAGATAAACAATTTCAGAGGCTCAGTGATCATGATACATAAACAGAATTAGCGCAATGTTTGGGTAAATTTTGAGAAAAGATTAGGGGAAATGCGGCAACGGCATTACATGTTTATTGCTTGACTTTGTAAGTTTACTAAAACCATATATTTTTGATTTTAGTATCTAAGGCCTCTAATATTCATAGAATCTTTATCTTGAGCAGGGTGATTCATTGGGAATGGTAAATCCTGAAACTGAAGATAATTAAAATAAATTTCTGGCCTTGGCATGTGGAAATAATTCATTTTCTGCTTAAATAAAGTGCCTTTTCTGTGTAAGATACGGAAAAATTTTGTTAGGAAAAATTGTTCGGAATAAAAATTTTCTTTATCTTGCAACGGAGAGGCACTCAAAAATGACAAAATCTAAGTAGGCCGGTTAGTCCCACACTTCTTACATGGACATAATTTTTATTCTGAGCAACTTTTTTAAATATAAATATCTGATCGTTGTCAATTTCTCATAAACTATTGAAGGGTAAGTAAATGCTAGAAATTATATTGTTGAAACCCACAATACAAATATTGAGAATTTATCGAGAATATCAGAATTATCCCGATAAAGATCCGTCTTGAGGTTGAAGTAATTTCATGGTAAAGCACACTGTAGACGTGTAGACTATGAAATGATTTTTAATTATTTCTAGTTAATTTAAATTCAAGTACCTATAATGTAGGTATACCTAATCCTAATGCTTTTAATTTTAATTGTTTTGAAACAAATAATTTTGTACTTTCCACAAAAGAACACAGACAACCAAACCTATGGTGGAGATAAGAACGGTTACCCTCTGCTTTAACAATCAAACAGGAATACATTGTGGTCATTTAAGTGTGCAATATATAGGACTTTTTTTTATTTGCACAAAGAAAATACAAATATTCCCGAAAGTTGGTGCAGGTTCGATAATCGTGTTAGGCGCACTTAGAATGGTTGCAAGTCAAACAGCATAATAGGTAGAAAGATATGAAAATTGTACTAGAGTTTCTGAAATAAGGGTATTTCAGAAACTTCAGCAAAATGTTATTAAGAAAACTTGTCTAGAATTAAAAGTTATGCCAAAATATCAAAACATGGCCTCCTAAGTCAAAAAAATATATATTTTTTGAAAAACAATAATTTTCTAAAAAAAATTGTTTTAATATTCACCCTAAACAATTTCATAAATCGATCAAAATTAAATCAATTTCGCATAACTTTGTTCAAATTCAAGCATATTTGTAAAATTACCTTAGATTTTTAATTTTGTAGGGAATCACAAACTTCATGTTTGTTGCAACCATATTAAACAAAACTTTAAAATTTCGCAAAAGTTCTTCTGAGCAAGGTAAAACATTAGTAATGATAATGTGTATATTAAAATAGTCTCATTTAAGGCGCGAAATTTTTATTTTAAATGTTTATTAAGAAACTGAAAATTAATTGACTCTTAGGAGGCTATGTTTTGGTATTTAGGCATAGCTTTTAATTATAAACAACTTTTCTTTATAACCTTTTGCTGAATTGTTGGAAATAAGTCTAATTTACTCTTGTACAATTTTTAATTTTTTTTACCTACCCTGTATGCTGTTTAGCTTGCAACCATTCTAAGTGCACTAATATGGCAGTATCTGTATTTTGGTTGTGCAATTAATAAAAAAAAGTCCCATATGTTGCACACTTAAATGACCACAATGTATATTGTTTGTTTCTTTATTTTCTAAAATAAAACAATTTTTTATTAATTTTTTTCTTTTTTATACAGTGTATCCCAGGTTTTTTGATCAGGACTTTGACATTTTGTAGAAAATCTCATTCAAAGGTGGGTTGCTCATTATAGACATAGGTCCTAAAGTTCTTCATTCCTGAGATACAGGGCGTTGTAGTTCCCTTTTTAAAATCAAATTATGGCAATATCTCCCAAAATAATCAAGCTGCTGGACTGAAATTTGGCACCGTTGTATTTTTGGAGATGGAGAATAATCTGAAAATGTCACTTTCTACGTATCTCATAGAGGGTGCCACTTGCTCTATTTTTGGATCGTGCTGTTACTCGTAACTTTTTACTCGCAACTTGTTCATTTGACATGTTTTTCTTCATTTTGAATGTACAGGGTGTCCAGATTTGGTTGTAAATCGAGGGTATCTCGGTTATTTTTAAAGATAGGGAGTTGCGGTTTTCGCGAACCGTAGCTACTTTTTTGTGAAAAGAAAGATACCGTAAACAGATTTTTCATAGGCACCTTTGTTTTTAAGATACAGGACATTGCGAAATTGAAAATTTCTTAGGTTTTTCCATTTCCATTTTTAAAAACCTAACTTTAGTCCATATATCGAACACTATCAATTTTAGTAAAAAACTGAATGCGGCACTGAATTCTAAGTGAAAATGTATATAAGACACAGTTTTTGCCATTTCAATATCATTAACCGTTCCCAATATACGAGGTATGCCCCAAAAGCGCAAATTTTCAATTTCGCCCTGTATCTTAAAAACGAAGGTGGCTATGAAAAATCTGTTTACGGTATCTTTCGTTTCACAAAAAAGTAGCAACGGTTCGCGAAAACCGCAACTCCCTATCTCTAAAAATAACCGAGATACCCCGCATTTACAACCAAATCTGGACAACCTGTACAGTTGATATGTAACATTTGAAAGCGGTAGGTGCACATTTTATGTTTCGATTGTTGGAGTCAACAGGTGTTTTGGGTCAATTTTTGACAAATTTCAACCCAAACGGTTGATTTTATCGTTATAAAACAAGAGTACAAGTGGCGCCCTCTGTGAGATACGTAGAAATTGGCATTTTCGGCTTATTCTTCATCCTCAAAAACACAGCCGGCCAAATTTCATATCAGCAGCTTGATTATTTTGGGAGATGCCATAATTTAATTTCAAAAAGAGAACTACAACGGCACGTACCTACGCGGTTTTTGTTGAGAATATACGATTCTTTTATTAATTTCTTGTATACTTATATCTAAAAATGGTAGTAGGGAGGCTAAGAGGAAGCTCCATCTTCCGTCTCACTCGCACTCATGTATTTTCCCATATAAGATAACGGCTTCCCCTTCAGTCTTATCAGCATGTTGTCTCTGTCAGTTCAGTGCCGGCGCTGCCGGATCCTCGATTCTGTCGTGTTGGTGCGACGTTGCCTTTTCCTGTAATTAAATAAAAAAATCTCGTCTCGCGAATCGAACCGGGTCCGTTCGTGTTCCGATCCCGACGCCCTATCCACTCGTTCAGCCGGACATTTTCCAATCTCACCCGAGAGATAGCAAGGTTCCATCTCGCCGACGTCATCCGTCGGGGCGCACGCGCGCTTGCACCCTAGGAGGGCACCTGTCAGGTACCGTGAAAGGGGGTCTGAAAGGCAGAGGTACCGTGAAAGGGGGTGAAGGGAGGTGAAAGGGTACTGTGAAAGGGGGTCTGAAAGGCAGAGGATGCGTCTACACGTCTTAGAAGATGTTAAAATGTTTTGGAAAAAAAATATAAGAAAGATACAGGGTGAGCAAAAGTTAGGTTATGTTGAGAAAAAATATTAAGAGAAAAATACAGAGTGAACAAAAGTTAGGTTAAATATGACGAGAGAGAAATACAGAGTGAAAAGGGGTAAAAAAAATATATGCCCTTGTGGCACTTCGTTGGAATCGACTCGTCATGAGGATCACGAATTTGAAATAAAAAACTTTAAAATCTTATCGCGGGAGAACGATGCTTGCTAGAATCAAACCGCCTTTTAAAAAATGTACAGGGGATCGAGGAGAATCCAAAAACGTCAACTTCCGGTCCATTTCCGGTGCGGGAATATGCCCTTGCGGCATCTCGTTGGACTCGTCTCGACGTTGGGAACACGAATTTGATGTTCGTTTATAAATATGAGTGTGCGTGTGGGAATATATATTCATTTCGATGTTACTAGTCACCGGTGAAGGTCTAGTAAACAGTTTAATTAACAAACTACCCGTTGAATTGCATATTCCCGGCTATCAGTTTTGTGGATCAGGAACAAAATTACAGAAAATAATCGAGAGGGGCGATTCCGGCGTAAATAAACTTGAGTCGGCCAGCAGAAATCACGATTTGGCTACTCTAAGAATAAATCTCTAGAAGATCGACATAAGGCCGATTGGGAATTGGAAAATCGCGCCTGGGATAGGGTCAAATCGAAAGACCCTAAATTTGGAGAGAAGGCCGCCGCTTGGTTTGTCACCACAGCCATGAAAACGAAACGAAAGCTGGGCATGGGAGCAAAACAAAAGAGACCGACATCATTTAGACGAGATATCGTAAAAAAAGTTGCAAAGTCCCTGAAAAAATCATTTGATGAACACCAACTCAACGATATGGAAAACTTGAAAAAATCATCATTGGAGGTTATCCGAGCCGCTCGCATAGCTATTAAGAAAGCAGGAGGAAAGAAAAATATTCGGATAACGAGGATTATCCCGTTCGAGCGAAAAACTGGTGGGTTTCTATCGCTTTTGCCTCTACTTAGGAGCTCTAGGTTCGGTGGCCGGAGGTACTAGTTCTGTTGTAAGAACTACACTAGACGCAAAACAAGCGCAAAAGAAGTTGGAAGAGGAAAAGAGACACAACACAGCCATGGAAATGATTGGAAAATACAATTCAGGACTATACCTACGAAAAAATAATCGTGGAGGATTTGGTCTTTTTCTCAAAAAACAACAAAAAAACTATCATTAAAGCTACCTAATAGACCGCTGTCAGACAGAGATTTGATACATTTTGCCAAAGAGTTAAAATTAAGAAATTTTAGAGGAGTCTTTATGCGAGACACTCTCCCACGAAACGGTCCACATAAAAACGAATCGGCAATTGTAAATTTAGACGTGATGCGTAACAGCGGGACGCACTGGGTATAGCTTATAAGAAATGCGGCAATCATGTAGAATATTTTGACAGTTTTGGCGGATTAAAACCGCCCCCAAACTGATTAGCTATTTAGGAGAAGGTGTGAATTACATATAATAATAGTCCCTACCAAAAATACAACGAAATAAATTGTGGTCATCTTTGTTTGGAGTTTCTCTATAAAAGACGTAGTTTCATGTGAAAAACGTTCAGTCATGTCCTCGCTGATATTCACTGTGCACGGTACCTCCTCCACGCTATCTATTGATTTCTACACGCCAATCTATTTAGATCAGGGCGCCGAATACGGATTAGGTCTTTTAGGATTTCACTCCTACAACAGCATACCGAATATTGACAAGAGCGCGGGCATAAACAAATTTTACTTCATCGATATAAATAATCAGAGAAAGACCATAGAAATTCCCACAGGTTCATATAAAATTAGTGTTATAGAATCTCAGATAATTAAATCATTAAATTTGGTCAAAGGAGACAAACCTCAAAACGAGTTGTCGTTAAAGGCCAACAATAGCAGTGTGAGATTTATAGTGAAAACGATTCGATAGATTTTCAAACAGAAAGGTCCATAGGAAAAATTCTGGGATTCTCGGAACGTAAATCACAGCCGGGCATACTGCACGCGTCGGATTTACCCGTAAACATCATTAAAGTTAGAACCGTGCATATAGACAGCAATATAACCGTTGGAGCTTACTATAATAATCGTCCCACGCATACGATATACGAGTTTGCGATAGGAGCCGATCCGGGTTACGCAATAGACGAAACATCAAGAAATCTTCTCTACGTACCGGTAACCAAGCGAGAAATCAATAATATTACACTGTCGATTCTCGATCAAAATTTTGAATTGGTACATTTTCGGGGAGAAAAAATTATTGTGAGGTTGGAAATAAAGAGATTATCTTGATGGGTCTGGTCTTTGACAACAGGTACCAGCCATATAAAAACGATCGTATTCGCGAGGATCACAACCGGTCGCACCTTTAAGGTGCTTAGATCGTGGTAAAAATCTTACTCTCGAGAACCGTTTATTATTGCAATCTCTCAGTTACAATATCTTTAACGCCCCAAGTTTTCGATGTGCATCGTAACCCAAATTTTGACGAATCCATTCAACGGCTGGAGACGCGCACCTACTATCCCTTTATAAAATCATTTATTTATGAACAATGATATAGTGGAGATTACAATTAATCAAGGTGATTCCTGGCTATTAATGTATGACGCCGCAATTTGTATTAAGGGAAAGTTAACTAAAACTGGTGGAAATGGTTCGTGTAAGCTCACCAATATAACGGCTCTGCATTTTTATTTGACTCCATCTCCTACGAAATAAATAGTAAGGAATTGGACAGTGTTCGAGATCCCGGAATTGTAAGCGCAATAAGAGCGTATTTGTGCTATCCCCCCAACTCAGAGAGATATCTAATAACTTCGGCATGGTCATATCCTCACGACAGTTTAGCAGTAAACGATGATGGAACGTTCAGTATAAGAATACCACTTAAACATTTATTTGGAACTATTATCAATACGCTATTTACGGGAAACAAACCATAAGACTAATAAGATCTCGCAATAATAACAACTGCTTGATGCTGCAACAAACACCGATGACGGCGGGAGAATTAACGGCAGAATTGACAATTAATAGATCTGTTGGAATCAATCAAACTGGATAAACCTATAATAAATCCATTTCGAAAATGGGAAGAGCACGAGCTTCCGGCTCTCACCAAGGACTCTGGTCTGTCAAAACTTCAGCGGCCGTGGAAAGTCCCCGAATTTTAAAAACGACTACGTGGACGCCTACCATAACTACGTGTTAAAACTGAAAATTAACGAGTTTTACGATAACTTTTTAGATAGAGTTAATGAATTACTGATTAGGTGTAATTATGTTTTGAATCTCATAGAAATAATGTTAGAAATTTGTAATGCCTTTTTCACCTTGGAAACATTTTGCATATTCGAACTGCTTCATTTCGATAGCAATAAGTTGTTATCCGCTCTATACATGAGAAGACATTTTTGAATAAAGATTAAGAAAAACTTAAATCTTTCTCTCCCTTTAAGGCCACGGACCCGCGTCCTTTCACGGTGCCTGACAGGTGCCCTCTTAGGGTCGAGCGCTTTGCGCATTTTGCGGCGAAAATCCCGGCCTTAATAATTCACTCGCCTTAATACCGGATGACGGGACGGTTAGGCGATAAGGCGCGCGTCACGAGGCGGGCGGCTGACCGATCGCCGCTGCTCTGCCGCTTTGGCCCGCCAGAACCGCTCTTTATTCTTCCTTGAACTATGGTCACAGCTTAGTTAATTAAGATGTGCTCTGGTCGCGTGTGCTTCTGTGGTGGTGTTGTCGTCAGTGAGATGGATTTTTAGAAATTGGCAGAGACGGTTAACTTTAACCTTAACCCCATAAAAAAATAATCAAATTCGAATTGAACAAAGAATTTGTTATTGAAGACCTGGACCGAAAGCAGACAGAAATTTGAGAAGCAATTTGGGGGAATTTCGTTGTTGGTTGCCCAAACGTTTCCTCCAAGTTTTCGAGCATGCGGCCGTTGAGGACTTTAAACAACGATGGGCTGGTATATGCCTTGATTGATATTAGACTCGCCGCCGCCGGACAGCGATAAGCGGTAAGTTAGTTTTTAAATTATCGGTAAAGAATCTAAATTTCCTTTTTTATTTTCAGATTAGTGTTAACTACTGTACACGCACAAGCATATAATGGATCACAGCACAATTCAATCCGTTCAAAACTTGTATTATTTGGCGCAAACAGCGGCTGATTTGTCGAAGCTAATCGGGAAAAATGGAAAATACATCGATCGCTGCAGGACTACTTCTCGTATCGACAAAACTTTCCGAAAAAAGAAGATTGGAATTCATCCTGGCGACATTGGAATAATCCTTTCAATTTAAAGCTTTCCAAAAATTGGAAACGCTTCAAAATGGAAAGGTGGGCGGCGGCGCTGTTCCTGGTCAATCTGCACCATTGCCGGAAACGTCTTCAAGCAAGAAAATAAAGTGGATTGAGGTTAGTTTATACATTTTTTATGAAAATTTCTCTACATCTTCCTGCATTTTCAGGTTACTTCAGCATTACAAAGACGTCTGGTGACAGGTGCCATCGTTAACAGCTTGTTACCCGATTTTTAAAAGTAAGATTATTCATTTTCTGTCACGTTTAAAATGTATCAAGTGTAACGTTATTTTATACGTGGTTTTTGTTAAGAAAACCGTAAAAAATCCGAAGAGGTTGAAATAAGCGAAATTAAACATTTTTCAACAACAAACAAAGAAATTATCGAGGAAACGCACATACAAGATGTTTTTACCTTTTTAACTGACCTTATTTTGAACAGTATGTCCGAATTCGAAGAGGGCGATTCGGGGTGGACTTTAAAAGAAATCATTGATTTAACTGTTAATATTAATAAATACGATCCGATCCGATAAATGGGAAAATCAATTCAGAAATACAGAGCAGTATTAGTAAAGTATATAGTTTGTGGTAAGCACAAGCAGCTTTGACTCCTTCCTGGGATTCTTTATTTAAAGATACTAGCACAAAGCACAATTTACCAAAAAGCACACTCCACGGCACTGAAATATCTCTCATACTGCCAAAAAAGAACTACCCAATCGCTCCGACACTGCATCCATTTGACAGAATCTATTCCCAAATGGCAGCTGCGCGAACAGGTGCGCAGAATTTTCCCGCCATAGGGAGTGATACTGCTGGTTGTTTTATATGCTCTGCTTGCATCGTCAACAGGAAAACGTGTGCGGATTGATAGGAGCGTCGTCAGCGGGAAATGCGTAGGTTTAAATAACCGATGGGAAAAATTGCATGCTTCTCGGTGTTATTTCTTCGTCACACAGTTGTTTTTTTATCGTTCTATTCAAGTGCACCATACGAAAAATGTTGTCATTACAAAATCTCGCTAAAAAAGAAATTGTGCGAAATCTCAAATTTCGTGTCACATTCTAAAGACAGATTTACCGCAGCTTGTGAAATCTGAAATTATTAGCGTTTTTACGAAGTACAAGTTTCAAATTTACAAAAAACCATTTATGATTGGGAGGATCCAGGTCGGGACACGATACATTTTGAAAATGAGATGACACCTAGGGAAGTGGCTTTTTACTAAATCAACCCGCGTGGGATGATCTTTGGTTCGATAGAAGAATTATCTATCTACCGGAAGAATATGAGATGCCTTTTGGTGTTATCACGGAATACTTTGTGTTTCCACAATTGGAAAATTTGAAAGTGTGTTTCTACTGCAGTGGCGCGGTTCGATTTCAATTTGAGGAGTATCAGAATTTTCGTCGAGCACCCAAGAGAAAACGCATAAACTCCTCTCATCGCACGTTACTCAAGTCATGGACAGGTGGATTAAAAATCCACAAGAATGGTGCGGAAATTGTTCTAGAACCCCCCTCTTCGATTTGTATGACCCACATTTATGTTTTGAAGCCATACATAATGAAACCGATGATGATTCGGCTATTGAATTTAAAAAAATCAGGGGTTGGGAAATATTTAATTTGCAAATTATTTCTAATAAATTTTCTGTAAGTATTCCTGTAACATTGATAGCATACCCTATCACTATTTACTTTTGTGTGCAATATAATCTTTTTTTTTTCAATTGTATCGTTGTATTTAATTCCGTTTTTCTTTATACTTATACCTTTTGTGACTTGTGTGTGTGCTTTTTCCTTTCATCGTAAATATTTGATTATTCTTATTATTATTATTATTTTTGTGCATTTATGAAATAAAAATTATGTATGTTTATAGGTATCTTTTATTTTTTCCTTTATCTTTTAATGAACCAATCAGTCTGGAACAAAACTACATGCCTAAAAAGCACAATTTTTCTTAAGAATTTTTTTAACATTCACTAAGACACAAGAAATTTGTGTTTTGTTTTTTATAAATCGAGCATTCAACTGGGAAAAAATTGTACAATTTTTTATCTTTTAAAAAGACGTATGTCTTAGTGATTCACTTTCGAAAAAGAAAAGGAGATTTTTTAATGATCGTATGGACGGAGTAATGAGAAAATAAAAAAAGTGTGAGTTTAATTTAATTTTTATTCCCCCTGGATCTAAAACCGCTTAAATGTTTTCTGTCTTCAATTTGTCCACCCCGCAACTTTTTCTCCGCCTTTAAGGGACTCTTTCCAAGATATTTTGACATCTCAAGACATCTCAAGACATTTTGACATCTCAAGACGATTTCAAGACCTCCCAAGACATTTTGACATCTCAAGACATCTCAAGACGATCTCGACACCTCCCAAGACGTTCCAAGACGCTAAGACATCTCCCAAGACGCTAAGACATGTCCCAAGATGCTAAGATACGCTAAGACATCTTGACGTGTCGCCCCGCATCCTCTGCCTTTCAGGCCCCCGGACCCGCCCCCTTTCACGGTACCTGACAGGTGCCCTCTTAGGGTGCAAGCGCGCGTGCGTCCCGACGGATGACGTCGGCGAGATGGAACCTTGCTATTTCTCGGGTAAGATTAGAAAATGTCCGGCTGGACGAGTGGATAGGGCGTCGGGATCGGAACACGAACGGACCCGGTTCGATTCGCGAGACGAGATTTTTTTATTTAATTACAGGAAAAGGCAACGTCGCACCAACACGACAGAATCGAGGATCCGGCAACGCCGCCACTGAACTGGCAGAGACAACATGCTGATAAGACTGCAGCGGAAGCCGTTATCTTATATGGGAAAATACATTAGTACGAGTGAGATGGAAGATGGAGCCTCCCCCAGTGGCGGATACACCTTTTTTCTACAACCGGAGCATTATTAGGTAATCGAAAAACGCTCTTTAATTGTGCACTATAAATGACATAATTTATAATACAAGGTTGTAATTTGGTAATACAAGGTTGGCAGCAATGTTTTGGGCGCCTACAGGGACGTATTTAGCATGTTCGGCAGAAATGTCACAACTTGTGACAGATGCCTAACTTTAACCTTGATATTCGATCTCCGTGTCTGTGGCTCTAACCTAACTTCAAACAGAAATTATAACCATAGCCTTTTTCTATGCTTCAAAGAACAGAGTTTAATGTTAATTTCTATTTATTTAAATTTATGATTCGTGTGCGAGTAAAATGTAAATTCTGTTGATTGCGGCCCTGTCCTCCGTCACCTATCAATAATATCAATATGGCCGCCGCTTAGGGAATTCTAGGGACATGAAATATTTACCTGTCCAATCTATTGTACAATTAAAGAGCGTTTTTAGTATATTTTCCTCATTTTCTCAATAAAGCTTGTTGTGGCAACACCAGTAGAAGCTACGAAGTCGCATTGCGACAATGGCAAGAAAATTTTTGAGCATATTTGCCAGTTTCTCGATAAGCAATGCCATCGGCGGAAATAAATTTTTCTTCGCTTAAAAGAATTAAAACTTGGTTACGTACCAATATGGTCCAAGACAAACTTTAGCCCTATTAAATACACACCGCAATGGCATCTATGAAGAAAAGATCAGTTTGCGCGAAAGAAGAGACAATATGATTTTATTTTGTGATAAGTACATTATTTTTTAAATCTAAAGAATTATGGTTTCTTTTTGTGATTTTGTTTTGTTTTGTTTATTATTTAAGTTTGTTTTTATTTTGTTCGGTAAACATTTTTTTGTTTTTGTTTTTCTAGAGAAATAAATTATTTTATTTTTCACAAAAATACATAATTATATTTTAAAAATTTCCCTTACCCCTGCCCCTCAGGAAAAATTTTTACCACGCCGCCCCCCGTTTAGATTTGCCTGGATCCGCCTCTGGCTTCCCCTTAGCCGCACTACCAATGATTACGAATTTACTGTTTTGAATAAAGTGCTTTTTAACACTGGTTTATATTGTGAATGCCATGTCATGATTCAAACACTTTATCAATGTACAAATTATATAAATTGATTTAAATATTATATACAGGGTGAGTCAGAATGTATAGTAAATACTTTAAAAGGGTGTTCGGCAGGTGGTTTTAAGGGGGGTCTTTCGTATAAAATTTTTCGATTTGGGCTTTCCTTGCCAAGTTATTCGGGCCTACAAGGTGACCCAAAAGTATTTTTTTACTGGAAGACGCCTTACGGTAGTTTATTCATTTACACAGTGTCCTAAAAAAAGGGTAAAAACTAACAACCCCTATTAATTTTTTTGCTCAAACTTTTTTGAGGTTATCTTTTTGGTCTTGCAGGTCCATCATTTCAGTGTATCTTTTCATTTTGCAACAAAAGTGTACTCTTGTTTCATAACGATAAAATCTACCGTTTGCGTTGAAATTGGCAAAACGTGCCCCAAACCACCTGTTAACTTCAACATTCAGAACATAAAATTTTTACTTACCGGTTTCAAACGTTACACATCGACTGTACCATTTAAACTGAGAAAAAAATTCCTATGAACAATGTACCAAAACTTATTAGCTTTCAAAATGGAAAGAATTGAATTTAACCAAATTTGAACATCCAATTTCAAAAAAACCAATGCTGTTTTGACCAATGTCCAACTGGTATTTTTTTCCTTATTTTGAATGTACAGTCGATCTGTAACGTTTGAAAGCGGTAGGTAAAAATTTTATGTTTCGAATGTTGAAGTTAACAGGTGTTTTGGGGCACGTTTTGCCAATTTCAACGCAAACGGTTGATATCGTTATGAAACAAGAGTAGACTTTTGTTGCAAAATGAAAAGATACACTGGACCTGCAAGACCAAAAAGATAACCTCAAAAAAGTTTGAGCAAAAAAAAGATTAGGGGTTATTAGTTTTTACCCTTTTTTAGGGCACTGTGTAAATGAATAAACTACCCTAAGGCGTCTTCCACTAAGTAGATAACACATACCAAAATTTTTAAGTAGCGCCGTTATTGAGTCACCTTGTAGACCCGAATAACTTGGCAAGGAAAGCCCAGTTCGAAAAATTTTATATGAAAGACCCCCCCTTAAAACCACCTGCCGAACACACCTTTAAAGTATTTACTATACATTCTGACTCACCCTGTATATTACAATGCTTGGTAATACCGCAACATAATGTTCAGTTGCATAATTTAGAATAGTTCAAAAGAGACCAATTTTGGTAAGTCGGCGAGTGTATTGGGCAGATCCGCGGTTGCCAAGCTTTGCGACAATTCCCAAGAGCATTTATCGCTAACAAGGGCATAATGATTGGTTGTTTCGTATCTTATTAGATACAAGATACAAGCAGTAGGTATGTGGAAAATAATCGTAATGAAATATTATTGGTTTGTAGATTAAGTTTTGTAATTATCAACAGATAGAGAAATGTTTCTTTCATAATATCACAGTTGGACAACTTTTATAGTAGTTTTGTTTTTTATAGAAAGAACGGGTCACTGCGATGAAAAAACGGTTACCTACGGGTAAAATGTTAAACGGTTAATGATAAAATATGTTCCCTACCTATAGGTTTTTACTTTCCTATTTTTTTTTCGACATGATTGTGAGTGAGAAATAGAGTGTCCTACGACTTTTATTAGTTTTATAGTGCCTATATATAGGACATAGGACACTATGTATGACACATCATATTATCAACCTGGCAGCATGTTTAATTGCCCAGATTACCGCATAAACAAGACGAAAAAGTACGAGTTAAGCGACCTAAAAATTGCTTTCAATTGTTGGCTGAGTCATAAATTCAAGTCCAGTTGCTTCCTGTGCTTACTTATTCGTGTTCCTTGCATTTTAAGCGGAGGAAATTTTTGGAGCAAGTCAATTTGGCAGGCGTACGGTACCGCGGCGTGCGGTACCGCGGCGGTGCCCACCGACGGTTCCGTTCCTGCTCCCATTAAACGATTTAACGAAGTAGAAATTCTGGGTCGAAATTCGCCGCGGCCGATTTTCAAAGAAACGATAATGCCCAAGACTAAGAACTATTAGTCGAAACTAATGAGCGTGGCAACTTTTTCTCGATTTGCGCCGACTTGAGCATTCCGCGAACCTACATCAAAGGACGGCTGTCTACTTAGTTGGAAAACTTGTGAAAAACTTGATAGAATGGTATCTATAGTTATGCAGAAACGAAGAGTGATATAGAAAATAACGAAAAAACCCGTATAGGTATCTAGGGTTCCCAGCACAGAAAATCTATTTATAGATTAAAATAGAAAACCTACTTGTAGGTTTTTGTGATTCTTAGCACAGAAAATTCTGTGGTTCTTAGGGGATTATACAGGATGTCAAAAAAAGTAGGTCAAGTTCATTCGCTACGGCAAATAAAGCCATTTCTCTTATGCCATTTCTCATAGACATTCAACATACAGGGCGATAAATTGGAATATAATTTTATTAATAACTCCTGTGGTTTGAGATACCTATATAGGTATTTAGTTGAAGTTTGGTAAGGACTTTTTCCAGTAGAACTCATTTTTTTGTGAAATTTTAGTCAATAATTCGAAGAAAATGCGGTTGATGTGCCCTTTAATCCTCAACTTTTTATTTGTGCGCCTAAGGTTTAAACGAATCATTTTCTAGAATTAGCGTTAATTTTGAGTATTTTTTACTTATAAAATTTTCTTTTGGAATTTGGTATACCAGATATTGGAACTTTATTTAGCTGTTTCTTTGGATATTTTTATAAATTTTAGGATATAGGCCCCGTTAAAAACTATTTTTTTTATATTAGTTTTCTGGAGTTTTCTCTAGTTTTCTCAATTTGCTTAAATTCCAACATTTCGTTTATTTACATAGTCATCTAAATAAAATTAGTAGCTAGTATTGTCACATTGAAAATATACATAAAACATTATAATCACACCACATACAGTTTTCAACAAAAAATGAATGATTATTTAAAAGACTATCCCTGATCAAATCTGAATGAATAAATAGATATACTAAACTTTGGAAATCATTTGTTCCATAATTATTATTATTATCTCTGCGAAAAATTTATGTTTTCCTTTTATACATAATATGACGTATTAGAGTTAGACCGTATAATCTTTGTTCCAAGACAAACTTAAGTTTCAGCCTATTAAATGTAAAGAGAAAAATCAAGTTTTTCTAGACTTTCCCGAAAACCACTTAATTAAGTTAAGAAAAACAATTTTGGTAAAAACGTACAACTTATTACGCTTAACTATTCAATGTTGGAGTTTTTCTAGTTTACTACAAGGGATGTAAGTGAATTATCCCCCGTATTCCTTTTGCCAGAACTTTTTGCTTTTTAGATCTTCTTTAAATAAACATATTTTTGTATAGACCAGAGTAGGTATTTAGAAACTTTTCTGTCTTGTAGAATTTTCATGTTTCGCTTAAGTTATGAAAAAGTTAACGGGGTCTAGGCAAACATCACCAATGAGCAAATTTTATGCATTTTCCTCATAGTAGACTTGTCATTTTGCAGTTTTGGCTCTTTGCACTAATAATGTAATAATACAAATATGTAGGTAATACTCCATAACTAAAGTTGACTTACAAGCTAACTATCTACATAAAACTGAAGCTAATAACCAAATAAGTCACAATAATTTACAAATATCTCGATATTAATAATATGTATGTATTATGTAGGGAATGTATTGTAGGTACGAGTAAGCCTACTATGCGTGATGACAATACATAAAATCATTTGATCATTCTTGATGTTTGCTTAAACCACGTTGCGACATTTTAATTTTTTGTACACAAATTAAAGGAAATATCAAAATTTTACAAGACACGCAAAAGCTTTTAAAATCTTTTCCTGTAAAAAATATTTTTAAAAGAACCTAAAAAGTCAAAAGAAATACGGGGGAATTTCACTTACACCCCTCGTAGTAAACTCGAAAAAACGAAAATATTCTAGAATAGTTCATGGTAATAAGTTGTACATCTACATCCCTACCAACATTTCTTTGTTTAACTTAAGAGGTTTTCGAGAAAATCTAGGAAAACTTTATTTTTACCCTTTCAATAGGCTGTAATTTGTATAAGGAGGACTTTGATCGAAAATTTTATATCGAGCACCCTCCTTAAAATCTCTCAAAGATTAGTACACACTTTAATTGTTTTAGACCTATTTCTAGTCTGGCGTATTTGTAATTTTTTGTAACTGCATCTTATCTGATTTTTTCTATCGTGAATATTGCTTTCACCTATTCATGGTCTCCACGTGCAATTATTGCTATTTGGGCTGAAATCAGCCATATTTTCTGTGTCTCAAATTAAAATTAATTACATACATTTTCAAAAGATTTATAAGAAGCACCTACTCATTGCGACAATGACTTTGAAGTGTTAATTAGATTTAGTTAATTCATAGTTTGTTCTAATTGACTAAGTATTAAAACAATCAAATAATTAATTCGAAAATACATTTTTTTCAATTTGCGCTTGATAGTTATAAATTATTGCTTTCAAAAGATTTTTTGGTTTGTAATGCAAAAACTCAGCTCGAATATTATGAATGGTAGGTACCTGCCTACATGACATGTGTCGAAAATTGTTTGTGTTAGTGTTAGTTTTATGATAATTTCAAAACCATGCACCGATGGTTTAAAGTTTGAAACGAATGTAGGTAGTAGGCACTTATTAACTTGCCTATTCGTGACTTTATGGCTCAATTTTCAATAATTAGAAAACCAATAAATCGATATCCATACATTATATGTGTTCCTTTTTGAAACAATTTTTAAGGCATTTACATAAATATAAATTATTCCGATGCTACTTTTCCTGTAATTTCTTTCGCATGTCATTCCCGCAAGTTTAACGACCTTTCCCTTTAAATTACCCTCATTGTTCAGGGTTGAGGTCATTGAAACGCGGTTTATCTGATTTCCAACAAAACGCAATACTATAAAAAGCGAACAGAAACTAACAGTAACTAGCTTCATTTGTGCCGTATGCGATTCCCTCTTTTGGGCATCTGTCGTATGGCAACGCCACCATTTAAGGAATTCAGACTACAAACTATTTTAAAACATTCAATGCGGGCACGAATCGCATTTGGGCTACATGCTAAAATGTAACAAAAGTTTGTTGTGTTTATTTTTACGTATATTTGGGAATTATTTATCTTTAAAACTTACCAAAAAATGTCTCTCTACGCCAATGAATTCTACTTTAAAAAAACTAACTGAGATATCTTTTCTCGAGAATCGAGCACAGCGGGTACCTACTTACACCTTAGCTACTTTTTTACAAGCTTTTATTTAACTTGCCCTGTTAGTATGTATCTACAGGGTGTTTCATCTTAAGTGCGAACACCCCCGTAAAATTTGTATTCACAATCCGATTTTAGCCGCGTTTTTTTCTAAAAATAGGCCACAAAAAACTCTACATTAGTGCAAAATTTCAGGCCTTAATGTCAATTTTCAAGGCCTACTACAATTTTTGTTTCTAGTAAAAAATGACGAAAACCTTTTAGCGATTTTTTTATTTAAAATCTGACACCACAGTGTTAATCAGAACAACCTAATAACCCCGTATACCAAATTTGAACAAAAAATATACAGGGAGTTCCATTCTGCAGGCTGTGAAAGTTGAGCAAAATAGGAATTTTAAACTCATCTGGCGAGTCAAGTGTGCCATGGAATTACTTCGAAACAGTTGGATGATGAACAGGGCCACTCACAGTGTCGATGTGCAAAGATCCAATAAAAAATATACAAGGTGTTCTTCTCTGTAGCAACTCGAAATGCTGAATTTTTTAAACTTTATACAGGTCAAAAATCGAGTATATCAAAACCACCCCAGACATTACAAACGAACTAAGTCTAAAAAATACAAAAGCCTGCCAGTCAGTAAGTCCATATGAGTTAAGGTGGCTGCTGTACCACAACAGGAAACGCACAGAAAATGTATCATCTTAGACAGTGACTTTATTGACAAAGGTCCAACAATTTGAATTGTTTTTATTTGTTGGTTGGATGATGTAAGGAAATAAATTGCTTTTGTATTTATTAATATTTATTCAATGATTCCAGAGCACTCCTGACCAATATTAAGTTTAATAAAAATTCAGCATTTTGACATCGCCCAGAGAAAAAGACCCTGTACATTTTTGTATCGAATCTGTACACACCAACACTTTGAGTAGTCCTGTTGATCATTCATATGTTTTGACGGGATTGCATGGCACACTTGACTCTCCAGATGCCTTTAAAATTCCTATTTTGCTCAATTTTGACACCCTGCAGAATGGAACTCCCTGTATATTTTTTGTTCAAATTTGGTATACGGGGGTTTTAGGTTGTTCTAATTAACGCTGTGGTGTCAGATTTTAAATAAAAAAAAATCGCTAAAGGGTTTTCGTCATTTTTAACTAGAAAAAAAAATTTTAGTAGGCCTTGTAAATTGACATTAAGACCTGAAATTTTGCACCAACTTAGAGTTTTTTGTGGCCTATTTTTAGAAAAAAACGCGGCAAAAATCGGATTGAGAATACAAATTTTACGGGGTGTTCGCACTTAAGATGAAACACCCTGTATGTGTGGGTAGAATAATCTTGCCCTGTGTATGTCTAACTAGAACCACTTCTTGACATCCGATTGAGCTGAAATTTTGCATACACCTTTAGTTCTGGTGACAATACAATATGCAATACTTAACATTGTAATACTTTCAAAATGGCCGCCGCTCCAAGATGGCGGATGATGTACTTTTTGTCAACCCCCTTAATATGGGTATCAAAATGAAAGGGCTTGAATGTTTGAAGAGTAGAAAATGATAAAGTTAGTGAATCAGTATGGCCGCCGCTCCCAGAAGGCGGATTACATTTTTTTTCTTTTCAACCCCCTTAATATGGGTATCAAAATGAAAGGGCTTGAATGTTTGAAGAGTAGAAAATGATAAAGTTAGTGAATCAGTATGGCCGCCGCTCCCAGAAGGCGGATTACATTTTTTTTCTTTTCAACCCCCTTAATATGGGTATCAAATAAAAGGGTTTGACGAGTAGAAAACGGCAATGTTAGTGACAATAGTGACATCACACTAAATTCAATATGGCCGCCCGAAGATGGCGGATTACCTATTTCTGCACAACCTACTTGACGTGGGTATCAAATGAAAGGGTTTGACGAGTACAAAATAATAAGTTAAGTGACGTCATATTAAATCCAATCGAGGCCAACGATAAAGACAGGCCACGGCGCTAACGCATAATCGCGTAGTCACGTGACCAACTTAGTGCTATTTAATGAAAGGCATTTTTGGAGATAAGTAGAAAAAACAAATTTCGTAACAATTTGGCAAGTTTTCTTTCATCTATTACATTATTGGTTTTGTGCATCCAAGCTTTCTCTAATTGTTTTTTCAAAATTTTCAACCTGCCTCAGCTGTTTTGGGCACTCACAATATTTTGGCACTTCTCAAAAATTGTTGGGACATCACCTTCCTTTAGCTTAGGTGATATTCTCTATAGGTATTTTCCTCCCACAACACATTTGTCCACTTTAATTATTGTTTCACTTTCTTGAAAATGTGTTAGTCACACATACTTAAGGGTTTTTTAGAAATTAAATCTCAGTTGGGATTTGACGAATCCATTTTTGACGGAAATTTTCATCCCGTGGCAAAACAAATGTTTGTTATGGCGAAACTTTCTTCCTGGGCTTTTGTAATATGTATAAATATAATATAAACAGACCCAATATTTGGTATTTAGGTTATTTTTTACGAAATAAAAATGAAAACTAACCTCAGTAGGTAGGTATACTGCAAATATTGACGAGGTCTCAGTTGTTCGGCAGCGTGAAAGACCGAATAGATAAACCGTATCGGGGCTTGGGTCGACAACGAAAATCAACGGTTACAACACTGATTTATTTCGCACAAGGTGAATGGTGAATACAATAAATACACAAACCCGAACGTGGTCAACGGGAACGGCTTCCAGCCACCCGGACCGTCTGAACTCGCGGATCTCCCGTAAGCAGTTCACCCCTCTGTGAATCAGGCTCCACTGTCCAATACGGTCCATGTCCATAATAGTCCATTCAGGAATTCCGGGCTCCCTATTCTCTGGTTCGGGGGAGAATTCCCCTTTACAGCGCTCACGCGTCGGTGCGAGCGGCACCAATACTCCTGGACGGCACGGCTCCCACCAGTTTATCGTGCTCCCACCCAGAGGCCATAATAACACCTGGGCGGTTCCCCTCCGCCAGGACACACGCGCACTAGACACAAACTTGTTTCTAAAATATAAACTAAGACGTTTAAAAACACTTTAAACATTGAAAACTTCTCAAAACCCAATCTGCCGCTTCCAGTTATGTGACAAATGACATGTAACGTCTGACTAAGATGGTCACGTGATTTTTGTGCGCCAGGGCCTCTCTTTATAGTAGGCCTTGAAATCCAATAAAGCGGATGCCCTAAGATGGCGGACTAAATTTCTTTGCCACCCTCCCAATATGAGAACCAAATAGGTACTAAAAAGCACAAAATAAAAGGTAACAAACCTTATTAAAAACAAGCTTTTATTTAAGCCATGTACTAAAACGAATAAAATAAAAAATAAAAGATAAAAAACATTTTGGAAACAAGCTTTTTAAGGCTTGTACTAAAACGAATAAATAAAATAAGTCTATAGGTTTTCGTGATAATTCAATGCCAAATTGCGACAACTTTTTATAAATCAAAAAGCTTGTCGCGCTAATTGTAAAGAAAATACATACCAATGCATAGGAAGTACAGCATCGCAAATTTATTAAGAACAAGAAAATAACATCGTCGTGAATTTACGAACTTTTTCTAGGTTAACATCAGTGACCAGATGATTCGATATTTGTGGAGAGATTACCAAATTTCCCAAATCTAGCGTTTCTTTTTTATATTTGAACGCAACAAAATTGCAAAAATAACAATCATAATTCTGAATTAAGCAAATATACTCAGTTATATATATAGTAATAATGATAATATCTTATTCTGCACTTTCTTGCCAATCGGAATTGAGTGAATAATATGTGTTGATGTAGAATTTATTTCTATTATATCATTAAAAATCACGCCAACCAATTTTCCTAATAACGAACACAAACCGCAATAATGTTTTTTAATAGTCCCACGCAATGCAGTCAAGCTAATGTTTTTCCGTATTACGGTCATAAAAATACACGAAACAATAAAATTATCTTACCGGTAGCTTCATTGTAATAAACGTTGATTCTCTCTAATTGCAGGTCACTGTGTCCCGTGTAGATGCCACTGGGGTCGATGCCGTGCTCTTCTGAAATAACCTCCCAGAACTGAAAACAAGAATCGAAGGTTAGAAAATGAAAATGTAGGTATTTTATTCTTTTCAAAATATTTTAACCTATATGCATCCCAAATATAAAAGTATAACTTGACATCTCAACTGACTGGAAATCTAAAACAATTGGAGATAGTTGGTCTATACAAATAAGCAAATCATGAATTTGTTTTATATTGCATCTCCTATAGGGCACAACTGGTATATAAAAAAGAAATATGTCTCACTTTAGTACGCAATGTTCGTTTTTCTGGCTAAAGTTTCTTGTTGTGATCATCTCCTAAAGTAATAGTTAATGTCCAATGTCCACCCAGTACAAACTTACCTAGTTCATGAAACACAGAAATTATTGTTTTTTAAAATGTCAATTGAATTACTTTTATAAATATGAATTTTTAACCAATTTGCATCGGCTGGCAACACGTTACTTGGTGTCGATCTCCCGAATCCGCAAAAAGATACAACATCCCGCAGTTATTAGACCGATGAAGATAAGTGGCGAATGGAGTTGTCCGGATCACAAAAAACCTCTCGATTACCTACATTCTACCGTTAAAGGATCAATAATAACAGGTTTTCTTTGAATTCTCTCAGTTTTTGCTACATCAAATCTAGTTATAGGCCCCGATCTCCGATCTATGATTATGCACTAATAGCTGTTCAGAATGCGCGTCTATTATGATTCTTTATTTCTGTAGATACCTATCATGAACTTCGAAAAAACTATATACATATATAATGCATATATTGAAAGCATCATGAACCATACCTACATCCATACAATACAACAAAGCCTAAAATTATTTTCTCTCCTTCGGAGGAAACTACAGAAAAATAATACCTAACGACTAGATGATAATATTGAAAAGAAGAATAGGTACAAGATATCAGAGACAGTTAGAGGAACTATTAATGAACTAATTCAGTGTTATCTTAACTATTCAGTTTAAATAGCGATAGCATTAAAGATGTTTTAGATGCATATTTTATGAAACCCAAAGAAATTATTTGTTCATAAATTAAATAATATTCCACTGATCCTTTCGATAAAAGAAATTTATTTGCATAATGTAGGTATTTGATTTTCATTATAAGTAATCTTTTCACAGGAAATAAACGCAAAATAATAGCAAAATTTTAAAAATTAAGGCGATTGGACAGTGTTGATAGAATAATAATTGTTGCTTTCTCGTTTCGAAGGTATAAAGGAACGGTTGTCCTGAATCTGTGGTATATTAGATCTGTTTCTGATAAGTTTCCAGTTTATTGAATTGAAATCTAGATGCAAAGTAGCTGAAAGAGATCGAGTTTCTTAGACAGATACAGATAATTTAATAGTTTCCTTATACATATATGGGTCATGTTTATTCGTAAATTATTGACTGACCTCTCTTCTTTTAGTTTTCTTTTCCTTTCAATGCCCACAATACCTACACTATTTTCTGGCATCCTTAACTTATAACACAAAAGACAAAATTAGCTTCATACCACATATACCACAATATACCTATACTTAGGTACTGTGTTCATAGTTCGTACTTTATATTCCCTCTCGGTGCTGCCTGTTCTTTTGAAGATAGAAGAATTTTATTGACGCACATTCTCAAACAATGAAAGAGCCATGACGAAATAAAGCGTAAATAGCTCGTGTACCTAATTTATATCTACATGCTTTAATAATTTAGTATTGTTATTCAAAAGGAAATAAGACTTTATAATGCAACTCCAACGGAAGCAGAATATGAATAATTAAGTGAAATTAGCTACTTTAATGGTTTAATAATTGGCATCTGACGATATTATCATCATATTATTATATCACATATAGGTACACTAGGTTTCTTTAGTGTATACATTTCTTACGTGTCGTGTTATTCTCGCTGTTATTCCTAATGGGCTTCATATGGAAGTTGGAATCGAATCTCGAATCGATGGATTGAAACTTTAGTAAACCTTGATTCGTTCTTTATTAGACTTTCAATCTTAATTTTTGAAACAATCTAACCAATTAAGTATGTTAGACTTAAGTTCGTCTGTTTACAGTTGTTCTTCTATTATTAAGGAAACAATCTGTTCTCACCTGCCCCATCATGTAATCTGAAATAAACCTCGTGCCACCCAGAACCAAACAGCATGTGTCGGAATCCTAATGAGATGGAACAGCAGCTCCTTCATCGGTGTTTATATTTATCTAAGAATTAATATCATCATCCGATCCCGAAGGATGGGTATTCTCGTAGGGAAGCGTTCTTTTAAAATATACAAAGTTACTTCACTGCAAATACTAAGAACATAAAGAGCCAGTTTCAATGAGCTCTCCACGAGGGCTATTATAATAATTAAAAAATTATAAATTTTGACGGAGGAATCTTTGAAATATGTTTTTAAGTTATATGGTTATAGTTAGGCGTTACAGCTGTTTTATTTTATGTTTTACCGGTTTTCTATTCATTTTTGATGACCTAATTGTATTCACTATCTTTGGAAAATGTTCATTATAATAAGCATTGTTCTAATCTATCACTAAAACACTCATTATAAATCAATATCACTCCCGAGGAGTACAAATTTTTTTTCACAAGATTGTTTAATGAAAATCCCAAGATGGCTAAAATAAACAAGCGTTAGTTAAGTGCTTGCCCATAAAGTTTTAGAGCGTAGGCACATTTTGTTGGTTAGGTTTATTTTTCTTCCAAAAAAACTGTAATATTTGGATATTTAATACTATTGTGAAATATGCACTAGTATCTCCGAGAATACATTCAAACATCTGCCACTTCTTTCAACTTTTCTTAATTAATCCAAGAGTTACGAATACACGAAAATAGTTCTCTAGTTCAACGTACACTTAATTCTTAGGTTGATGTTTTAAATGGGGTGGACTATAAATAAAATGCAATACAAATAATATCAGAAATAGGAATAGCTTTTTTTCATTAGATGTTTTAAAATCTAAAGTATTATATAAGTCATATCGCGCAGTAAATAATCTATGACGATGATTCATAATATGCGTGTAGGGGGGTGCATGGTAAGCATAGCATATTTCTTGCAGGAGAATTATTATTACCTATATGATGATTATGCCATTCTTTAATCTCTATCTTCAAGTTTTATTATAATAATATGTATTTTGAATCCTACTTCGACAGAAAAGGATCAATCTCCCTTTGCAATTTTACTTTCAGTTCGATATTATTTAATGCCGATAGAAGTTATTGTTTTTCGAGAAGTTTATTAAGACATTATCGTAGAAGGGAAGAAATTCAATTAGAAATGTAAAATAGTTAAATTTGACATGTATTCAAGATTCAGATTAGGTGTTGACGAACAGTGGAACAGTTACTAAAATCGATAGCAATTTGGCGAAATGAGAAAACGCATATAAATTATTATAATTACTATTATTATTAGGTATTATAATAATATATGTCAGTGATTTACAGGGATTTTTTAGATATAAGTATCCAACCACTCCAAGCTCCTCTGATAATATGTATTTTATTGATATAGAGAAGCCATGTTTTTTTATCAGCAATTACAACCATATTATATCTCTCTGTCTATTTTGTTCAATATTACCCACATACATGTATGTATACCCTCATGGTAACAGTATATCAGAAACGCAATATCACAGAGTAAGAAGATATTAAAAAATGAAGGCAACAATAACTGGATAAAATTATATTGTTTTACATATTATTTTTCTTTATTGTGCCATTTGGTACTATAGTAAAATCGAGCAACTCTTACGCCTGGCGTAAACAAGAGCACGTGAGTTGAAATATTCGCCAGGGCCGCACTGAGGCTTGACCTTTATTTAATTTTAGTTTTACAATGGTTTACATCGAAATATTTGGGAAAAGAATTATTGGCTTAATTATGGTTCAAAACATCGATAAAATTATTTGTGGTAGTGTCTAAATAGCTGAAAACAACAAGGTAAAACCACGTAACTACACTTTTGCGATCGAGTACGTCCCTGTTGCCGACTCGGGTGAAATTGTATAGCCTACCGACCAATCGCGGATCGTCATTGAACACGTGGTTTTATTTACGCCAGGCGTACGGATTACTCGATTTTAGTATATAAGCATAGAAGAACCTACGTTGTAGTAGTAGGTTGACGTTTGCTTTTTTATTTCAAACGAAGTAAATTTACCAATCGCCATATCATTCCCATTCCCAGCAAGGCATCTAACGAAGATGATGCATTTATGCATAAGGACATGATACTGCCCTTTATAATTATGTCATCCTACACACCAAATCTGTAGAAAAAATCTGGAAACTTACTGGCATAGCATATTTTTGTTCGTAATTTGCACTGTACAATATGAAAGCAGGAGATACCTAATGAGACCACAAATGATGAATGAAGGTTTAGACAGATTCGGTATAAAATAAAAGTAGTAGATAAACTTTTTGGATTACATGTTTTTCTGCTTTCGATCGACCTTGGTTTGATTCGAGGTCAGAGCACATGCAGATGCATTCTTTACAGAAAAACGCCGCTAATTGCCAAGAGTCCTGGGCAAAATATAGATGTACGATAAACTTTTATCTGTGTGGTTTACTAATTGTTCTAAACTCTACGGTTTCCTAGGGTTTTTCGTAGTATTTGAGCGAATGCTATCCTAGTTCAACCGGGACAAAGTCGGGCCAAGCCGCAAATGGCAATGAAGCCTAAGTAATAGCGATTGCCACCACTCCCCCGCACAAGGAAGTGGTTTCTTCTAGGGTACTCCTAGTTTGGAGTATTGAGACGGTGAGAATTATTATTATTTAAAGAATGGAATGAAACATTGACATTTTTCAGTGAAAGTTCCATTTTGGACATCCATGAAATATTTCACGTTTGAAAGTTTCACTCAGATGGCTTGCAACTGAAACTGAGAATTAGCACTGGGCGTTTGTCTGCAATTTCTACACAAGTTATTGTACTTACTTATTTTAAATCTGGACAATAGTGAATCTAACGAACTATTAAAAACTCAAAAATAAAAAATCCCTGGCCTTTTGATTTCAGAAGGAATAAGTGACTATATAGAAAAAACAAAAATTGGGAGACTACCTTTTATTGGAAAAAATAAAAGTCATATTTTTTCTTGATGCTTCAGAACAGAGTTTTTATTTCTTATAAATAATACCGAAATTAAGGAATCAGCAGTTCCATTTTGTCATTTGAAATAAAAGTGACTAAATTCTTGAAATTGTTATCAAAATAATAACAGCTCATAAAATTCTCCTTATACATAAATTCTCTGAAACATGAGTCATGATCATAATGTGATTATAACAATATAATATTATAAATCTGATTCATTTTTTAATTTTCGAATACACCTACCTAATCATTCAGTTTCTACCCAGGTATATGATATGATGATAAGATGCAAATAATCTTATGCATTGGTTACTATTAAAACTGCTATTGTTTGATGGATTCCAAAATTTTAAAAAAAAGTGTTTAAAATAAGTACCTAGCATTTTTCTTTAACATTCTCATTGAAAACTATTTTTTGCAAACAACTGTCCTTACTTTTCCTACTGCAAATTGTATGTTTTGGTTTAATTTAGTAAAAAAGTAAAAGAAATGTGGTATATGCAATTCTGATAAAACACAACTTGATTTTTTTGATAAAATAAATAGCTAGATACCTTGATAGGAGCATCGAATTCGTCTAAAAAACTAATTAAACTAAAAACTGATTAGTTCTCGAACCATGAATTTATTGTGAACCTTGCGCACAAAACCAAGCGTATCGTTCTTATCTGGGACATCCTGAAATAGAAAAAGTTCAAGAAGTATAGCTACCGCTGACAAGTCCAAATAAACTGTAAAATAGATGTGATTAAATCGTTAGAAAAACCCTTTACGCAGCGGTGACTATTTATTTATAAACAAGACTACAAGATGGCTGCGAGCAGCGCATAGGTAACTGTAAATAAAAACACCGGACGATTTCATTCGTGAAACATTTTTTAATGAGGAACTTGGCGATGGTTTCTTGATTTTGGTGAGTGAAACAAGCTGCCGAAATTGCCTTGTCCTTGGGACGCGCTTAAGAAGTTTCGTGCTCTAAGTGCCGCGACTTTACAAATAATGTCTAACGATGACACACGGCCATTTGCACACACTTTAAATGAAATCCGAGTTCGTTAAATTTAGAAACGTCTGGGGATGCACTTCGTCGCACCGAAAATATTTAGGATTGCCCCCAAGTTGTTTAAAATAGTACTCGGGCGACGTCTTTCTATTTCCGCTCACCAAAAGAACAAAAAGGACTGATTTATTGCGCGTCTGCCTCGAAAATTCACAAAGTGTAGGACCAGCCAGAGTCCAAACGACAAGATATTTAAATACCGGTGTTCTACGAATTTTCGTATTTGGGGTAATTTTCACGCTTATATAAATTGATTTCCGCACATCAAATGCATGTTCTACAATCTACTTTTGCAACAAAGAGCTAGGTAATAGGCAATACTAAGAACACAATATAAACAAAGATACAATGAACGACCCATATAAAAGAAGCAAAACTATCGCTACAAAATATTCGCGAAATTGGAACAAAACAAATTTGTAGTAAGAGAAGTAAGGTAGTCTTCGGTTTTATAATAGATAGAACTGGTGTTAGTTATTCTTGATAATAAATATTTTTAGCAAGATATTATTCGAAGGTATACACTTAACTTGATTTGCTCATGCTATACATATACCCAGTAGCCAAACCAGAATATAAAGTTGGGGGGGGGGGCTAATTATTTCAAAAAAATTCTTGGGTAGTATTTGCGAAAACTATTGTTTTCAAAAATTTAATTTAGAAATAAATACTATGCGACAGATCTTTGGGGGGTTAAAGCCCCCAAAGCTCCCCTCTTGGTTACACCACTGTATGCCTATACCGCAAACCCAGAAAAGCATATAGACTTATACAAATAAAGAAACTATAGTCAATTTACGTTAAAAACTTAGTTGAAAACAACACTGGCCACAGATTGATCATATCGTCATCAGCGATGACCGATGACGATATGATCCATTAGTCAGGACACAGACCTATAATCTTCGCTATATAGCTAGCGAAGGTATATTGTTCTGTGGTTAGGCATTTATGAGTTTTCAAAGTTGAATCTGAGCTAGAAACTGACAAAGCGCCAGAGGTTTTTTGTAACGGTGGTTTTTCTTGGCAACTTGAAAAAAGTTGTCCTTTAATCAGTTTGTTTCAGGTTCCTGTGGCGAAAAATCCAATTAAAAAATTAAATGGATTAGTCGCGTACCTAGTTTAGAACGGTTTCTATTTTCGCATCAAAATACTGCGGTTCTCCTGCGCTACTAACACTAGTATTAAAAGTAAATTACTTTTCAATCAATTGCATATCATAGCACTCTTAATGAAACCACTAAAATTTTGCCCGTTTGGTATCACTGCCACAAAACACGTATGATCCATCCCTTCAACACATTGTAAAATACTGGCCCAAAATGGCCTTAAACTTTGTAGGGAAAATATATATGCGCAAAATTGTATTATTGTCTAAAAAACACTAATATGGCGTTTACAAATAAAATTATAAAATGTGGCCACAATGGGGGTAGTGGCCATAAATGGTACTTCTACCCTACTAAAAATTTAATGATGTATCCGATTTTAAATACATGGAGCCACAGATTAATGAATAACTGCAGTTTTTGTGTTTAATAAAATAGAAATAAAAATTGATGGCAATCCTATTAAAAATAGAAACCTTTTACGGGAGAAGTCAGATTCAAAATTGTCATTGATTATATCGCAGTATTTTTAATAATTATTATTTTTTCAGGAAACGTAGTATGATCTTTGGTGGTACAAATCCCTTTTGGACGCTCCAGAATGCAATGATGTAGTCAAAAAACCGCTAAATGATTATTTTCGTAATTTTTTTACCAGAAAAAAATTGTAGTACCTAGGCCTTGAAAACAGAGATAAAGCCCTGCAATATTGCACCAAAATAATGTATTGTGACCTATCTCTATCTCTAGAAAAAACAGCTAAATACCTGTATAAAATGTTATAAAAAAATAAATTTGCAACGTAATGTAATGCATAAGCATGATCGCTTGTAATACCATGACAAAGCTCCACATAGACTGTCAGAAGTTCTGACTCAGAACCATTGTTGAAATTTCCGCAGGCTAAGTGTGAAAGTTGGTGTAGCTGGATTTTATGCGGACGATATCAACAATGCTTCTGAGTGTCTATTATGGCTCCTTTAATCTATATGGAAATAAGCAAATTTGCGCGCTCTCCGTGTTCTCGAGTGCTCTCGTTAGTGCGACCTGTACAATTCAGCCATTCGCATAATTATTTATTTTGTTTACTGACTCTTCAAAATAAACAGACTATAGTAGGTATTAAATGCTCAATATGTTAAAATTTTTCAGTATTTGCATCTCACACAGTGCATTAACTTTTGTCAAAATTGTACCTTTGGCCCAAAATCGACATTTTGAATTAATTCCACAGTTTATCCGCCCGAGAATTTTAGTACATTATAAAAAGAAATACTTCCAGCACAAATGAACTTCGGGTAACTGAGGTTCAGAAAAACATTTAGGTAGCATCACAAAAAATCTACTTACAGTAGGTTTTCTGTGGTCATGATTTCTATCGAATCGTTTCTAACCATGAAAATGCTATTAAAGAAACGCTTTCTTTTCTTTAGTTCTGGAATACCTGTGGGTTTTCCAGTTATTTTTAGTATACAATTCTACAACAACCGATACGTAGATAATATATAATATATAATTTTAATTTAAACTGTTAACAGAGCAGAACCGCAAATCACAAACCCAATAAGCTCGTCTTAAAAATCCAACGGAAATGGTTGCTTTATCAGCTTCCTTTAAAAAGCATTGATATTATCTGGTTTGGAACGATAAAAACGAGAGGCAATAAATTACGGAAATACTTGTTAAGTAGGTACACATAATTCGTAATGCTCAAATTGTTTTAAAAAGTGGGCAATAAAGGATAAAGTGTTTCTCAGGTGAATTCTCGCTATCTCCAAAGGAAATAAATTTCTTTAAATTATTTAGAAGCTATGTATGTACATATGTAGAAAGTACAACAAACAAAAAACTAACAATTTTTCAAATTTGGAGCTTTGTTAAGTAACTTTTTGCAGGACACCGTATAAGTTTTAACTAAGAAATGGTATACTATTTACTGGATGCTATTAGATTTAGATGCCAATTTTGGCAGGCTTTTCGCCGCCAAGTGCAATAATTACTCTTAAACCCTCAGATAGTGACAGATTTAGGAGCCCCAATTTCGCATACTACCCTCGAAAACCCAAAGGCTTGAGTATTTCAGGTGCCTAAAGAGTTGAAATAAGGGCGAAACCTTGTAAGGAAAAATCGAGATTTTGGCCGATTTTTCCACACATTTTTCCATCGGAAGTATGAAAATATACATTGTAACTAGCCCGAAAATACATAATTAAAATAGGTAATATATATATTTTATATAGGAAAATATTATTATTCATTGTTTCGTATTTTCATTTAGTTTAGAATGTCTACTTATTTTAAAATATATCAATAATGTTTAAGCCGACCCTGCACCCCAGTAATATATTATCTATATACAATGAGGTATTATCAGGTACTTGATTTATTTCAGAAAGGTCAACGGTATAAATCCGTACACATTATACCTAAATTTGTCACTATCTGAGGATCTATCTGTTGTGATAGATAATTTTGGCTTGGGTTATTGTTCGAGAAGAGTTATGATTGCCTTGATAAACGTAATAAAGAGGAACTTGCTTGCCGTAGTCTACCCACTCGAACCAATCCAATTTGAATAACAAATTATTGTTTTAAATTACAGATTATATACTTTACAGGCTAGGATTATATTTACCCCAAAAAAAGAAAATATTTTGCTGTTGCTAGTTTAAAACTACCAAACAGGACATCCATAATATGATATGCGATGCTTAACAATGATTGGAGAAACCCCTCCTTGTTTGTGATTTATTCGGATGATGCAAAAAGAATACGTAGTTATATCGTCTAGGCATAAATCAAAACGCTTGCTGATCGCCGTTAACGAGCCCACTTCGAGCATAGGCTTTTATCTTGTCACAGCAGTCATGGTTGGCCGATCGTTGCCGTGCTTAAAAATAACTTTAACAAGAAAGTAATGTCTGGTATGTTTCTGGAACGCGTATTTCACAAGGGATCGTGCGGCGCTCCGAATTTTTTCCGCTCGGCTATTTTAGTTCCTAGTCTGCGGAACTAAAAAGAGTGCCCAGTGAGAATACTACTTTTCGGTTGGCTGGAAATCGAGAGAACTTTTATAAAATTTGATATTGTTTTATATTAGTTTTTCTTCGGTCCTTTTGTGACAAACTTTTATCAATTTTGTTTATAGTTCATAATCTACAAGTTACAAGAAGGGGATATCTCACGGAATATGGTAATAAAATAACTGAAATATTTTTTTTCAGGGGCGAATTTGGATGCGTGGCCTACTTTACTACTGACCAAAGGTGGGATTGTACATTGTACAATGTACGGGCGCGGCCTCAGAGATGTTTCCACTAGTCATGGGAAATGAGCAAGAAATCAAGAATTTCGGATAAGTGCGGCAACGTTGCGCCAATTCTACGGCCGTCAGTTACGCCTTTGAGGTTATGGCTCGCTTTCAAACGGCACCGTCGCAATGATAAAGGCCTGCCAGCTGGCGACGCGAAACGTCACTACGTCACCACAGGGAGGTCGGGAGGTTTGCTTTTGAAGTTGTTTACTTGTCTGGAGATTTTCCTGTTTTAAAGAACGTTTGTTGTGTGTTGGACTGTGTTTTTTAGTAATATAGGACGTGGAGTTTTATCAAAGTCTAGAGAATACTCTCTAGACTTTGGTTTTATTAATAAGGTGGTAAAACAGCAGTGGTTCAGAATAAAGTGATTAAAGTTCAATTTTAGTTTATAGGTTTTAGGTTGCGTCTATAGTTTCGGACTAATTTAAATCATGCCGTGGACGTGTTCCGTTCCCAACTACAAGGGAAACTACAAAGGCGGTCCTAATGTGTCCGCTTTTTCCTCCATAAAGACTCCATTTTAAGGGAAAAGTGGGTTAAGGCCATCAAAAGAGATTTTGTTCCTACACAGTTTTCCAGGATTTTGGTTTGGACTGTTGGAGAGTGTTATACCTAACAATTTTACGTGATTAAACGTAACCACCTTGAAATCAGTGAGTTTTATGGTTTTATTTATTCGAATTTAGTTGTATCTAGGCAGGCAAATAAGAAATAATTGGCATTTACGAATATTTTAACGGTGGATATCTAAATGCACCAAAACCCCTTGAAAATGTGACTTTCACTCTCGTAGATTATTATCCGTGTTGTAAAACCATGAGCTATATATGTAAACAATCATTTTAAAGTGTTTTTTTTTTACCAAATTTACCAAGTTGACACCTTGAAATTTGAATTTGGCGCCTTAGGCTCACCTCCCTTGGATGACTCATCGCTTTCAGCTGGCGGGCCTTGTTATTGCGACGGTGCCGTTTCAAACCGCAAGAGAGGGGGGGGAGGTAATTGCAACGTTGTCAGTTGAACTCCTTTATTGCGACCGCACGTATTGGAACGATTTCAAGGGCCGCGCCTGTACATACAGTACCCATAACCCAGCTCCTTCCGATCGAAAAATATGCGTAAATAGAAATTATACCAAAGAGTTCAGAAAATTCCCCTGAACAACATATTTTTAAGGTCCTCTCCGGATCAGGATGGACCGCCATATTTTTTATTAATTAAAAACTAAGTACTAGTTATTTGTGCACCAACGCCAAGAATACCCATAACTTGAGTTGGATGCATTCAATTAAAATGAAAAAATTACTAGGATGTAGAGGAGAAAATTCTGCATAAGTCCTTAGCGAAAAACCTACGTTGGAAAACTTACGGTTTTTTTTTTGTAAAAAATTCTCAAACGGTTTTGGCTTTGGTGCAAAAGTAATAAACCCAGAAGAAAAAAATTAAATTGAAAATTCTTAGATTCTAATGGCATTGAAACTCTTCCTATTACTGGGGATATTACTTTTGTAACAAAACTGTTTCAGACTTTTTTATTCAAAATTCGTAAATTTTTCAACATAGGTTTTTGCTATGGTTTTATATGCAGAATTTTCTCCTGTATATCCTGGTATTTTTTTCAATTTAGTTTTACTCGTCCAATTTAAGTTATGGGTATTCTTGGACGTTGGACGTTGGTGCACACAAAATTCGTAATAAAAAAAGCCACGAAATGGCACTGGTTTGATTCTTATAGATGCGCTATAACTAATTCTGAAAATTAAAAAAACTGCAGTCTTTACACGAAAAGTAACAGTTGTTTTTCAAGTTGCTTTGAAAATTTAAATAATTGATCAAAATAAAAGAAGACTTATGCAAGCTATTAACAACAAACACAAAATCAGGATGACTTCCTATATGGTAAAAATGTTCGGAACGATGATCAAAATAAACGAAATTTTTGCAATAAACACTCCTAACTTTTTGTTTAACGAGGTTTTTGGCACTTATTTAGCGCGCATATAACTTCGAACCCTTTTTTAAGAATTCGATTTCGTTGATATTTACATTTGTTTATATCTGTGCTTAGTTTTTACGTTTATAACTATATTTTCGATAGTGGCATTCATGCATTTTTATGGAATATTCTATTGGATTCTAGTTGCTGAGGATAAAACATATACCATATACGTAGGTAGGTACCTACCCAATTTTATGCTTGCACCCAGAGATATGTAATAATGTCAGTATGCAATTTTATTTATTTTAATTTATTATTTAACATTTTGACACAAATAAAAAAATCATGAAACTGAAATATACCTACATATCTACGCTACCTAATAGTTTTGAATTTTAACTGCAACAGTCGCCTTCCTCTCTTTTCGGTACATCGATTTTTTTTCTAATTTGGTGCCATAGAAACCGAAAGCGATTCGAAATCAGCGTCCTTGTACGATTTCTGACTCTGACGCGTGCTTCCCAAGGAACCCACACTCCGGCGGATCGCTAGGTTTTTGGGCGCGCGCCTCATTTATTTTCCATTGCTCTTACACATTGCATTGATTTTTGATACAAATATACAAGTAAGAACTTGGGAAATTTCTGTACCGAATCTACTAAAAATATAATTAGGTATTTATAAACATAAAAAACCATGCACCCAAAATGGTTCGATTCCTTACATCTTACACTATATTTTTATGCACAATCCCAATAATATGCAAAGCTTGTAATTATTGTATTGTGCAAAAATCCAAAGTTGTAGGCACGCCTGGATTCATAAAACCTCGTTAAATAAAAAGTTTTGCATATCTGATATTGGAGTTTGGGTGCTTATTGTAAATAGTTTGATCGATTATTTAAATTTTCACAGCAACCTAAAAATAACTGTTAATTTTGGTGTAAAAACTGCAGTGATTTTAATTTTGCAAGTTTTATATGAATTATATTAAAACCATTATTTTGATGTAAAAATATTGTTAATAAACAGTTAGGGGCTAAAGTCCCATTTTTATGCTTGGGACTAAAGCAGGGACTAAAGCATTTTAATTGTCCCTTAGGACTAAAAGTGGCACGTTAGTACCTACTTAAAATGAGGTACCGAATTGCCTTTTCTAGTCCCTGTGGCTCAAAAACAAATATCTTAAAATGAAAACTCCTACATAATACTGTTATTGAAAATAGAAATTTTTTTGTACGCTTTCTACTAACGCGCTTTTCTGTTTGATAGTTCGTGTAATCAATTTTACACCCAACTACCGATCATTAATTTTGAATTTTGCATAAGTACTTCATTTTTAAATTTTCATTCAACACCATAGAAATTATTACAAAAATTTTAATAATTTAATTAATTATTAATTTTATAATATTTCTTTATAATAATATACCATCTTGCTCAGTCTTACTCATGACAATGTAAGACAATTTAAAAAAATAATTTAATACCTACATTGTAGTAACCAACAACAATCTATTACTTTGCCCAATATCTTCCTTTTAGACCCTTTTGGATTAGTTTAAATGGTTCTAGCGAATAAACTTATTTGCCGAAACAATAAACCATACGCCTTGCACATGATAATGTGAAAATAATTATCATGTTCTTCATTTCACCGGTTGTTCTGAGGTGAAAAGAGATCAAATTAGTGTATTACTTATAGCTTTTTAAAAACTAGTAGGATGCCTTTTGTTCTTGTGAAAACAAAAGTTATTGTCTAAAATAAATCACATTAATAAAATGTGTAAATCATTCCCTATAAGAAACTTAATAATGAACAATAATTCGAATAATAAGTAATCCTTCACTTTATAGCATCAATCTCTCTGATTTCTCTATTTTCTAAAGAACTATCTCACATACAAAGAAACGAGAACAATTCAGAAAGAAACCACAATGTATCGGTTCATTTTTTGCGGCGTTCCCAATATGCCCAAAACAAAATACATTCACTACCGATTCTTTCGATATTCGTGAGCCGGAAGGAATAGTAAAACATGATGTCTTAACAATATAACGAACTCGCATTCCTTAAATAAATTGGAGACGTGTATTCTCCAGCGGTTGTTTCGCCTAGTTTGTTAGCCTTTCCTTCATCAAAATAAATGAGCCAAAATTGCCCAGTCAGTAACTTTATTTGTAACAAATATAGCTGTTAACTTTTTAAAACTATTAATTTAGAGTTTCTAGCAAGGTAATTTTAAAATTGCAAGCATACAAATTAAACTAAACTATAACTTAAATCCTTGAAAAATTATATATCTACGTTACTAGCAATTAGAGAATTGGAACATATTTTACACAGCATAAAGCCATTCAGTACCTCAGTACTACCTGTTACTAAAGAAAAGGTAATAAGACGGTCAACGCTGTATTAAATATCATCAGTTAGTAGAGACAAAGATCATAATATTCTCATAATCTTTGGTAGAGAGTAGAGTATAGTAGTCTTTCTACGGTCCTGGTCTGGCAACTCTAAAAGTGTCGTCTGACTGAGTAGGAATATAATAAAAAATCAAATATGAACAAGAGAGATAGATGATATTTATTATTGCTATATACTTACTCATTGTACTGCAGACGACACTTTTAAAGTTGCCAGACCAGTGTTCTTTGAAGAAATAAAATGAAGGTAACTACAGTAAATATAGGTACTTTAAGAGTTTATTTGATATTCTATAAAATGTACGTTAAAACATAAATTTTATTACTTTAACATGACCTTAATTGGGGAAAACTTGAAAACTTAAAAACGTTACCTAATAAAAGCATTTTATGATCTGGATCAACAAGTTCGGCGATAATGTGCAGATTTGTAATCAATAGATGTGGCGGTACATTTTTATTTATGCAATGGATGTGGAAAGCAACAAATTCAATACCAAATAAACAATCGCAACAATTTTACTTTAGCCGAAGTCGAAGAATAATCGTTGATATTCACTACTTCTGATCAAGGGGGCATTATCACACGTAGTGCCAACCCAAGTGTGTTTTTGGTGTTTGTTTTTAAAATTACTAGGTTTTTCAAAAAAAAAACAATGCTCAACTCAAATACTACATTATATTTCGCATATTTGGACAAAAAATCAGCCAAATCTAATTGTAGGTATATTGTTTTTCCAAAGGAGACATCAGATTTGGCTCATTTTTTGTCCAAATATGCGCAATATAATGCAGTATTTGCATTGAGCATTGGTTTTTTGAAAAACATAATTATTTTCAAAATAAACACAAAAAACTCATTTGGGATGGTATAGTATTGAATGCCATGTGTGTTTATGCCACCTTAAATACAAAATTAGTGGGCAGCTTACTTTAAAAAATATACCCTAAAATAGAGTTACATTATAAACATAACATAATATGCATGTCATTGTCATCAATCCTTACATTGAGCACTAAATTTCATGTCTTTAATGCCTATGATGTCTGAAACTGTAACTGTATTTGTCCGAAAATTAAAATCGTTATTTCTCATATCCAACATACCTGTTGCTATTAGGAAAGCTGTACATTCAGAGCCTTTCTAATGTTAAAAGTAATCTAATAATAGAATGAACTATTTTAAATCAACCATTTTGTGACACTTTATGATTCCATCATTACGGCAATAAACTAATATTATACCTTCTCTTCACTGTAATAAACGTCATTTTTTTATTGAATATTACATTTATAGAAGGAATGTTGATTTTATCGTTCGGTAATGTTGTACATTCTAGCACTGTTGAGAGCAATGACAACATGCCATGATCGTTATATATTATAGTTTCCTTCCAAATTGGGTTTACTTAGGAGAAAATTAATTGATTGCATTAAAATTTGTCGATTTCCTAAATCGACAGAAAAATACCGCTTCCACCGCTAACATTTTAAACACACTTCAAAATCCACTTGCACTAGATTATGTTCATTGGGTTAGTAGTAGATACCCCAAGATTTGCTTCTGATATTTTTACAAGAAAAAGTATGAGCATTTAATTTTTGTTTTTTTTTAAGCAATATCTACTGACTTACCTACAATCGTAACCATAAAAGATTCGTTACAAATGTAGTGACATTGCCAAATAGCCGCAGAACTTGTGTTTCAACTAAAAGATTTCAAATAAAAGTCTATATATAATTGTGAGGATTAACACGTTTTAACATATATCTGATATATAATATATAATTAAAAAGTTTTTGGTTAGAAAGATCTTTCCAACGATGAGCACACATACTTAGTTAAAGTTGTGCAAAACCCAATAATTGTGCCAATAGAATACTTTAACCGCAATAAAATACTTTAGTCCCCCTTGCCTTTTGCCTGGGAAACATTAGGTACCTACTTAGATGTGGGTGTAGGAATATATTCATTTTCTCGAAAAGAGAAAGTTTTTCGGAGAAATCCTCGCACACGTCAATTTTTGTTGTATAAAGCTCATATTTTAATGTAGTAGTGCCCGTATTTGTGACATCATTACTGTTCGGTATATGACATCATCGGTAATTTTTTCAAATGGAAACCTATATTTTTGTATTTTATAGGGCATATTTTTGCAACATACAGCACGTTAAAATTTTTGCATTGTTGCACAAGGAAATTTTTGAGAAAATAAATGTTACATGTCTTTACAATTAAATTAGTTTATTTAGTAAAATGAAGAAGAATCTAGTTAATTGAGTATTCAAACTGAAGTCCTTCCTGGGCCTGTCAGTACCCAAGACAGTTAATAAACTTTCATTGGGTGACCATCTTAAAAACGTCACATTACAGACCAGGCTAAACAATATTGGCGAGTTAAAAACTAGCATTCAAAATGAATGTAACACTATTTTCCAAAAAACTGTCAGACTGTCAGTAACGTTCATCGAGAATTTATTAACTCTCTGGGATACTGACTGGCTCTGGAAGGACTCCAGTTTGAACACTCAATTAACTAGATTCTTAGTCATTTTGCCAAATAAAATATATTAATTGTAAACCAATATAACATTTATTTTCTCGAACATTCCCTTTTATAACATAAACACAACGTCACATTACAGACCAGGCTAAACAATATTGGCGAGTTAAAAACTAGCATTCAAAATGAATGTAACACTATTTTCCAAAAAACTGTCAGACTGTCAGTAACGTTCATCGAGAATTTATTAACTCTCTGGGATACTGACTGGCTCTGGAAGGACTCCAGTTTGAACACTCAATTAACTAGATTCTTAGTCATTTTGCCAAATAAAATATATTAATTGTAAACCAATATAACATTTATTTTCTCGAACATTCCCTTTTATAACATATCCAAAATTTTAACGTGCCGTATGCAGACAAATGTGCTCTATCAAATTGCACACTGAAAATGATGGGTTGCCATTTGGGAAAATTTCCGATGACGTCATATCCGGAATAGTGATTATGTCACAAATTCGACCACAACATCAAAAGATGCGCTTTTTACAACACAAATTGACGTGTGCCAGTATTTCTCCGAAAAACTTTTTCTTTTCCAGAAAATGAATTTATTCCTTACATTATGTACACACTGTTTGTATTCCCGTATAAGTATAGGTATATCCTGATCTGCATGTGATAACTAATTGTAAGAGGTTACCAACGGTTATGTTTTCTAAATATAAACATAAACATCATAGCAGATAACAGTTTCCAAAAATAAACGAACAGCAATAAACTTTTATCCAGGTATAATTCGCGAATTTTTGTTTTTTTTTTTTTGATAAGAGAAATCCATCGTACAGGGCAACGACTCCCTATATTGATTTTAATTTCTACAAAACCAGACATGTCAGTTTAAAATTCAATTAGCCATAAACTGCTTGTATTGTTTAATTATTCCCATACATACAATTATCAATAGGTGTAAGAAAATTAATCCTCGCCATGTAACGGGATTTGCAGTTTTATTTCTTTGAGTGATTGGCTATTGTTTGGCTTTGAAAAACTGCATTTAAATGCGTACTATGAAAAACGATCAGTATCTACAATGACTGGTGTGAATCATTGCAACATTCCGTACAACAATCTGGAACTCCGCTTGATAATAATTGACTCACAGAAATGTCAACATAGCCCAGTCAAACTTATACATTGTTTGTAATTTTCGCAAGAAACAAAAAGTTACTGAACTTTGAATGCGCGAACGACCACAAAAGTATCTCCCAAAATTATTACATAGCTTCCCAACTAAGGACGGTATTGGCTAAATGTTAAAAAAGTCGCACTGCTAAATCTGGAAACTGAGATGTTCGCCTGTGCTGTGGAGAATTAGTCACTGCGTTTAGTAACCTTAGTAACAGGGTTTGTAACAAAAACACTATTTATATGAATTTATTTGAATATTTTTACAAACTGCTCAGTTTGGAATCAAGCAGCAAGATTCAGTTCAATTTTTGTTGTATTGATGTCTGCGTCGATCTGTGAAGATGTCTTCACAAAACTGGAAAAATTTATAAAAAAATATGTTCACAGCTCATATTGTGGTGAGACGATTCCACATACCTGTATATTGCTATAGGTATATGGACGATTCTCATGTGGCTTAAGCTTATATGTTTACTGTTTGCTTACAAGGATTTCACAGTATATATAATATGGGCATTTCCACCTCTTTTTTATTTTTCACATTATACAAAAAATGTCTTACATAATATTTATATCTTACATAAAATTAATATTAAATTATAGTATTGACGGTGATAGCCAAATTTTATACTATAGGTTTTCACTAAGAACCGTAAAAAACCATTCGAGGTATACGCTTAGGTAACTGTGATATGATATGAAATCATATCCGTTCAGTTTACTTGAATTTCCTACTTATCCTTTCTGTAGGTGGTAAAGAAAACAGTAAATGTACATGTGGAGTAGAAAACAACTTATATCGTTGACTGATGTATTTATAAAGACTTCTCACGGCTATAGCTTTATGTCCTGGAAAACAGATGGCTCTGATTGCTCTGATGGCTAACAATGTATTAGACCGTCAGCCAGTGACAGATTTTCCTTACTGATTTTCTCATTTATGCCTTGGTGAGGGTTGAAAGGTAAATCGGTGCTGAGTCGGAAAACAGTAATTTTAAGTTTGGACCCCGGGGAAAACATATGGAAAATTCGATTTTTCAAAACAGAAAAAAAAGGTACTAATTCTCACTTATGCCATGTTCACCGTATGATTTATTATACTATTCCGACCTCGAAAACCCAAAGGCATAAGTGTATCGTGTGGAAAAAGGGTTGAATTAAGGGTTTGGCAGATCACACAAAAAATGACTTGGTTTACTGACTCCGTCAGTTATGCCGTTCGAAATGATGAAAACTTATATCCTCACTAGCCCAAAAATTGATTGGCAGAAGTGACGCGTGGGGAAAAATGCACTTTTGGGTCGGAAAAGTCGGAAAAAAATTTTTTTCGTTAACCGATTTCTGCACTTATGTCTCTGAAACTATAGAAAGTTATGGATCTATCAGAAAGTATTAGCACATTGGCTAAAGTCTGGGAGGTGGATAAAGGCGATGGCAGAAGTCGGAAAGTTGCAAGAAATTCGTGGAAATGTTAATTAATAATAGCAGTATGCCGTTTGGCATGTGGTTAGAAAATGCGATTCTAGGACTGCATACCAAGAGGCATAAGTGTAGGACGGGGTTTTCATATTTATTATGACTAATTTAATTTAACAAAAGATAACTAACAAATAAAAATGTGTTTACATACATAGTGTCAGTTATGCCTATAATAGTAAGTAAGCAAGAGCAACAAAGCGCATTGTAAAGCAAGACAGTAAATTAACACCCTTGTCTAAATTTAGTAGGAAATAAAGAGATGTTGTAACTAACTAACTAACTAACTAGGTAGAGCGATCGTCAAAGTCAAGCAACGCCGCGCGCAGTTGGTTCATTGACGGGTGATCCCTTATGATTACTTCCTTCCGATTTCGAAAAAAAAATATAATATGTACCTCGGCACTGAAGGCCAGAGGCCTCGGCAACTAAATTCCACACGAGTCATAAAAAGTTGAACTTCAGTGCCTTGGTACATAAATAACTATTATACTATTAATTTACAAAAAAAGGGCATCTTTTGCAGCTACTCCGTTTCGCATATTTAGAGAATACCTTACTATTATAGGCATAACTGACACTATGTATGTAAACAAATATTCATTTGTTAGCTTTTTTTAATTAAATTAGTCATAATAAATATGAAAACCCCGTCCTACACTTATGTCTCTTGGTATGTAAGTAGTCCTAGAATCGCATTTTCTAACTACATGCCAAACGGCATAACTGCTATTATTAATTAACATTTCCACGAATTTCCTGCAACTTTCCTATTTTCTTAAAATATGAAGACCCCGCTCTAGACTTCTGCCAAGATGGTTTTGAGGTTTTTATGTTAATAAGTTTTTATTGCAATTCATTTTATCCCTGATAAAATCACTTGACGAAAAAAAAATTTCCGACTTATTTTCTGACCCAAAAGTGCATTTTTCCCCACGTGCCACTTCTGAGAATCAATTTTTGGGCTAGTGAGGATATAAGTTTTCATCATTCGAACGGCATAACTGACGGAGTCAGTAAACCAAGTAATTTTTTGTGTGATCTGCCAAACCCTTAATTCAACCCTTTTTCCACACGCTACACTTATGCCTTTGGGTTTTCGAGGTCGGAATAGTATAAGAAATCATACGGTGAACATGGCATAAGTGAGAATTAAGTAGTACCTTTTTTTTCTGTTTTGAAAAATCGAATTTTCCATATGTTTTACCCGGGGTCCAAACTTAAAATTACTATTTTCCGACTCAGCACCCATTTACCATTCAACCCTCTCCAAGGCATAAATGAGAAAATCATTAAGGAAAATCTGTCACTGGCTGACGGTCTATATTCTGCATTGTATTTTATCTCCGGAAAGCGCATGGTGAGCCAAAAATGTGTCAGACGTGACAGCCGTAAGCAGTCTTTAATAATATATCAGTCAACGCTTATATCGTTTTGTTGTTGTTTTTTTTACTTTATTTATTTATTTAATTTCAATTTTGACTTAAGGGATGTCAATAACACAAAAGCACTGAATTACACAACGTTCTGACCCTGGAAAAGCATTGATTTAAAAATTTACATCTAATACGAGTAGATATAAAAGGTGACTTAAAAAATTAATTAGCCCAAGATTTCTCTGTTTATATTAATAATAATAATTCTCACCCTCATAATACTCCAAACTAGGAGTAGCCCAGAAGCAACTAAATGCTTGTGCGGGAGAGGGAGGCAATTAATTTTGTCTTCCTTGCCATTTGCGGCTGGGGCCGACTTTTCCCGATAGAACTAGGATTGCATTCGCTCAAGTACTAAGGAAAAAGCCTAGAAAACCTTCGTAATCCCAGTGAGTGTAAAATATGTAATTATTAGTAATTCACACAGATAAAGCTATTGCTATTAAGGAGCAATACCGTGAATAAACAATTTGTCCAGCGCTCTTGGCGAACTGCGGTGTTTTTCTATAAAGGCATGCAGGCTGTTAGCCCTTATTTAAAGCTATTCAGAAAAAATATTCTTCTTTGTAACCTCATCCTCACCCGTGGACAAACTTGAGAAATAATAAATTTAGAACGACTGGACATTTTGAGTGAGTAACCCTTTCTCCATTTTTAACCGACTGCAAAAAAGGAGGAAGTTATCAATTCGGTTGTATGTTTTTTTTATATTTTTACCTCAGAACTCCATCATTTATAAACCGATTTGGACAATTCTTTTTTTTTATTTGAAAGGGTATACCTACAGAATGGTCCCATTTAAATTTGAAGAAAAAATTGCACCCCTAAGGGTGGACAAATAGGGGTTGAAATTTCATATTGAACCGATTTCGATGATTCTTTTTTTATTAGAAAGGGGGTACCTGAGAGGTGGCCCCATTTAAATTTGAAGAAAAAATTACACCCCTATGGGTGGCAAATAGGGGATGAAATTTTATATTGAACCGATTTCGATGATTCTCTTTTTATTAGAAAGGGATTACTTTAAGAGTGGCCCCATTTAAATTTGAAGAAAAAATTCCATTCCTAAGTGTGGAAAATAGGGGATGAAATTTCATATTGGACCGATTTCGATGATTCTTTCTTTATTGGAAAGGGGGTACCTTAGGTGTGGTCCCATTTAAATTTTAAGAGAAATTATTTTTAGAAAAATTTCAATCCTAAGGGTGGACAAATAGAGGATGGAATTTAATATTGGAGCGATTTCCATAATTCTTAATAATTCACTAAAAAATAAGAAATAAAAAAAATTTAACAAAAAAATTAAAACCGACTTCAAAAATTTGCCCGTATGCACACTCCACTAAAAATTAAAAAAAAAACAAATAACAAAAAATAACACCGACTTCACAAATTTGCACGTACGAACATTTCAACTAAAATTTTAGAAATATTGTTCTCTTTCTAAATTGAGTTATCTTTGGAGTCGGTGACAGTAAGTTATGATATATCTAGGATATGATGTATTCATATCTAAATAGATTTAAATTCATTGCTTTGATTGTCACCAAATCCAAAGATAACTCAATTTAGAAAGAGAAAAATATTTCTAAAAGGGGCAAATTTTTGAAGTCGGTTTTAATTTTTTTGTTAAAATTTTTTGAAGCAAAAAATATCTCAAACCCTTTGAAAATTATCGAGAAAATATAGACATAATTTTAATCTGGTAAGTATAAGAAAATCGTCAGTTTAGAGAGTCTTAGAGAACACTTTTGTCCCTTTCATCAACCCTTGATTTGCGTTTTCGGGAAAAACCTAATTAGGTGGTAGGTATAGCGTAACGACCCTAAAACGTCACTCGCGGTTTTCTTAGCAGTTTGAAGAATATGTAAAAATTAAAAAACTTCGAGAAATTCGAAAGTGAGGTAGGTATTGATATTTCACCTCTTATAGATAATCAAATAAACGATATTCTTCCATCTGGTTTTCTTAAAAAAAAGTTTTTTTGTCTTAATTTCTTTGCCCAAGGCTCAATTGACCTTGTTTTTGTTTGTACTTACTAAATCCCAGTGGAGATATTGATAATTAATATTATTTACGTAAAAAGTATATACTGAGGGTGTAGTTTTGCTTCCTTGGTATAATACGAAGGATAGAAAAGAAATAAATCATGTGTGTCTGTCCTTTAAACCTTGGAATTGTTGAAACTTGATATTGGACCCATTTGAGAAAGTCGAAGTTGATTCTTCACAAAATCGAAAGTAACAAAAAAATTGGAAGAATCGTCGCTTACCTTAGCGCCAACTTGGTTCCCGCACTGGCCGGCCTGCAGGTGCACTATTTCCCTCATGTTGTCTTGTGTGGTGTCTGTGTGCGAGTCTTCCCGGTTGCAGTGGTGTTGCCTGCGGGCGAGCGGCTGTCGGACTGTGGATGTGGCGGCGGCGCGCGGCGCGAAGTCGAGGATCCGCGGCGGCGGCGGGGACGGCGACGTTCTGGAGGCGGAAGCAGCGGAAGACAGAGAGAGATACGAGCAGATAAGGAAGCTGGAGGCTACTGATACGGAACGGACATTGTGACAACAACTGCTTTGTCGGATCGTTCTCTATTCATCTCTTCGAATCCAAGAAGATTTTTTAATGAAGTTTTGTTGCAGCCTATAGTTAGAAACTACCCTGAAACCTCACTGATGGTGTAATGGTTGACTGCATTGGAATTTTTTTGTTCGGCTCAAATGTCTAAAGGAAAAATAAAATTTTCCATGGAATACCCGAAACTGACACCACTTTTTTTATTAGGGCAATCTCGGCCAAGTAAGTAAGTGCCAAATAAATAATAAAACAATAAATGCTTCTGGTAGAAATTCAAAAGTATTAAAAAAAACTAAACTTAAGGCGGAAACAGAAATATCTTGAAATTAGCGGCCAGTAGCTGTCAATAGCAGAATGCTTTGTGTTGGCATATCTGGAATTTTAGAATAATTCGATAGCAATATTCGAAAAAAGCTAGAAGTATCTACAGGGTGGTCCAAAAAACGCAGCGCAGAGCCCACAACTGCTAGGACTTTTTTAAGTAGGGGGTGGGGGAGGAAACGCAAACAATGTTCGATTTTGTTTGGATTCTTTTCCTAAATTCAATTGCGGCAGTGTCAAGCTGATGAGACAGCATTCCGTGAATTCAAACAAATGCGGGTAGGTACTTATGGCTATTTCTTTCGGAAAATATTGTTTGTTTTGTAGTTTACAGGTTTTAGCTAGAGGCTATTTACGGCATTCTTATGGCAGTTTAACATAAATTTATTTTTGTGAACATCCCTATTGAGTCCATTGAATTTCTCTTTGGGCAAACCAAAATCTATGCCTGTCTATCGTATTCTCTCTAGAAAGTCAGTCACTCCTGAAATGCTCCCGAATGCCGAATGTTGTGAAACCACAATGTTTTGAACAAAATCTTTATTATTATATGACCAGAACTAAATTTTTGGCATTGTTGTCTACTTATTTCCAAAAAATTAGTTTTCTACATCAAAGTCAATAAAGCGCTCAAAGCCACCTGCGATGCCACAATCGAAGCTAAAAATCCGAAAGTCATATTGGGCTTTTTTTCAAAAAAATGTACTAAAAAAAGTTGTTCAGTATCAATCCAAAACCCTAAATCCAAAATTTTGTCAAATTCAAAAAATATTAAATAAAAAAAAAATAGGCAAAAATTCTAAAAAAAAATAAAATTAGTATTGTAGCTTTTAATTTTATTTTAAAATGATTACTTATTGAAAACAACTTGCCTTCAAAACTTCCATGGCACACTTTTCTAAATGCAGGAAATTCTTAAATTGCGCTTTATTAACTTTAATTTTTTTTATTTATTTTTTTTTATTTCGACAAAATTTCGGATTTAGGGTCCTGGATCCATTCTGAACAACTTCTTTTAGTTTTTTTGAAATGCCTGATATGGTTTTCAGATTTTTAGCCTGGATTATGGTATCGCAGGTGGCTTTGACTTGGGAGTAGGCAACTAATTTTTGGAAATAAGTAGGCAACAATGCCATCTACCTACCTTTGATAAAAATTTCGTTCTGGTCGGTTAAAAATTAAACTCTTTCACTCTTAAGTGTATATAGAAATGTACAAAGTGTTCCAATTTTCCCGCAAACTGGACTTATTGAGGGAAAACAAAAAGAGGAAATTTTGTTCGGCTGAGTATAACTAAATAGGGGAGATTTTGACAGTGCCAGTGAATCCTGTAGTCTTTACTACCTATATTTTAATATTCCCGTTTCGTTTAGAAAATGCGCACAATCTTCGTAGACCAACTTTAGAGCACTTAATTTCCGAAAATAAGGCGTTATAAATCCTTAGTTGTAAAATAAATTTTTGTTTAATTTATTCCAGAAAGCTCGGTTTTTTTGTTTTTACCGTGTAACAAAAACTTAGTACGTTGATTGAGTTCCTTCCTCCATCGACGCTTAATAGCTATGCAATTTAAATTTACATAAACCTAGAAAATTTTAAAAATAGATATTTTAATAATTCTTACTCTCAAACTAGGAGTATCCCAGAAGCAACCCAATGCTTATACGAGGGAGGGGTGGAAATTATTTATTTATATTTAGGCTTCGTGGCAATGGCACAGAATATCTAGCTATTTTCTGTGGCAATGGTCATAGCGTTGACTTTTTCCCGATAGAACTGGGATAACATTCGCTCAATTAATACGGAAAACTGCAGTAATCCCAGTGAGTGTAGAGCAATTAGTAAATTACACAGATGAAGATATTAAGGAGCAGTACCGTGAATCTACATTTTACCCAGCGCTCTTGGCCATTAGGGATGTTTTCCTAAAGACGTGTGCATACGTTCTGCCCCAACCTAGAATCGAACCAAGGTCGATCAAATGCAGAAAAATAAGTCTAAAAGAATTCGGGATGCCACGAACCTCGCCACCGCAGAGATAACATTTTCAGTAAAAGTTGTAGTAGGTAATGTAATAGCACAGACCTGAAGCTATATATAGGTCTGTGGTAATTGCTTACCTATAAAATGAGAATAATTAAGAATATCTATGTTAGTGGATACAAAAATATCAAAGCCAAGCCAAGATCACTTTTCATTGTTTTTATCAAAAACTCTCTTTTTACGGTCCATGAGGTCCTACTCATAAAGGAAAATTTAATAAAACTTAAACTTAATACCTATCTTTTTAGAAAGTATGGATCTGTGACATTTACCTGGATAGGTAGATTAAATATTCAAAAAGACGACATTTATGAAATAATTTCTTTGGTTATATACAGTGTCTGCCAGAAAGTTGGATACAAAGGGGAATTTTCTTTATTTGAAGTTTCTCAAAAAAAAAAATCTTGATAAAAGTTGGTGCTTGTGCTTAAACTCAAAATCCACCCGCAAAAATTTTTAAATTTCGATTCGTATACAGGGTAGGTTGAAAAATATGAAAAATTCTCAAGAGTAAAGTACCCCTATTTTTAGAACTACATCAGAGTGGCACTAAGAAAAGTTGTTTGGAATCTCAAGACAATGTCAAATATGAACTCACAGCCACCTACTCAAAAGAAAAAAATTCACACTTTTCGCATTTTTTATTCATCACGCTGTATAATTTTTATAGTTGAATTCTCATTTATTAAATAACTCTTAAATTGTTGCTCTATTAAAATATTTTTATGCCACAGATTAGATGCTATGTTATGTTTGAAATTGTAGGAGTATTTTACCTGGATACAAAGAACGACAAACTTTGCAGAACTTTCAGTTATTAAATGTTTTTAAGATGCTAGTTAAACGTAAACAAAAATCATTGGTATCGTACTGTCATGCTCGAAGATGTGCCTCAAAATACATATCTAACATTATGTATTATACAGCGTGATGAGTAAAAAATGCGCAAGTGTGGATTTCTTTTTCTTTTGAGTAGGTGGCTGTGAATTCATATTTGACATTGTCTTGAGATTACAAACATCTTTTCTTAGTGCTACTCTGATGTAGTTCTAAAAATAAGAGTACTTTACTCTTGAGGTATTTTCATATTTTTCAACCTACCCTGTATACGAATCGAAATTTAAAAATTTTTGCGGGTGGATTTTGAGTTTAAGCACAAGCACCAACTTTTATCAAGAATTTTTTTTTTTTGAGAAACTTCAAATAAGGAAAATTCCCATTTGTATCCAACTTTCTGGCAGACACTGTATAACTTATACGCCAAAATAAAGTAGTACCTAATTCTCTGAGAGAAATTTTTGCATAAAAGTTATGATTTTTAATTGTCATCCATTAATCGTTCAAAGAACGGATATTTTTCTGGTGGAATGATTTTCATCAATCTCAGTTTTAGCGACATTTTGGTCCCATTGATTTCTATAATCAAAATAATGGACTGTTCGACGATTTTTGAAAAAGTACCTAAGTATCTTAAAGTTGTTGAAGGTTTCATTTTCGTTGGCACTAGTTCATATCCATATTGACCATACCCATAGATTAAAGGAGCTATAGATAGTCAGAAGCATTGTTGAAACCGTACGCAAAAAATCCCGCTACACCATTTTTCAAACTATAATTTTGGTGCGAAATCAAATTAAAACTGATAAATTGTAATGTCGTACAATTCTTAGGACTCTATACTAAGTTGAGGTATACGTATTTTAATTTAGTTCTTAGTTTTTATATCAAATTTTATGCAAAATATTAAATATTTGGTGTAGCGTGCGGACATTTCAACAATGGTTCTGACTGTCTATCTGTAGCTTTGTCTAAGCCATACCCTAGTGCTAGTGGATTAATTTGACTGCCAAAGCCACAACCGCATCCTGTATATTTTTCAATTTATTAATACCTATAGATTTAAAACAAATCGACTGTGAATAATGTATTATAGCTCAGCTGATATGCGGCAAACTTTCAAGGAATTGTGGTTGTTAGTAAGAAACTTGGCATAGATACCTACATAACGTGTTAAAAAGAGAATTTGCCTACTACAGACATGTAGTAAGTAAATTTATTATACTAGGCACATTCTTAGCCCTAGCCCTATAGTAACCGCATAGGTTGAAAGTGGTTGAGACATCCGGCGCCAAAGAGACCCTATAACTAGTGACTATAGTTCTATAGTCACTGCTATAACCTCCACCAAAGACAATTCTTTAAAGTTTATCTGTACTATAGGGTAGGTAGGTAGGTACCTATGTCATGTACATTTCTGTATAAATAAGAGAATAAGGGGAGGCATGTTGAAATCACTTTTTTTTTTCTATTAAATTTTAGTATGCGTATACCTATTAAGCAAGTTAAACAAAGGTTAAACCTATCTATCGGGTCGGGTCGGTACCTCTTATAATTCTCCACTCATTTTAAAATTACTATTCTAAAATTTTACTTCTAGGTGGCAAACACTAAGCAACAAAATTTAACGACACAGAAATTTATTACTTAGAAAGTATCCAAAAACTGTAGGTATACGAATAAATACGCAAGAAAGACTTTTTCATTAAAACCTATTGGGGTTGAAGATACCTTTTCTGTCCATCTTTGTATCCATCCACCAACAATAATAGGGTTTAGGGTTTTCTATTTTATACATATTACATAACTTTATAACTGTACAAATCCGTAAAATCTTCATTTTTGGAGATAATTGCCTAAACTTTTTTTTTGTTCGAAAGGCCTTCAAAAACCGCTTCTTTTGACCTTTCTGCCATTTTCAAAATGCAAATCCAGGGCCGGCTGCGATTTTTTATACCCCAAATTTTCACTAAAACCATTTAGCGATTTTTTTATTTAAACTTTGACCCCACAGCGTTAATCAGAGCACCCAAAAACCCCCATATACCAAATTCGAACATAAAATATACATTGAGTTCCATTCTGTAGGGTGTCAAAATTGAGCAAAATAGGAATTTTAAAGACATCTGGCGAGTCAAGTGTACCATGGAATCCCTTCAAAACAGTTGAATGGTCAACAGGACCACTCAAAATGTTGGTGTGAAAAGATTTACTACATAAATATACAGGCCATTTCAAAATTCTGAAATTTTATGAAACTTATACGAATCAAGAGTGTTCTGGAATCATTGAAAAAATATTGATATGGACTTACTGACTGGCAGGCTTCTGTATTTTTTAGATTTAGTTCGTTTATAGAGTGTGGAGCGGTTTTGATATACTCGATTTTTGACCCGTATAAAGTTGCAAAAATTGCACTAATTTAAAATGGCACAGATAAGAACACTCTGTATATTTTATATTGGCCCTTTGCACACCAACCCCTTGAGTGGTCCTGTTGACTATTTTGAACTATTTTTAGGGGATTCCATGGCACACTTGACTGGGCAAATGCCTTTAAAATTCCTATTTTGCTCAACTTTGACACCCTGCAAAATGGAAATCCGTGTATATTTTTTATTCAAATTAGGTATATAGGGGTTTTGTGGTGTTCTCCTTGACGCTGTGGGGTCAGATTTTAAATAAAAAAATCGCTAAATGGTTTTCGTGAAAATAACGGGTATAAAAAAATCGCAGCCGGCCCTGGATTTGCATTTTGAAAATGATAGGAAGGTCAAAAGAAGCGGTTTTTGAAGGCATTTCAAACAAAAAAAAGTTTAGGCGATTATCTGCAAAAATGAAGATTTTACAGATTTGTACAGTTTTAAAGTTGGCCACCCTGTAGGTATAAACTATACCACAGATAAGACCAGAATACAGAGAGTTCATCTTGTCAAATATGTCAAATGGAGCCCAACTTTAAACGGTAATTAGTCCACGTAGGTCACTGTGCATCTTCTTTCTCAGTTTTAAATTAATCTATAATAAATGAAGTACGCCGTCTACTTCATAGTTTATCTGAACGATCTTGTCGGATGTGTGAAAAATTATGTAAAAATGAGAGCTCCATTTGACATATTTGACAAGATGGACTCTCTGTATTCTGGTCTCCTCTGTGCCTATGCCTATACAACGGTCCTCGTAAAATAAACTGAACCGCCAACCACCTATTTTTAGCCATCCGGGAGAGGGCCCTAGCGTCCGCCGGATAGCCGCCATATTGGGCCTATTCTAGGGGATTTAGTGTTCATTCTAGGCGAGAAGCAAAATTGGTTGTGGCAACACAACATGACATTTGACGACGGCCAACCACGGCCCTCCTGCATTTGACATTTGACAGTTTGACAGCCAATGACGTGTGGGCCCAATATGGCATACCTTTCGGTGGGACATTGTATATGTATATCTATATAGGTGGGTCAAATGATTGTATTGGAAAAGCAGTCAAGTTTATTTTACGAAGGCCGTGGCCTATACTTATGTCACAGCTTACCCTAACTGTGTTCACAATATTCCAATCTGTATGTACAGTTCTCTATTTCTATTAAAAATTCACAGTTATTCATCGTATGGTCTAGACTATAAATGTCTGTGTGATTATAATTTAAAATGCAATAATCTTTGTTTGAAGGCTTTGGTAGTGAACACAAATTATTATAAGTTGTCATTTTCAAGATTCTTCTCGGATTCGCACGGATATCTACGATGATTTTTCATTGATTTATCGAGTAAACTGCATTTAATTTACTCGCCAGGCTATAAAATAATATCAGTGCTTAGGTTTACTCTTTCGGCAACGATAATATGATAATATAGTTTGAGAATCGCCCGGCCATAAGTTCTAGAATAGAATATTTGCCATATTATAGCAAAAAAGCAACGCTTTATATCGTTGCAAAAAGTCTGTATTGTTGCATTGTTGCATTTTTTTCATAATGTAGCGAAACTATTGCGATATTTTGCTTAAGGTATCAGTTTAATGCGGATGATAGAAGAACCGTGATTAGTTTCGTTACAGCATCTCCCGTTATCTAAAAACTTCATTATTTTTACATGATTGCGAGAAAATAATTGTCCGTTTAACCAGTCTCTCTAATATTAATAAACGATTAAATGGAAAGAAAGAAATTATTATTAATCCTTTCTCTGTTAGCTATGACACCTGTTAAGTTATGCGCTAAATCCGACATGTGTTATCCTTTCCTTACTTTTGAATTTATTGCGTCGCATGGAGCATAATTATTTGCATTATACAGTCATTAATTCTTAGCGGGGAATATCAATGGCTATGGCTGAGATGAACCAAGAAGTAGCCACACGGACATTCAAACTCTATATCAGTTCTCAGGCATATTGTGGACAGACGACAATAAAAAAATAGGTATATATCTGTTCTTGGAGCTTTAAATGGCACCCAAGAGAAAAATAAAAAATTGAATCAAAATTAAAAAAAAACGGCTATCGGCATGACGGCCCCAGTCATTTTTTATAACGAACATACCTTTTTAATTGGATAGACTTTTTTTTCATAGAGTGTCCGGCAAAACATTTGCTAATTTAAACTTTTTATTATTTTTCAAAATTAGTTTTCGGCGACATAGTCACTGCATCATTATTTAGAACCAGAATGGGTCTATAATATTTCGTATCATATTCGTAACACAGCTAATATCAATATGTCATTTGAAATTTTTGATTCCCCAAAAAAGGAATTATTATTCAAAATGGAGAAAAATGCCTGGAGGAATTATAACCCCCTCAGGATGTGAAATACGAAGTTCTAAGTAAATATTTTTACTTTTTGGTTTTCAGTTGTGTTTTTTAAATAATGCTTATTGATATTTTTTGTGGTCTTTTTACTTTAAGTTTTGTTACTAACTAAATTTTAACATTTCTAGTTATACAGGGTGATTCAGGAGGAAATGTCAATATTTTAGGTACGTATTCGGGGACCCAAAATAAACATAAAAGTTCCTATAAACATGGGTCCTATTCCCGGCCGTTACCGAAATACAGGGGTAAACAACATTCAATTTAAGGTTTTTATTACATTATTTATAACAGGTAGGCTAGGTTTTGGGTGATTCAGGCGGAAATTCCTGTTGCTTAGCAATAGTAGACCTTAATCCTCTGGATTATTGTCTTTGGGGGTGGTTTAAATCATTGGTATATTCAAGTAAAGTAAACACTAGAGATGCATTACTCGATCGAATAATAAATGCAGCAGCAACTATAAGAAACAGGCCCGTATCCATTCATAGAGCGACCCGAGCTATTCACCAGAGAGCTGACTTATGTTTAGAAGTAAACGGTGGCATTTTTGAAAACTATAAAACCTAGCCTACCTGTTATAAATAATGTAATAAAAACCTTAAATTGAATGTTGTTTACCCCTGTATTTCGGTAACGGCCGGGAATAGGACCCATGTTTATAGGAACTTTTATGTTTATTTTGGGTCCCCGAATACGTACCTAAAATATTGACATTTCCTCCTGAATCACCCTGTATATGTTACAGGCCGCATATGTAAAACAGGCCGTATACAAAAGGACTAGTCCATATGGACTGAAGATATTAGTCCATATGTATAAGAAGGTTGTCCGTCAACAAACGGTCTGTCGGTTTTCAAAAGAACTAGTCCTATTATATAGGGTCTATCTGCAACTGGACCGTATATCACAGAGAGATTTAAACAAAGACAGAACGTACGTGCAATGTTTTCTGAATTACCCCTTCTTTTTTATATAGGTCCGTCAAAGAAGGATATTACTTCTTGCTGCTGGTACGTAGTATTTTGAAGGAAAAAAGGTACCTAATTATTTAGTATAATATCTAGGTACCCTAATTTTTTTAAAAAAAAGAAGGGTAATTCACTACGATTGCACATACAGTCTGAATGTCAATAGCCCGTATGTTAACGGTCTAGTCCGTATATGAAATGCCATGTCATTTACATACGTTCTGCGCCATTTAGGCCGACTCTAGACTTTGGCTCTACCCGACTATTTCGCCATAGTTTAGAAATTACTCGTTATCACTTAATACATGACCCGAGCCATTGACATTGGCGTCACCAGCATATTTTTTAGGGTAGGCACCTTGAGTTACTTACTTTGAGGTAGGTACCAGTTAGAAATTGGGGGGGGGGGGGAGAGAAGGGTTGAAGCGGGGCTGGAGATAGTAAAAAAACTGATACTACTCTGTATTTCTGAATTGATTTTCCTGAGGACATCTCTAAATATGGCGTCAAGGTCATTGAATTTGCTCCTGTTTTCTCAAGATAAGTTAAATTGCTTGTGGGTGATTCAGTTTTAATCTGCAACACTTCAACAGGTGATAGAAAACCAAAAAATAACCGCACTTTCTTCTATAAACTATATCATTGTAAGGCCTTATAAAAAAGTTACAGGGTGTTAAAGTTGCAAGAAATATGTGGAATTTATTCAATATTTTACAAACTAGTTGAGATATTTAAGTCATATTTGGTACACGTTATAACGGCATGGGTTAGCATAAAACCTGTTAATATCAACCATCTTGAACAACCAGTGGCGTAGAAATGGGTAATTAGTATAATTTATTTTAGAAAAAAAATAGAACCACCTTGTATATCAATAAAATGTATTCAAATTCTTATGTAAATTTTTATTGTAAACAAAAACGTTCTCTTAGCATTTTTTTATATGTGTCATGGTTTCATAGCAAATTTGATTTTTTCGTATTATTTCGGGGTACTTCTGAAACATTATCTAAAAAATTTGCTCCATAAGTAACACTTAAAGTAGAAATAATGTGTTTGCTACCTGAAATAAAGTAACTTTTTCCAATAAACTCACCTATTTAAGGCTATACTTTTGAAGATACAGGGTCTAAAACATTTAAGGAAGATACAATTAATGTTACGCTCTGTATCTTGAAAAGTAAAACCTTGAATGGGTAAGTTTATTGGGAAAAGGTACTGTATTTAAAGTAAAAAACACATTTTTTCTACTTTGAGTGTTACTTATGGAGAAAAGTTTTAATTTAATTTTTCAGAAGTAGGTACCCCGAAATAATTCGAAAAAATCAAATTTGCTATGAAACCATAACACATATGAAAAAATGCTTAGAGAACGTTTTTGTTTACAATAAAAATTTACATAAGAATTTGAATACATTTTATTGCTATAAAAGGTGGTTCTATTTTTTTTTCTAAAATAAATTATACTAATTACCCATTTCTACGCCACTGGTTGTTCAAGATGCAGGTTTTATCCTAACCCATGCCGTTATAACGTGTACCAAATATGACTTAAATATCTCAACTAGTTTGTAAAATATTGAATAAATTCCACATATTTCTTGCAACTTTAACACCCTGTAACTTTTTTATAAGGCCTTAAATGATATAGTTTATAGAAGAAAGTGCGGTTATTTTTTGGTTTTCTATCACCTGTTGAAGTGTTGCAGATTAAAACCGAATCACCCTGTATATGCTTGGTTTTATTATAATTATTCTTTACATTATATGTGTATAATTTTTAGGCTGAAGAAGTACAAAAATTGAGGGAAAGCTTGCACTACCTATTTTATAATTTTTACGTCCAAACACCCACTGCAAAATCATTCAGTCCCAATTAAGTTTTTCTGGCCAAAAACTAAAACTAATTTATAGTTTATTGTGCAAATCTGTATATATAAAATTAAATTAAATATAAAAAATTTCATCCAAACCAGTTCTTAGTTTATTGTTGTTTTTAACTGACAACAATTCAGTTATTATCAATACCAATACTCATTAGCCTTAGTGACCGGGGAAGTAAAAATTATTGTCTATAAAATTTTTGCTACGCCCTATTAAAAATTTAATTAATGTGCTCTAAAAAAATGTTTAGGAAACCACCCAACCAAGCCAATTTACTAAACAGAGCAAATTCATGAACGGCAAGAAGGTAGCAAAAGCCAGAAAAATTAAAAGACCAGAACACTAAAAATTTCTCATAATTCAAAATACCAACTTCAATCGATACTAAAACCGTTGAGTGAGGGTATTCCCTCACTCAACGCTAAAATGTACACAGAAACAGTTGAGGTCCAATAGGTTATATCACCCCCTTTTGTTTGAGATAATTTTTTGTTCCCCCAAAGAATAAAGAAGTTGAGTTCAAAGAAAGGAGCAATCAAGAAGTAATTAAAAATTGCTACCTACTTAATAAAATATATATCACATGGAAATTTTCAAAATTAGCCATATTATAGGTAGGTACTTCCAAATATATCTTGGGAAAATATAAAACAAATTGTTAATTTTCAAATTTTCCATATTATATCCAGAATGTATACGTTTGTTCAGTTACAATATATACAACATCACTTATAAATATTTAGTTCCTTACCTAGAACTAGACCGCTATTCCAAATTAATACATAAAATTAAAAAATATAGTTCTCGTTCTCAACCAAAATCAAATGTTGCCAGAATGTGTCTGCAAGTACTTAGATACAGTTCTAGCTAAATCACGACAAGAAGTTTTACTTTTCCACAAAAATAAAAAACAAAACTAAGTTTTTTATATTATTCCTCCTGGATTCAAAAGTGATAATCGACCGCTGTGCATTCAAGCGACAAAGCTGTAAGCTCTATGCTCTATGTGTACTGATTGGAATTAGAATGCTAGTATTCACCGCTACATGCTACTGTAATGCAAAGTTATTGACTCTTTAACATACCGCCCTCTGCATATGATAGCATAAGAGGCTAAAACCAGAGCATATCTAAAACCCACTTTGGGTTCCACGTTTTCATTGGTCGGCTCAAGGTTACATGAATATTAAGCCTCTCGTCTCGTCGTCGGCGCGAGCCGAATATCGGGCGAAAACCACAGGTAGGTACAGGTATCTAAAGATATTCCTTGCCCTAAAATGCCCTACCTGTAGAGCTATGCTAGAGCCGACCAATGAAAACGTGGAACCCAAAGTGGGTTTTAGCCTCTCGTATGATAGCCTCAAGTAATTTCTCCCGTCATAGTTTCGCTGGATGCCCCTAACGGCTCTGCTTACATGCCGGAGAACTACAGAAATCATTATATCTGTGCGGAGGTCACAATGCGATCCTAATGATTCAATAGAAAAATGCAAAGAGGCAAAGACAGATTAGGGGATAGACAAGGGGCGTCGATCAACGCAAGGGGTTAGGTCACATAAGTTAGGTATTTCATGCTAAATCTCTCAGCCTCAGCTGAATATCTTTTGCCGCCGCCGCCTAACCCACCGAAGCGTATTCTCTAGACTTTGGCTGTACTCCACGATGGAATATGGAGCACTAATTCCTATATATAAATCCTTTATCTATGAGCACTAAGCGTTGAAACGAACAACGACCAAAACAAAAAGTAATTCCTGACGTGTCGCTACCATGTGCCCCCTCTATTACGAGGATTGGGAAATAACTCGAGACGTCTACGAAAACTCAGAAAACTGTACAAAACAACTTTCCATAGCTTAGTCGTTATCTGTGGTTTCAATCTTATCTTGGTTTCGATGTTCGCCAAGCCCGGCACTTTCGCCAAAATTCAATACAAAAGCTTTGTATTAGCATAGATAACGTACCGTCATCTGTGGCATTAGCAACCGCAGATACGAATATATTTTTTTTCTGTCAAAATAGTCAACGAATGGAGAATTTCATGGAGATACGTATAGTCAAGTGATTATAGTATTGTAATCACTGGTATGGTATTGTAACGAAAAATGCCTCTAGCTTTCAAGGAATATGTCTGCACGGTTTTCTAACCTACTCAAAGATTTAAGTTTTAAATTTAAATTTTAAGTTTCGGTATTCTACTTACAGTTTTATATTTTTGTAATTAATTTAGAGGCATTTTCGGTCATATCTTTGTTGGCCTGAGGCCCCCAGGGCCACATTTTCCTTTAGATTCATTGTTTTCCCTGTATAGCTTCCATAACTTTCTAGAAAGTTTGCTGGGACTTTATGATTTGTGAACTCCGTCGACGGAACTATCATTGGCCAGGAATATTCTAGGGTATTCTCCAGTCTTCCTTTTGAGTATATAAGCCCTGGGAATTGGGCCTGGGGGAAGTGAAAGGTTAGAAAGCGATTTGTGCGAATTTTGGACAGTGACAGTAATCTGACAAGTTTATTTGTGATTTTTGAAGGCTAAACAATAAAGTTGGTAACCAAGGCAACGAGTTTGGTCTGTGATTGTTGAGATACGGTACAGTATAGTGGAAATGACTACTGTTGTCATTGAATTGACAAGTAGATTATCAATTCGATGACTGTTGTTACTGTTCATTCCCGCGTCTCAATGGTCGACAATGGTCAACAATGCAATTTGCATTGTCGATCATCATAACTCTGGGCACAGAATACCTATCCTGTGCTCGGGGATATATTTGGAGCAATGGGCCGGTGGATTTGACCACCGAACTATATTCAAATTAAACTCGATGGATTTGATCCGGATTTTTTAACTTGTAAGCTTGATAAACCGCATTTTTTTGACAAAAACGACATCTTGCATACAAAATCCAAGGCATACTGTGCCAGTTTCTAGGAGCAAGATTTTAATAAATCACATTTAGATATTTTCTTAGAAAAAAAACTGTGTACGGCACTGGATTCAGCACCCTCAAAAGGGGCCGTACCATATTTTACCAAAAAATTTGAAGTAATAACGATTTTGAAGAAAAAAAATAAAAATACACATTATAGTACTGTATTTTCAAAAATTCTTAATTGGCCATGAAAAAAACAAATAAAATTAAAATGTCACAATTTGGTGATAGTATTAATGTTGGTCTTATGCTTATACAGAACAAAATAAAACGAAAAATGGAAATTCTTTCACAAAAACTAATGTTTTAAGAGGGGGTTGCCGACAGCGAAAGTGACGTTAGATTTCGTATTTTTCTAAGTTGTATAGCATAAAATCTAGTAACATTTTACCCGGCAAAAATTTAGTACAAACATCTCTGTCTTCATTTTAATCATAAGAAAGATCTTAAAGCAAAACACTGCTTGTAAGAACAAGCAGTGTTTTGTTTTATAGGTTATGAAAACCTTGGGAAAAATAATAATTCCAGTGCATATGCTTTTAAGATCATATGATTAAAATTTAAAATGAAGACAGAGATGTTTGTACTAAATTTTTGCCAGGTAAAATGTTATTAGATTTTATGCTATACAACTTAAAAAAATACGAAATCTAACGTCACTTTCGCTGTCGGCGACCCCCTCTTAAACATTTATTTTTAAATTTTATTTCAAAAAAATTGGTACCGGTCTGTTTTGAGGGGTGCTGAATGAATCCAGTGACAAAAAATCGCTAATGTGATTTATTAAAATTTTGCCAAAGATTTGAATATTATGGTCTTGGATTTTGCATCTAAATAATAACTGAAAGTAGGCCTTGAATTTTGTAGGAAAGAGGCCATTTTTGCAGAAAATGGAGTTTATCAAGCTCTGTAAGGAATTTTATACAATCAGTGAACTCTGTAGAGTTAGAGTTCAGTGTATACAAACAATACTATAATCATAATCACTGATTCAAATATCTCAATGAAGTAAGAGTGGCCATGAGAGACATTCTGTACCATGAGTCAAGAACGCGTCGATGGAAATCAACGAAGAGGAAAGTTCTTTTATAAAGAAGGCGGTGGCAGCGCCATCTTTTAGCAAATAGGTCAACACGGCTACTGTCCTCTGGAGGAAGCACTGGTTGGTACAGATTACTGTGCAAGGAAGCACAAGGTTGGTTTCTCGTAAAGAACTTATAACTTCAACCAAAAGGGGGTGCTGATCAGACCTATATCACAGCTTACCCTATATAGCTTGACGAGCTTGACGCTATAGGCAGTAGGCAGTGACTATATAGTCACTGCTATTAGGAAGTATTCTAAGATATTTTATACTTGTGATAGTTTCACTTGCGCATGTAAACTACGCATTCGTTGTTGAGACATGCCTGCCACGCGTGGATATTCTCACGCAAGGGATTAATTTTGCGTTCGACGTGAGTAGCGCGCGCCACAAAAAAATTCACAGTTCAAAAACTATAGGCGCTATACCTAGGTAAATTTTTTTTACCAAAAACTTCTTTCATGTTTTGGGCACATTTCCCTCGCAGCATGTATATAAAAATTTCCACAAATAAAAAAGTTTCTCGCTTAGTCAAAATTTCATTACACTTTTTATAACCTTGCAATTTTGTTGCTATTTAAATTGGTTAATAAACAATATTGGCCAACAACGATGGCATTCGTTGCAAGCGCTCATATGTTAGCGTCAATTTGAAAAAAATCGAGTCGATATAGCTCCACTACTCTCAAAGATATGATGATGGAAATATAAAAAAACACAATTTCCGTAAATTGCCAATTTCGACAGTTTTTTCGAAATAAAAAAGTCCTCGACCACAAAAAAATGTCGTAAATCGCCATTTCGTATGCAGAGTGATGTACTTAACAAAACCTATGGGGTCCGATCTAGTTCTACGTCTCAGTATAAACAAATGTTCTACCTTGAAAAAAAATTTTGACTACTTTTTAGCCCGATTTCGCTCCACTAATTCGCTGGCTGTGAATTTAAAGTTAGGCCCAATTGTCACATATTCACAATTTCTTCATTACATACCTTAAAATTTTACATTATGCCTATCGATAAAACAGTTTTTTCACTCTAAGAAGGCGAAGCATATGGATAGTTTCTTGAAACTTTACGTATTAAAAAAAGGACGACAATCGGGCCCAAGTTATCTATCTCCCTTTTAGGAAACATGGTGCTATATCCACACCACCATGGGGGTTTTTCACTTTGCCTCGCATTTCCGCTTTGCCTCACCTTCCCCTATAATAAAGATATTTTTGCCTCTTTACACGCATTGTCCCATCTATCTCTCTTATTGGGGTGCTTACAGGCTGTAAGTTACAGCTATTTTGCAATGAAAATAACAACTAGTACTTACCTCTGCCTTCAACAATGAAGTTCCCTGTGGGGTTCCTGTAGGATGTCGCTCCCAGAAAACTGATTCACGGCCTGATAGAATTTCCAAAATTTATGCATGTTTTCAATCATTCATTATTATTTGTTTTTAAAAGTCATAGGCGGTTCTAGACTCTAGACCTTTTGTTTGGGGGGGGGGGGGGCTTAAGCCCTGGGCCCTGGCAGATATAGCGTAGCATATAGCTAAGGTGACCATATTTTGTGATTATTATTACAAAAAAATTAAAATTAAATTAAAAATAATAATCGTTCTTAGTTGTGTCAGTAGCGGTCAAGATTTGGGGGAGCTTAGCCCCTCCAAGCCTCACCTAGAACCGCCTATGCTGAAAGTAGTGACTACTCTGCAAATTCCATTTGCACTACAATCTCATTGTACTATCACTATCCACAAATACCAAATTTTCAAAAATATCTATTTTAGTTTTTTTATTGCCAAACTGGACTAAAATTTAAAAGGTCTTTTCTAGATTTAAATTACCAAAGCAGTATTATATTATTCTAGTGGACGCCACATTACCACAGATTACATTACCTCAAAACGGATACCACATTGATAGCGTGATGTATTTATTCAAGTCTGTGACAATTTAAGAAAAAAAAGCAAAAAGGTGGAGGCAACAGCCGTGGTGTTCCCAAGCGGTCACCCATCCAAGTACTAACCACGCCCAACGCTGCTTGACTTCAGCGATCAGACGGGAGCTGGTACATTACAGCGTGGTATGGCCGTTGCCGAGAAACATATTTAGACTCTGCGACTTCTACACACAGAAATAAGGAATAGAGAATCAGAGAAAAGCAGCATTCTTGTTGTTTTTCTGTGGTATAATAAATATCACGAATGATGATCCCTGCGTCACTATGGTCGACAATGTAATTTCCACAGAAATAACAATTACCTATATAAAGTGTTACCTATATTAACCTACTGGATATACATTTTGTATATTACTAGGAATGATAAATCTTGAGTTTTTGTGCTCTGAAATACTGCAAATTTGTATTTTCCCTCCTTCAATAAGGATGAGAATAATTTGACAACAAAAAATAGTGATTGGGTATAGGGTGGCCAATAATACTGTAAAATTTCATATAAGGGGTAAAATATAAATACAAGTTATAAAGAAGCAGATTTGATAGTTTGATAGAGCCTTCAAATGAAAAATGATGAAAATATATTATATTCTTTTACTCAATGGCGGCATACGTTATGTGAGCTAATGCAAAGCTTTTGTATTGAATTTTGGCGAATGTGCCGGGCTTAGCGATAAATGATCACAATAGAATCTATGTCACAACGAAGATTATAATTATTGAGTAAAGGAATAATAGATCCTTGACCCCAAAAGCATATAAAACGACACACTTCATACTTATTACTTATCATCACTCTCTTTTTTAAGTCGCTCATTTCTTAAATTATGGTGCTAACGTAGAAAATGTAATTTTGAACAAAAAGTTTCCCATAATCAGTGGGTAAAACATCATTGCGTTGGGTGAGATCATTGGTTTTCTTGAAATAGGGTGTCAAAATTTTGTCGCGTTCAATCCGTTCTATTTTCAAAGCGTAAAATTATTGGAACATACATTGTTCATGGGAAATTTTTTGTCACTTTAAATTATTATTCATAATTACAATTGTGCTGTAAATTTTTCTATCTTTCGAACTTGGTAGTTTTCAGGTGTTTTGGGGCACATTTTGCCGATTTCAACGCAAACGGTTCATTTTATCGTTATGAAAAAATATGCACTAAAATTATAAACCTGATGATGGACCAAAAAGATAATCTCAAAAAAGTTATGAGTATAAATACCCATTGTATTGTGCTACCCCGCCCCTCCGCCTCTGAGGAAATAAATTCTTTTTACACGAAATTGTTGCACTTTAGCCACTGAAGGACTGCACCAAGTTTCATATAAATTGAGTAACTTCTGTAAGAGTTTTTGAGAAAAAATATGTTTTTCAAACTGTACCTTTATCACCTTATAACTTTATTACATATTATTGAACTTTTCGATCAAAATTACATTTTCTACTTGTCATATTACGTTGGTACCATAATTTAGAAACACTCTCTATATATAAGCTTTTTTAAGCTTGAACTGGAGATAAAGGAAGACCTGAAGATCGAGTTTCGGAAAAAGAAATTTGAAGAACTTACCAAAGGCTGAAGAAAAGTAACACAAATAAATACTGAAATTAAGGAGGTGCAAATGTAAATCGGGGAAATGAAGGATAATGGAATACAACAGAACTTTTAGTAATGCGAAATTTGGTTGCACCCAAAGAAGAATGCAACAACCAACAATAGTAGTGAAAAAGAAGCTGCTATCGCTACAGGGTGGCAAAGTGGAAAAGTGGCATGGAGCAATTATCTCAGCGACCAATAGCAGCTCTGCACGGCCATTGACTCGACTGTTGACTGAAATATTCATTTCAATCAACGGCACGACTAATAATGACTAGGTTAGAATAGCATCCCCCAGGGGCGCCCACTCCAGAGGGGCAACGGGGCGAGTGCCCCCCATGAAAATTTTCATGGGGGCTACGCCCCCCATGGGCATAGCCCCGGCGGCAAAAAACTTGATAGAAACATTTTATTAAATACATTTATAAATAAATCAGAACAAAGAAAAAATATATTGTCCCTCGAGACTGTTTCAATGTGATACATGGATTAGGAGAATAGGAGATTCCGAGAGTATCTTTTTTTATGAATAGATTAGTACTAATTTGTATTTGAAGATTTATTTATTATTTTTAGGAAATGTTCAGTTAGGCAAGAGGCGCGAAGAAATCTTTTACCATACCTACTGGTAATTATAAAGGTGTCGTCAGGCCAGGCGAAGAATGTGTAAGGATATATCCGTAATAATGAGAAATCAAATAAGTAGAAAAGGGATAGGTATAAATGCGAGAAAGAATATTTAGCTATTATTATAATTAATATTTTTAAAGTTAAACGTATTCGACTTAAACCTGTTTCTTTTTTTTTAACCATTTAAAAATAGTAGTTTTTTAAACCTTAAAGCTATTTCAACTTCAACTCTAGGCGGGTACGAACAGTGCGTCGTGCGCGGCCTGCGTTTTGATTGGCCCCGCGCCCCCGTGTCCCGTGTACAGGGTTATCCAGTCAGTAGCGTATTTAAAAGGGCGGGGCCGAAACCATTTCAGAATTTGAAAATATTCACTACAGCTTGACTGAAGGTATTGGGATTTCCTAAGACTAATTTTAAGTAATTTTCCTTAACATTTATAAAAAATTTCGCCCGCGGCGCATTTTACAGAATTGTTTTAATGCACTTGTTTCAAAAAAATTTACAAAAATTGTCCCTCCCTACCCGAAATTAATTTCTATATACGTCACTGAAGTGATCTAAACTCATCGCCCAGGTCTACTTTTTTAAAAAGTGACATGCAAAAAATATTCCATTCTAGTGGCGTATCAATTTTCAAAATTTGTTCTTGATGGATTAAATAATTCCTTGCCGGGGCCCAGCACTTTCATCCGGCACCCGGCCCATTATTGAGCCGGTCCTGAACCCCCCCCTCCAAATTTTTGCTAGATACGGCCCTGGCTATGTATATAGGTACCTGCCATTAGTGGTGACTTTGTTTTATGTTTTTTTAGTTTATTTGTGAGTTTTTTTACAATTTTTATTATTTTTGTTGTTTTGTTAAAACAGAAAGTTGTTTTATTTTTGTAAATACTTTTTTATTTTATATTAAGTATTTACTTATTATTTATTTGTTTTTATTAAAAAAAATCGTAAAAAATGTCTGTATTAGACCCAAGATCGCACCGTGTTGCTGTTGGGAGCAATCTAAATAATTTATAATATATGTTCATTTATTGTTTAAGTAATTAGGTAAGTAGGTAGGTGTGGATCGTGGATGAATAAATATACCTTTTCCAATTCCCGGTCCTTGTATGAGATGCACTGAGTAAAGGAATAGGACTCCGTTACTCTTTGCAGGATTCCTTTACACAGTGAGAATAGGATTCCTTACCGAATGATACAATTTTGTAGTTTTACCGAAATAATGTTTCTGCGATGCCCAGATGTTTACACCACACCCCACACTTGTGATTTTAGCAAGTGCTAAAACATCATTTAACATTTAATAATTAATTCTTTGCGAAAAGTAACCGTGGGTCAAGAACTCCTATAAGTCCTTTTCATATTCAAGTTGACACTTAAAGTATTTAAAAGTATACTTAGATAAATAAATTGAAAGTGGAGATAGTCAAGTGAAATGTGAAATGTGCATCGAAAAATATAGTTGGGTACCTACATACAAGTTTGTTCAGCGAATGTTCGTCACAACTCCCGTCCTTGTCTTACTCATGACTATACGAAGGTCGTATATTCACGAGCTAGACAAGGACGGGAGTTGTGACGTAGGGCCGAACATTCGCTGAACAAACTGTAGTTTTAATTTTATACAGGATATTATAATTTATTGTTATGTTATTTACTTTACCTTCGCCACTGGTTGGTTGGGGAGATTGTGCGGTTATTTTTTATGTATTTTTTGGAATATTTAACTTTACCATTACGCACACCCAAACTTATATGGAATCACTGGCTATTTTCGCTGAAGAATTTTTTAGTAAAAAATTAGTTGTTGGGAATGAAAATACAGTTTCTTTAATCCATTTATATTAGAAAAATAATTGAAAATCCACTAACCTAATTTTATTACAGTAAGAATTAAATAAATTAAATAATGCGTGATTCCATATATAAGTTTAGGTGTGTGTGTATCTCAAAAACGAAGGGTTTTTGCAACATTTGTTTAAATAATTCAGTTCCCGAAGTAGGTAGGTCCCATGTGTTAGAAAGCAGCCGTCATTTTTTTTAAAAGATTTCATCTAAATTTTGGCTAAACTCCTTGTTCTGCTTTCGTTTCGGTAATAATTAGTTAAAAATTAGAAATACATGCTGGTCTTGAATCTTGCCACTAAGGCGACATAGAATATTATTTGTAAATCAAGAACAACTTTGTCAATTCTTAATTATTAATAATTTTCCAAAACGCGGCGAACTAAAAAATATATTTGATTTAGTTCGTATATTTGATTTAGTTCGGAACTTTATTTATAAATTTAAATGGAAATTTTTCCCTATACTTTGTCTTAATGCATTCCTTCAATACATCAATAGAAACAAAAACATACAAAGCCATGAGCCACCATTCATTTTTTTTTTAATCCAATTTCGACAGTTTTTGTACCGTTCTATATAGCCAATAAAAAAAACTTAAAAGAAAACTAGAGGGAGGCCCTTAGAAGTTAGAGGGTGAATAATGTATAAATGCAATAAACTTCAAAACATAATAATAATAATAATAATAATAACGTTTATTGTTTACTAATAGAACATGCATACATATGCGATACATATTATAATAATATAAATATAAGAAATTTAAGAAATATAAATATTAGTAAACAAAGGCCAACATTTCAGACTGCTGCTAGCAAGCAGCTTCTGTTCTTCCAATGTGACCAACCTAATAATAATACTTATATTAAAGCACTTGTGCAATGTGCTACAAGCCAAAAAAAATACATGCAATCTCTTCTACACCTACTATTGCTACCGCTACCTATTGAGAATTAAGTAACTGCTTTGCCATCCTTTCCTTGAACGCATGACATGAGAGATCACATTGTCGAAGATCTAAGAATAACGAGTTCATATGCGAGACAATATTATAGGAGTAACATCTTTTGAACATTTCTGTTTTGTGCCTAGGAATATTTAAAGTATTTCTTCGTAAGTGTAGATGGTGCACATCCGTTCGAAAAGTTATTTTATTATAGAGGTAAGGTGGTGATTTAAATTTAATTGTTTTGTAGTACAAGCAATAAGCGTGCAGAGTCCTTCTATTATACATATTAAGCCATGAAATATCTTTGAGTTTGTGCGAAACTCTGTTTCTTCTTCTGATGCCGAAAATAAATCTAATGCAGTTATTTTGCATTTTTTGTACCCTGCGAGAGTCAAAACTGTCCAAGCATGGCCCATAAACACAATCACAATGATCAAAGTTAGATAGGATCAGTGAATTACCTACCTAATGCTTTGTTCAAGATAATGTCTATGGGGATAAATCAGCTTTAACGAACAATATGCTTTTTTCAGTATATAAGAGATGTGATGAGAGAAACGTAGCTGAAAATCTAGAATAAGCCCGAGGATTTTTGTATTTTCCACAATTCTAAGATTTTGATTATTTATTGTAATGTTAAGTAGGAGCATTAGTTCACTAATAGTATTCTTACTACCAAAAAGAATAACAAGGGATTTAGTAGGGTTAAGTTTTAGCATATGGTTTGATGATGTCTCTAACAAAGCTTTTAGATCGGAATTAATTTTATTGTTAGCATCAGTATAAGCGGCGGGAAAGAATGAATAATACACCTGAGTGTCATCAGCATATAGATGATAATTGCAGTAGGTACTTAAGACAGGTATGAAATGTGCTGGTATATATATGCTGAACAAAAGAGGTCCCAAGATACTACCTTGGGATACACCAGTTAAAACACCAAGTGTATCTGACAAGTTATTGCCAATTTTAACACGTTGTGTTCGATTGGTTATGAATGATCTTATAATATTTCTAGTACGAGTAGAAAGTCCTATATAATGTAGCATGGAAACTAATATAGGTAGCGTGATTGAGGTAATCAAATGCCTTCGTATAATCCAATAAAATCAATGCAGTAACTCTGCCACTATCCCTAGCAAGAAAAATATCATCAGTTATATCAGTCATAGCTGTGGAACAACTGTAACCTGGCCGAAATCCCGATTGTTTTGGAGGTAGCATGTTATAAAGATTAATATGTGCACGTATTTGACCTTCCAATACCCTCTCCAAGATTTTTGAAAACGTTGGAAGTATGCTTATGGAACGAAATTGGCCCCACTCTTCAGGTTCACTTACTTTAGGAAGGAGAGTTACGATAGCCTCTTTCCAAACCTGCGGAAAGTACTCCTGCAGGATGCATTCATTGATTATATGTGTAATATATTCTATGATATAAGGACAGCATAGAATAATTAATGTTATATTGATGTGATCCGAGCCACTGGCTTTAGATTTAATTTTTTGAATTATACGAGCTATTTCCTGGTTTGTTACAGATTCAAATGTTAGCAAGGAATCTATGCCATTTTTTATGTTATTACCATAAAAATTCACAAGTTCACTGTTCGGTAGTTTATTTGACTGAGTTGAGTTTACAAAAAATAAGTTGAAATTGTCTGGATTATTGAAAGCATCCAGAAATTTCTTCAACTTTGATGGTCTTAGTTTGTTAAGTTCTTTCCATTTCTCCCTTGAACTGCAGTTTTGAAATTTTTGTTTATAATAAGCTTTTCTTTCCATTCTAATAGCCGTATTCGTTAAATTTCTCAATTGCTTATAATAATCCCATTTACTCGGTAACTTGTATCGTTTGAACTCTCTGAGGGCTTTAGCTCTAAGCGATTGCATTCTTCTAATATTCTCTGTAATCCAAGGCTGAAAAGGTTTTTTACGCTGTGTGAAGTATCTTACAGGTGCATGTAAATAAAATAAATTTAGAATATTTCTATTTAAGAATGTGATTTTGTCTATTATCTATATGGTAAATTGAATCCAAAGGTATTTTTTCTAGGTCGTTTTGAAATGAGTTTAAATCTATGTTATTTAATGATCGATACCTATGCTATTTTATCTGGAATTTTATTTGGAAGAAAATCGTATTTTAATTCACAGAAAATATAATGGTGGTCAGAAAAATTGCAGTCACACACCCCCTTTTTTATTATCCGATTTGCTTTATTTGTGAAAATTAAATCAATTAATGTTTGATTTGTATTCGTTATTCTTGTTGCATCTGTGATGATTTGCTCTAAAGTGAAAGGTTCTACCGTTAGTAACAGTTTGTTTGTTAAGTCATCATCACTCCTCAGAAGATCGATATTAAAGTCGCCAAGGCACAAAATCTCATCATAGGAAGCAAAGATGTTGGCCAAGGTATCCTCAAATGTGTTCAGGAAAGCGATACTATCCGAATTTGGTGGTCTATAAAGAACACCCACAATGAAATTATGACCCTTAGTGGTTATTTTAACCCAAATACTTTCCAAAAACTCATGGTTTTCTACGAGTATTACTTCATGTTTCAGATCCTGTCTAACATAAATCGCAACTCCCCCACCTCGTCGATCCTTTCGATCATTTCATATATCAAATTATAGTTTGTTAACTGAACTATATCACTAGAAATATCGGAATTTAGCCAGCTCTCAGTAACACCTATGATATTAACATTTCTGGACGAAAAATAATTCCTAAACTCATCAAAGTGATGAACGAGTGACCGCACATTAATATGTGTTATCTTACACGACATAACAGAGGAAAGAACATCAAAATTATTAAATGTACTTCAAAAAGTGGGGGAATAAGGACTACGATATTAACAATAGTAAAAGCAAAAACAAACCAAACGAAAGTAGAGACAAATATACAAAAAGGCAAGACTAAAGTTAAAGAAACATTGAACACAAACCAAAGTCCTATTTGCTGAAACTGATCCGTTCTATTGTCTAGTTATTTGATCTAGTTTTAACTTTTTCTATTTTAGAAAGTGACGGTTGCCTATTTCTCAACTTAACAGGCACGATGTTTTTGGGGTTCCATTCACCGGGGCGCTTGTAACGGATTCGTTTTCCACAATTCTTGTTTCTAATCCGGGATCTTCCGGTCGTGACTTCTGGACTGAGGGAGTGGTTGGCGCACTATTTGGGTGTTCCTGTCCAAAAACGTTGTCTGCGTCTTCGAATTCTTCAAGTTGGCTCAGATTATAATATGTTGATCCGACATATATGCCTCTTCCCTTGATATATGACTTTTCAGTGGTCGTCCTTCTGATTTTCTGTAGGTGCGCCTTCTCAAACAAAATCGACCTGTTTTGTGATTTTGAAAACGGCGATATTATCCAAAATAATTGGGGTGGAGATTTTCCCTGGGGCACCATGTACTTATTACTCTTTGATAAAATATATTCTAGAAATAATGTTGTTCCGAATTCTTGCATATGTACTGCTTTTTGAAATTGAAAATTGAATGATTAAACCCCGAACGCTGGTTTGGTTATGGCATCCTGGAGTAGTGCCACAGCTTACCCTGTGTTAGGGTGCTGTGCGGTAGTGCCTTCTTCCTTCTTTGCTATACTGTATCGTTGAGTAAATTTTGGACTAAACGCGCTACTGTGGCCACTGTAGCTGTCTCTGTACCCATTTTCTGTTCTTCGTTGTCCAAAAAGGCAATTTCATAAAAAAAATATATTCGGATCTGTCCGTAATCCACAACGGTACATGGAGAAACAATTCGAATACCCGCCAACCGAGCATCCTCCCGGTTATACAATCGAACTGGCGGTTGTTTTTTTTTTCTTTTCTAGAAACCGCGCCGGTCGTCCTTAGCGGAGGATCGCGGGCGGCGAGTCCGCCAAATATGGCAACCGAAAGTGTTTTCAATCTCGAATGTGGGTTGATCGGCATATGGTCGAGGGGGACGACGGGGCCAGGGGGGCGACCGGTTGAGTCGACGGCCGCGCCACGTATGCGAAATTGCGAATGCGACCGCCACTTGTTTGGTTCTTGAACACGTAGGTAGGTATTCTTCGGCGACTGGCTGCTGTCGGGCGTTCCCAGTTCCCATCGTTCCCATTTAGAATGTGCTAAGTAAGTCAGGTGAAACTAACGGAATAAATATATTGAGTAAAGAAGAGCTGAAGAACAATTACTAACAAACAATAACTAAAACTATCAAAAAGAGAGAGAGAGAGAGCCTTATACCAAGAAGGATGGTGCAAAGGTAAAGGTACCTATTCTTAAAAATTCGACAGACGTCCCTGACCCTAAAAAATAACTTTTATCCTATTGAGCATTCCAAATACAGGGCCATTAAAGTTCTTTTTTGAAATTGAATTAAGGGCTATCCAGGATGTGTATTGACGAAGGGCCACTTGGAAATATCTCGTATCGACAAATATAATATGCATTTTTCGGAGAATTTGTTTGAAAGCAAAAATGTCTTTTTGATGGTCTAGCTTTGGGTAAAAACACATTCGAGAATTACCCATATAGCATCTAATATTTTTTGAATAGGCAAAATAAGTTCCTAATGTGCAAAAAATATGCCCCCATATTTATAAAACATTGTTACAATATTTTACGAAATATGTTCAGTAACTGCATATAACCAAGATATTTGTTAATCGCAGATACAAATATAATATGTTAGATGAATGTCCAAATGATGTTGAAATGAAAAATGTTTATTTTGAACATTTAACTTAAGTACATTACAGGCACGTTCACCTTAGGAATGTGCAATTTTGGAATATTATTGCTGGAACATGCTAAATAGTATATTCATACAGCAAATATCTTATGAATGTTCACAAATGGTTGTACACAAGACATTCACGATATACTTAGGTATCTTATGAATGTTTACGAGTGGCAATAACTGGAATATCATGACGTCACCTAGATTCTGGCTTACACTATTTTTAGGTAATATTTTCAAGTGCATCGATGGCTCAGTTGGTCAGAGCGTTGAACTTGTAAACTGATGGTCGTAGGTTCGAGCCCTGCAACTGGCGTTAGCGTTTTTTATTTTATTTTATAATATGCACGTGAATATTAAATGGAATCATTGAGTAAAGGAATAACCTTTACTCAATGATGGAATACTAAAATGTTTCTGACGTTTTCAAATAAATCTTCACTGAATATTTGTGGAACATACATTCAAGATATTTGTGAATATTTATAATACGTGAAATAGTACCTTCAAAAGGCGAACACCTGAATGTTGCCTGAATGTTCAGATAATGTTTCTACAGTTTTTATGAATATTCCTACAATATGCATGTTCTCTGAAAAATATTATGAGAATATTGCGCCAATGTAATTTTGCTATATCGCCCTTGTTTATACAGTATAAATAAGGGTATGGCCTACTACGATATTTTTGAAAAACAAGAAAATTGCCGCCACTTCTTCGTCTTGTAACTTTTTTTTATTACAAGAGTTAGGCATCGAAAAAGTTTCTTCAAGAGATGTGTGGGCAAAACTGATCGATTTAAGCCATGCCGCAGTATAATAGCAGGCCATAGCGTCAAAAAATTACATATTTTATGCACTTTCAATCGATATAATATCACAAGCGCTACATATCCCTTGGGCTAGCCTGATTTATATTTTTGTTGAGAAAAAAAAATAAAATTTTGAAGGCTTGGTAAAATGCTTTAAAAGTTTGGTTAAATAAACTACAGTTATCGATTTCATTGTTTCACGCACTACAGTGCAAATCCTTAAAATTTGCCGCGAGGAATCTGCGTTTCGCACATTTCTTGAATCAATAACTAAACTACTGTAGTTTATTTAACCCAACTGTTTTAAGCTCAAAAAAATAATAATCAGGCTAGCGCCACTGTTTTCCATCAAGTGATCGAGCCTCGCTCGGCTAACTTATTTTTTTATACAGTTATTTCAGATATACATATTATTTGCTTGTAGATTTAATAGGAAAACAGATAGAGAAAATTTTACTTTAACAAAAATTATTAGAATACAGAATACAGGTTTGGCCAATATAACTGTTACTTCCAAAATTATCAAATCATTTTTTTCTCGCAAAATAGTGATCACATGGTTTCATTTAAGAATGTTTAATTTTTTTCGTTTTCTGTTGTTTACCACAGCCCTGAGGCGTCAACTCTGGGACACCCTGTACGTACAATTCATCTGTAAAGTTTGAAAGCGATAGACCATAGGGATTTTTTTTATTTTTGGATGTTTTGAGGCACATTTTTCCAATGTCAACGCAAACGTTTGATTTTATTTTTATCAAACAAGAGTGCACTTTTTTGCAAAATGAAAAGATGCACTAAAATAAAGAGCAAGGCCGAAAAGATAACCCTAAAAAAATACGATTAAAAACACGACACCAGCGCAAGTTGTGCCCATATTGTCAGATACGCTTATGCAGATAAGTGTCAAATTTCAGTTGAGCAGCTTGATTATTTCGCTCTTTATTTGGAAAAGAAAAGAAGATTGGATAAAAATGAACTTTTGCAGGGAGATATTTTAAGTATGTAGGTGTAGGTACCACTATTTTTGAACCATATATATTCTCAACGGTAATTTGGGTGCCACTTTGTAAAAATTTTAGAAGACTTTCTTCTTCAATTCTCATAACGTTTTCACACATTTGCCTCTACTTCTCTACTCCGATAACATCTCGAATATTGTGTTTGGAAGCTTGAAAATTGTCATATCTATTTCTCGAAAGATCACTTCTATAATAAATTTCACTCAATATGCACTAAAGAATTGAGTACAAAAATGTTTTAATAGAAATAAATTTTTAAACAGCGGAAACAGTGCTCGGAAAAGGTTGCTCGATCTCCGATTCTTTCCGTGCACAATTTCCTGATTTTATTTAAAATATGTCACTTCCGGTTAAACCGGAAGCAGTTTCCAAGGTCTTATTAGATTAATATATAAAATTAGGTGTCCAACTAGTTCCTGTCTCACCCTGTATATGCGGTGCAATCAAACCTTTGCCCCAAAATTTCACCTAGCCAATTGTTGGGCGATCCAATAATATCATCCCAGTAGTGTCAAAGTAAGTAAAACAAATTAATGTTATTTAAAGTAACAACATTAATAATCCCACACCACCTGCAATACTTTGTCTACTTTTTGGCTTTTTTCACTTTTTTGTTATCTCCCATTGTTCCAGAGAAAATGTTAAAACATATTATAATCTCTATAATCCAACTTCCATTGCCAATAATAACAATTACTATCGGGTTTAGGCTGAATCGAACCCTTTCTGCTACTAACAACTTTCAGCATGTTAGAAATAGGTACCTGTATAATTAGCAACATTTACTGGATAGGTAGAAAAATGTTTCTTTTTGTTAGACGTACCTGTTTTAGAATCAGAATCCAATAAAAAAACGTAGGATTATCGAAAGTAAAGCAGCGCGAATACAATAAATTATTTAGGTGACCGGTGAAGTAGCCGCGTTTCATAATAACGCTGGCTGATAAAGGAATTGGCAATTGTCATTGCGGTAGCCAAAGAAGGATAGTTTTATTTCTGCTAAAGCAATTATTAACTGTCGAGGTTTAAAAGGATACATTTCTCTTTTTTTGGAAAAGTTTAGCAGAACTACCACATTTTTTGTCAATTCGTTGTGCATTGATTAACTTAATATAGACGTTGTTTTACTAAAATCACCTATATACGAGTAAAATCACAGCTATATAGGTCTGTGCTAAAATCAACACAATATTATTTGTCATTAGTCTAAACCAGTGGCGGCTCCAAGGGGGGGGGGCACAGGGGCAATTGCCCCCCCCCCCCCTTGGCCCTAGATTTATGTTATGTTAGTACCTATAGAAAATATAATTAACTGTTTTTCAAAATAAAACATAGATTAGATTTTGTCCTGTAAACTAGGAGTCTAATAAAAATTTGTTGTACTATTCAGACTTTTACAAAGGCCCCTCTTATATTTACTATATATATATGCGGTGGTTTTTATTTGTGATCGCTGACCAAGTCCATTTATAATAGTATGTGCCCCTCCCTTAGTGACTTGCTGGATCCGCCACTGGTCTAAACTCAAGGAAGCTAATGAAAACTTACACGGAATAACCATTATTGACAAATGAACATGTCTAAACTTTATGTCTTCGATGGCAAAACGTCTCTTGGTACGATGTGGTACAAAAAATATTGTATAAATTTAAGTATCGACCAAATATGATTATGTCTTCTGTCTTCACGATAAAGTGTCATGGAATCAACGTTAATCCATTTCAGCGAAACGCGAGCTTATTTTAGAAGTGGATAGTGTTTCGGGTTTTAATTTACTTTCCGATGGATTTATTGATTGAAATGTGAGACGGTCAAACACTTTTAACCCACCTGTGTTTGTGTTTGTATCTACTAGATAGGGTGATTTTCTTTTCCATGTGGGTAGGGGGTACCTACTTTTGTTACTCAAATTATACTTTCTATCTTTTGTTTTTAATTGGAATTGGAAATATAAATTAGGAGGCTGGCCGTAGGTAATCGAAGCCATTGGGCAAGGGGACTAACGGGAGGCACCACCAGTGTTGCCAGGTCTACCGATTTTTCGGTAGATCTACCGATCTATCGATTTAAAATAAAAGATTTAGTCGATGGGGATGTTTGTGATTTTTGAATATCTGTTGTCTGAAATATATTTCAGTCAACGGTATGCCACGTATACCTAAATTCAATGCGCCTTAAATATGTGTACGTGATATACAGGGTTATTCACAATCAAATGCCACCCATAGTGCTCAAAGCTCTATATTAAAAGTCCTACGGGCTCTTAAAACGGGCCCTAAAATTTGGATTTTTCCCTGTATCTTATTCTAAATGGCTTGATCGATTTCGGTGATTTTTGGTTTGTGCCCATAGATAGGTAGTTATCTCGCAAATAATTCTATTATAATGAAATATCCGCAACCACTAGAGGGCAACACTTATATGGCCACCAATCTATTTTATTATGAGCAGAACTTTTTTCACACATTTATTTTTTAAAGCACTTTGTAGAAAATTTAATTCTCTACAATAAAATATTCTACTATTTTTTTATACACTATGTAGTTTCGGAGATAGCGCCCGCTTTTGAATTACCTATTTTTTCACAACCTGGTTGACATGGATATCAAATGAAAGGGTTTGACGCTCAGACAAATAATAAACATGGACTAATAATTCAAAACAATACAAAACCTGCCAAAATAAAAAATGTTTAGTGACATTATTTGTCTGAGTTATAACTTCTTAATAAATTCCATCTTGTACTTACGAAACAAATGTGAAAAAATGTTAAAAAAAAAAACATAAATTTCGAACAATTGGTTGTTATATAGTAAAAATTTGACAGTTGTCATTTAACAATAAATTTTACTGATTTTGTTAACTTACTGATCCTACATGGTCTATAAATAATATCCTTAATAAATTGCTTATTCTGGCTAACGTGGCAATGTTGCACAAGCTCTTTGTCATCGATGCGCATTTGCTTTATTACCTATGCCACAACAGCTGATCCAGAGTTCGTTGAGATTTCGTCGGATTGTGATGATGTGTTTCGCGTGTTTACTTTTGCTTCTTGGATTTGGGGCATAGGAAACGTAACCTCTGGTTATCATATATGATGCAGGCCAGTGCCGTAGCAATATGACGAAGAGTCTGGGCGAAGGTACAGGAACTGGCCCTGCGGGAAATGTAGAATATAGATATACATTTGAGTAAAATATATGTATAAACAATAAATTAATATAATACACTTCAAACGTAAACAGAAAATAAACTAAAATTGAACTAAAATTCTAAAACACAATAAACGATTGAATTCAAAATTCCACTTTCCTAGTGGCCCAAGAAAATTGTCATTTTATTATAGAGGTGCACTCCCCCAGTTAACCCTGAAAAAATCAGCGTGTTTTAAAGAAATTTTTTGTCACCCTTATAAAGCACTTTAGCTAGTGGTGATATTTTATATATAGGTATACCTATATCTCGTGAAGTATTGAAGTTAAAAAAAACTTCATAAGGGAAAGTTGTAGAGAATGTAATAATGTACACATAAGAAAAAAATGCAAAAAAAATGTTTGCGGGGTTCGTAAGACGACTTCGATGGTGATTTTTTGGGGTTATACTCAGGACGCTAACAACAACCAAATCTGAAAATATATACTTGTTAAGAATTATTTTTTTTCTCCAAGTATAATTTTCTTGGACTATAGCTTTTCTTGTTGCAAAGTCCGAAATCAGTTTAGAAGTATCTAGTGACCGAGCAAATTGGTTCTCAATAGAAATTAGTGCTAAAGCCTTGAATTTCGTAGATAAGTTTTTATTAACTTCAATTTGGAAAATTCCGCTCTGCACTAGAAACTGTCACAGGAATTGTAAAAAATATGAAACATCCTGTTATTTCCTTAAGTAGCTGCAATCCCCCCCCTCCCGGCCCGCCCCGTCTCGCTCCCCCACTCGGCCCTTTGCGTTCTCTGCCACCACGCCACCATTTCGTCTGTGGCCACCACGAACTAAAATATGAAGGTACCCAAGTAGCATTTTTAGTGGGCGCCACGTAACGACCACTACCGTAGAAACTTTAAAGTGTTTACCACTAGTGACCGACACGTTATAGGAACCTTTCTATAACGTGGCTGCCACCAAAATGGGGAACAATTTTTGGGTGGCTGCCACGTTGCCACCACGTTTTTGCAACTTATACCGTTACGTTCCATCCACGTGGCACTTACGTGGCAAAAACGTGGGCGCATAGTGGCAGCCACCTATGAGGCCACCTACGTGAAACTTGGCTACTTGCCTCTTTCTTTTCCATGTCACTCGGCCTCTCTCGTTCAACTTATTTAGGTACATACATTATTATGTCCTACTGCCTTTCTCCCACCAACTCGAAATTACTGAGATTGATGGTGTCAATCGGGAATATAACTACTATGAGTATTTATTTTATTTTAATGTAGTTAGGAGATGGGGATAAAAACAAAACGATTTCAAGTTTACTGTCAAACATCGACGTTATAGCTCGAAATATGAGCACGCCCTCCCACAATATTCAATATTTTCAAAAAATAAAATACAAAGTGAGGAGCACATTTTTTTAAACATATCTACCTACATACCGCAAATTTTTTTTTTATTATTCCTGGTTACGTAAAACCAATAATAACTTACTAATATACCATATTTTATTGAAGAATTGACGAGAAATTAATTTTTATTCAGTAGCCTGTTCATTTTGTCATAATGGCGGCATAAATCTCATTCTTAAATATGGCGTCTTGTCTAAAATATAACTGTAAAGTGATTTTCACATACATTTGCGTATTTGAGGTGTTTGTTACTTGACCTTAGTGGCCATATAGTGGCGGAAACTGTGTTATTCTATTCCACTTCATAGTTACTTTCACAATTTTAAAGTAGCGGCCACGTCACAGACACCACTATCTCTACACGCGCGAGTGTCAATTTCCATAACCTCAAAATTTAGGGAACAAAGCATTCTCACCGACTATTAAAATACAAATTATTCATTTCGTGTTAAGATACATACATTAAGCGAAGGTTTCATTCAAGAATTCGTCCACCGAGTAAATAGCATTGAGTAGCAAAAATTACTTAATAGTTTTTAAATTTTGGAAGTGGCAGCTCAGAGTAAGAAGCTTACACCGCTGTCACACCCCTTCAAGCGACAATATTCTGGAAATAGGTCCTGCTCTCCCAGAATGTAATATGCACATCATCATGTCGTTCATATTGACTACTAGACTTAAACACTATACTCGTATTTAAATCGCACACATCGAATAATTAATTCAAAGAATGGACACTAAATCTCACTGCACTACAATCACCACATTGACACCGCGTTAGCAGAAATATGCACGCGCATACAGCAAAACACCAAGGAAGCCTCACTTGATAGTGACGGTCACTATAGAGTGAATTTTGATGGTAATGATAACTTTGTAGTGACCACTAGTTATCACCAAACCAACAAGTTTCGCCACTTTCGAGGTTTAGTAGAGGTGACCAAAACGTGGCAAAACGCGCACGCTAAAGTTGTCGCCACTTCTAAGATATATTTTAGTGATACAGTTTGGTCGCCGCCACTTCCATTTTCCACTTTGAAAGCATAAGAACTTTAAGGTGATTTTCGGTAGTAATCACGACGTTCCAAACACCTTAAGCACCACTAAAAAGTTATGAAACTGTATAGGGACTACTAGCTGTGAAATTGACGTAATTACCACTATTTTCGTAGAAAATAAAGTAAATCTTACTACAAAGTTGTAGATTTAGTTTGGTTACGTAATGGCCACTCGGTAGAAGTGGCGATATAAGTTTTCATCACTACGGTGCTACTTGGGTAGGTTTCCATTTTCGGAAAAAAAAAGGTTTTGGCATTGGCGACTGGGTCATTTTGGTTTACAGTCATTCCTTGGACACACTCAATGACGTCAGATAGGTTTTGACGTCATTGGACACACTGTTTGTTACTGCTAGGAGAGTGCCATTTCCTCTGTATTAATTTCACATTGTCATCCCCTGCTTGGAGCTATTAACGTACATGGTGATTCGTGATTCATTGGGAATGGGAAATTCCAAAACTGGGGGTAGGGGAGACCAAAATATGGCCATTGAGCTCAACATTGCTTAGACAAATGTTGTTTGATTGCGAGATACAGTGCGTTGAAGTTCTTCTTTCAAATTGAATTATATCTATATCTACCTACCAAAATAATCAAGCTGATGAACTGCAATATTTCCCTGCTGTGCTTTTCGGAATGGAGAATCAGCTGCAGATGTCAAGTTCAAGTATCTTGCAGAGGGCGCCACTTGCGTTTTTTTTTGGATCGTGCTTTTACTCGTTTACTTTTTTGGCGTTATCTTTTTATTCTTGCTGGGTTATAACTTTAGTGCATCTTTTCATTCTGCAACAAAAAGGTACTCTTGGTTCGTGACGATAAAATCAACCGTTTGCTTGGAAATATCACCTGGTATCTGTTAAAAAGTAACGAGTAAAAGCACGATCCGAAAACAGCGCAAGTGGCACCCTCTGTGAGATAAGTAAAAATTGACATCTTCAAACGGTTCTACATAAAAAAAACACAACAGTCCAAAATTTCAGTTCAGCAGCTTGATTATTTTGGTAGATATAGAAATAATTCAATTTGAAAAAAAAACAGACCTTCAACGCACTGTATCTTCCAAACAAACATTATTTATTTGTCTAAGCAATGTTGAGCTCGATCGTCATATTTTGGTCTCCCCTACCCAGGCGCGGTCTTAATAAAATGAAAAAAATAATAATAAATAAAAAATAGATACGAATATTATTACTAATATTATCTAACCTACAGTGTCCACGGATTGAGTTCACATAAAGTGTAAATAACAAAAAAAATCTAGTTGAAATTTGAGCTTCTGGAGATCGGCGCTGCTTGGTTTGAAACTAATTTGTGACATAATTTTACTTTCGAAAAATCACGTATGCCTTGAAAATTATGAAGAAACTAATTTTTCACATCAGTAAAGTGCCGTTTTTGTAGGTTTTTACGGCAAAATGTTATTAAGAAAACTTGTTCAGAATGAAAAACTGAGTAGGTTTGCGAAATTTTGAAAGTCTAGATTTATTGGCATTTTTCCGACTTTTCTTTAGAAATGTGCATTTTGTGTAGTTTTCACATCAAAATGTTATTAAGAAAACTTGTTATCAATGAAAAACTGGATAGGTGTAAAAAATTCCAACAGCCTAGGTCTACTTTGATTTTTTGTGCGTTTTAATTTTTTAGCAGAAAAAATCAAAGTCGACTTAGCCTTTTGAAATTTTTCACACCTATCCAGTTTTTCATTGTCAACAATTTTTCTTAATAAAATTTTGATGTAAAAACTACACAAAATGCACTTTTCTAAAAAAGTGTCAAAAATGCCAAAAAATCAAAGTATAGGTCTAGACTATCGAAATTTCGCAAACCTACTCAGCTTTTTATTCTGAACAAGTTTCCTTTATAACATTTTGCCGTAAAACCTACCAAAAAGGCAAAAGAGAAAATTTGTTTCTTCATCATTTCCAAGGCATACGAGATTTTTCTAAAGTAAAATTATGTCACAAATTAGTTTAAAACCAAGCAGGGCTGATCCCCAGAAGCTCAAATTTCAATTAGAAAATTTGTTGTTATTTACACCTTTTGTGAACTCAATCTGTGGATACACTGTATACAGTGTGTCCCAAATTCGATGCTCACCATTGGGATCTCGGTAACTACAAGAGATAGAGAGTTGGTTAAATGGGGAAAGTTTTAGACAATTTTATGGTCAATCTGATGCCGCTGAGAAATCAAGGCTAACTGGGATCGTTTTCGAGTTATTACCAAAAAACCGAATTTTATCATCGTTTTTCTTAAATATCTTAGAAACCGATGGTTTCTCAAAGACAGGACTTTGACATTATTAAGGCACTTTTGTCCAACCTTTTAAGCGGTAATGTCAGTTTCTTTAAAAAAGTTTTCATTTTCGAGATATGACTCACAACTTTTGATTTTCTTATGGACGCCATCTTGAATTTTTACAAATTCGAAATCTCAGTTGTTGTTATTGTTATGAAGCCGTCAGTGTTTTGAGATATGTGTAAAAATGTCGTTTAGTACTAGCGAAAAGGTGGATATGTACAATTATTGTTACACAAAAAACTATAGAAATAGTACAGTGGCAACAAGAGTTTATCATACATTATTCCCTGAAAGGCAGCAGCCTCACCCTTAAATTTTTCTTTGATTAAGTAGGAATTTAGAACAACATGAGAGTTTTGTTGTGCCCAGACCGAAATATGGTTCCAATCGATTGCGCCAATAGATGTTGAAAACATTGAACAAAGTTTAATGAAGCACCGACGATTTCATTTCGAGAGATAAGTCGCAGAACTCTTTTGCCGAAAACGACTATTCATAGATACTTGACAAAAAATATCACCCCTATAAACCCGTGATAGTGCAAAAGTTAAGGCCGGGAAATACTGAACGCCGACTTGATTTCTGTCATTGGTTTAACAATCAGTGTGAAGTTATTGATAACTTTCCATTAAACATTTGCTGGACCGATGAAACAAGATTTCATAACAATGGCATTTTTAATAAACATAAGCACCATTACTGGGCTGTTAATAACCCATATGGTATTAAGGAATCCAGATCTCAACAAAAATTTGGATTCAATGTTTGGTTTGTTGCATTTGTTTTGACAGCCTACTTAGTATTAGGCAAAAAAACGCTTTTAAGTGTTACAACTAACGAAAAAATCATTAGTAGGACACATCATTGGAAAGAGAATTTCATGTAAATTTCGAATTTGTAAAAATCCAAGATAGCGTCCATAAGAAAATCATATCTCGAAAATGAAAACTTTCTTAAAGAAACTGACATTACCGCTTAAAAGGCTGGACAAAAGTGCCTTAACAATGTCAAAGTCCTGTCTTTGAGAAACCATCGGTTTCTAAGATATTTAAGAAAAACGAAAATGATAAAATTCGTTTTTTTGGTAATAACTCGAAAACGATCCCAGTTAGCCTTGATTTCTCAGCGGCATCAGATTGACCATAAAATTGTCTAAAACTTTCCCCATTTAACCGACTCGCTATCTCTTGTAGTTACCGAGATCCCAATGGTGAGCATCGAATTTGGGACACACTGTATATCCAACGCACATGAAAAAAATTTTGTTTGCATAATTTTTATTTAAAATATATATTTTTTTATTTTTGTTATTTTTGCGAGGAATATATTTTTTTGTGATATCGCCTTATTGAAGTTTTATTGTTATAGTAGGTACTTAAAAACCTCCTAAAGAAGTACATATTCAGGTATGTATGCCCCCCCCCTTCGCAAATGGATATGACCGCGCCTTTTGGGATTTTCCATTGCTGGTGAATCACCCTATATACAGGGACCGGCAGAAAGTTGGACACAAAAATTTAATATTTTTAAACTCTAATTTCGATTAATTTAAATTTCTAGCTGCTAATCGAACAAAATTAATGTTTAGTAGCAACTTCATGTGTTATTCGATGATAAGTTGCGCTTGCGGTATTTTGTTTTTTGTAATACACAGGGTGGTCGAAAAAAATAAAAAAGTTACATTTCTTTTTTTTACTAGGTGGCTGTGACTTTAAATCTGACATCCACCTTTGATTCCAAACAACTTTTGTAAGTAACTTTTTACCGTATTTTAATAAATAAGGATACTGTACTCTTGAGTTATTTTGACATTTTCGAATCTACCTCGTATCCAAAAAGAGATATTTAAATTTGGATATGTGCGTTTTGAGTTTAAAATGATGCACCAACTTTTATCAAGAATAAAATTTTCTGAGAAATTAATAATAAAAAAGTTTTCCATTTGTGTCCAACTTTCTGCCGGTCACTGTATACATATAAACCTATAAAATATCGTAATATGACGTTAATCTTATTTAAGTCTAAATTGCTCGACCCTGAATGACATCATTCATTGATAGATCATTTAGGTACTTAAAGTGATAGATAATTTAGTTCAATGCCATGACTGCACTTAAAGGCGGGTCCATGGGCCATCTAACTTGCTACTACTTTTTGATCCATCTATATATAGAGCATAATATACAGTGTCCCATAGTCAGTGCCGTCAGTGGTCCAAAGGAAGCCTGTAGATAAGGGACATCACTATATAAGTTTGACGGTTTACATTTTAAAGCTTATTTGAACTTTTATGATTATCAAGGAACTTCGGACTTCTCCGCACAAAAATCACTATTTTGTTAAAAGTAGTGATAGGACTTGTGTAGGCAGTTTAAACTTGGTCTAAGCATACTCTGTGTCGTATCTATCTGACTCAACTTAAATTTCAATATGAACAAAAAAAACTACCTCGATCGAGGACCTTGGTTTGAACTGAGATCGAGGCAGACTGCATGCTCATGTCTTTATACATCGAGCACGTAAAGGTTGGAATAAATTCGGTAAAATGCTATACTGTTCGATTAAAAATTAAGCCTGCTTCAAGATGGAACTGAGCAAAAAATAAGCACTACAACGTAGATACAGTCGTCTAATAAAGAAATGTCTAAAAACTTAATAATTTATATTAAATTTAAATTTTATGAAAACAATTTTTTATTTAACATATTTTTATTATTTGCGTACCGATACAAGAAAAGTGCGTTATTTTAAATGACGCTATCAAAAATAGTGGTTGCCATTTAAAAAATATATTGTCAACAAAGTGACATCTGTGGACCGATGACCAAACCATTCAAACTTACTTCTACTGAATCATAACAAATAAAGATAATATTATACAAATACAGGGGACAATCAATAACAAAATATACGAGGATTACTCGATAAGATAAACATTAGATAAATCAAAGTCCAATCGCCGAGTCGGCAAAATCTGCGAGTATAAATCCAGCACCAGCCACAGGCTGGGCATCAGTAAGCCCCGCTTATTAGCAGCTACTCGATCACTGACCACCCTCGGTGGTCTGACCTGGCAATGGATCCCGCTTAAATAGCCTCCTTGTTCAGGTCGGGCTCCGAGGGGCAGACGACAGCGCTCCTGGGCACTGTTGAAGACGTCAGTGGGTCAGTAGCGGCACCCCGCCGTCGCGTCGGGTCAAGGGCGCAGCTCGCGTCCCGGTCACTTCCACGTACTATCGGTCGCGTCGGTCCACAGTCCGCGCTACCTCCGCCATGGTCCAGATACTGTTAGAGACATATCTGTGAGTGCAAGAATAAACATCACCCTAGTTTGTACCTGCTGTCTTTCTTCTGCGCTTCGCGACTCCCGCACCCAGTGATCCCGGCAAGCTGTGAGGGTTAATCCAACCCTCCGGCACACACAAGTAGTGCGTCACATGGTAAAGGCTCCGTGTGAAGGCACTCAGTTGTGACACGTGGTGGAGGCGCGCAGTCTTCAAGCTGCACCACGCGTCTCCCACGTAAACTTGTGTGACAATATAGTAGACGTCATAGCTTGGTTACGAGGCCAACGATAAAGACAGGCCACGGCGCTAGCGCATAATCGCGTAGTCACGTGACCAACTTAGTTCTATATAAAGAAAGGCATTTTTGGAGATAAGTAGAAAAAACAAATTTCGTAACAATTTGGCAAGTTTTCTTTCATCTATTGGTACATTATTGGTTTTGTGCATCCAAGCTTTCTCTAATATTGTTTTTTCAAAATTTTCAACCTGCCTCAGCTGTTTTGGGCTGAGAATTAAACGGCACTGCACTTGGGACATCACCTTCCTTTAGCTTAGGTGATATTCTCCATAGGTATTTTCCTCCCACAACACATTTGTCCACTTTAATTGTTTCACCTTCTTGAAAATGTGCTAGCCACACATACTTAAGGGTTTTTTAGAAATTAAATATCAGTTGAGATTTGAAGAATCCATTTTTGGCGGACAACACTGATTTATTTCACAAGGTGAATGGTGAATACAATAAATACACAAACCCGAACGTGGTCAACGGGAACGGCTTCCAGCCACCCGGACCGTCTGAACTCGCGGATCTCCCGCAAGCACTTCACCCCTCTGTGTCTCAGGCTCCGCGCTCCACTGTCCAATACTGTCCCATGTCCATAATAGTCCATTCCGGGTTCCCTATTCTGTGGTTCGGGGGAGAATTCCCCTTACAGCACTCACGCGTCGCGTCGCGTCGGTGCGAGCGGCAGCAATACTCTTGGACGGCACGACTCCCACCCAGACACCCAGAGGCCATAATAATACCTGGGCGGTTCCCCTCCGCCAGGACACACGTGCACTAGACACAAACTTGTTTCTAAAATATAAACTAAGACCTTTAAAAACACTATAAACATTGAAAACTTCTCAAAACCCAAGCTGCCGCGTTCAGTTATGTGACATATGACATGTAACGTCTGACTAAGATGGTCACGTGATTTTTGTGCGCCAGGGCCTGTCTTTATAGTAGGCCTTGCTTGGTTAGTAATGACGTCACAAGAACGACAAATATGTCAAAACATGCGCCTTTCAAAATTATGTTGGACATGTCGAACAGTACAACATTTTACCGAATTTATTCCAACCTTTACGTGCTCAGTGTATAAAAACCCCGGTGATGGCCAAAAGCATTGGACAAAATGTGGATTCACGGTATTGCTCCAATACTTTATCTGATTTACTAATTGTCCTACACTCACTGGGATTACCACGGTTTTCTAGGTTTTCCCGTAGTATCTACTTAAGCGAATGCTATCCTAGTTCTATAGGAAAAAGTTCGGTTATTATTATTATTATAATAAATATTTGTCTTACTTTGCTTTTAAACTTGTGGTTATTTGTGCAATTTATTATTTATATAAATAACTATAACGACTTTTATTTTAGAAAAACCAGTGGTATGCTTACACCTATAATAACTTCTGCAAACAAATCTTTCAACTGCCCCACTACTCTACTACTAGGGTGATTCATTGGGAATGGGAAATCCCGAAACTGGGGGTAGGGGAGACCAAAATATTGCGATTGAGCTCAACATTGCTTAAACAAATGTTGTTTGTTTGAGAGATACAGTGCGTTCAAGTTCTTCTTTTTTAGATTGAATTATGGCTATATCTACCAAAATAATCAAGCTGCTAACCTGAAATTTGGCACTGCTATGTTTTTGGGGATGGAGAATAAGCTGAAAATGTCAATTTCTACGTATCTCACAGAGGGCGCCACTTGCGCGGTTTTTGGATCGTGCTTTTACTAGTAACTTTTGTGAGGTTATCTTTTTGGTTCTGCAGGTTTGTCATTTTAGCGCACCTTCTCAGTCTGCAACAAAAAGGTACTCTTGTTCCATAACGCCCAAATCAACCGTTTGCGTTTAAATTGCCAAAACGTGACCCAAAACACCTGTTGACTTCAATATTCGCAAAATAAAATTTTCACCTACTGCTTTCAAATATTGCACAACGACTGTACCATTTAAAGCGAGAAAAAAACCGCGCAAGTGGCGCCCTCTGTGAGATACGTAGAAATTGACATTTTCAGCTTATTCTCCATCCCCAAAAACACAGCAGTGCCAAATTTCAGGTTAGCAGCTTGATTATTTTGGTAGATATAGCCATAATTCAATCTAAAAAAGAAAAACGCACTGGATCTCTCAAACAAACAAACAACATTTGTTTAAGCAATGTTGGACTCAATCGCAATATTTTGGTCTCCCCTACCCCCAGTTTCGGGATTTCCCATTCCCAATGAATCACCCTGTAAACATGTAAAGATATACAGGAAGTTGGATACAAATGGGAATTTTATTTATTTGAAGTTTCTCAAAAAAGAATTATTCTTGATAAAAGTTGGTGCTTGCGCTTAAACTCAAAATCCTCCCGTAAAAATTTTGAAATTTCTATTCGTATACAGGGAAGATTGAAAAATATGAAAATTCCTCAAGAGTAAAGTACCCTTATTTTTAGAACTACAGCAGAATGGCACTAAGAAAAGTTGTTTGGAATCCCAAGACAAAATGTCAAATATGAATTCACAGCCACCTATCAAAAGAAGAAGAAAAATCACACTTTCGCATTTTTTATTCATCACGCTGTATAATACATAATGTTTGACATGTATTTTGCGGCACATCTTCGAGCTTGACTGTACGATACCAATAATTTTTATTACGTTCAACTAACATCTTAAAAACACTTCACTTAATAACTGATAGTTCTGCAAAGTTTGTCGTTTTTTTTGTGTCCAGGTAAATACTCCTACAATTTCAAACATAACATAGCAACTAATCTGTGGAACATAAAAATATTTTAATACAGCAACAATTTAAGAGTTATTTAATAAATGATAATTCAACAATAAAAATATCTCAACAAAAACATTTCAGTGACTACTCTACATGTGCCCCTTCCTTTTCTATGCAGACTATAGTTCTTCGGTTCATTTTGGTGTAGGTTTTGTAACATCTGTTCCACAGATTAGTTGTTATGTTATGTTTGAAATTGTAGGAGTATTTTACCTGGACACAAAAAACGACAAACTTTGAAGAACTTTCAGTTATTAAGTAGTGTTTTTAAGATGCTATAGTTGAACGTAAATAAAAATCATTGGTATCGACTGTCATGCTCGAAGATGTGTCTCACAAAATACATAACTAACATTATGTATTATACAGCGTGATGAATAAAAAATGCCAAAGTGTGATTTTTTTCTTCTTTTGAGTAGGTGGCTGTGAATTCATATTTGACATTGTCTTCGGATACCAAACAACTTTTCTTAGTGCCATTCTCCTGTAGTTCTAAAAATAAGGATAGGTACTTTACTCTTGAGTAATTTTCATATTTTTCAACCTTCCCTGTATCCGAATAGAAATTTCAAAATTTTTACGGGTGGATTTTGAGTTTAAGCACAAGCACCGACTTTTATCAAAAATAAGTTTTTTGAGAAACTTCAAATAAAGAAAATTCCCATTTGTGTCCAACTTTCTGACAGACACTGTATTTATTACTAATGACTGAAACTGTTATTTCTAAGAAAGTATTTAGTATTTCAAAACAGGATAAAGCACGCTATTTGCCTAGATACACCATAGACAGCATACTACTTATTCTAAGAGGACTGCGCATACATCCCGCATATCTAAACGCAACTTGCAGGCACATGCACACATCAATGTTAATAACCTTTTTTACAGTTAGATGTTTGCATGCTAACATGGTATTACAATGATTTTTGTCGTAATTTATTTAATTCCGAAGCACATTCAACATATTATAGTAGTAGTAGTATAGTAGTGGTAGTGAAGTAAATGGCTTTTGTAAATATACAGTAAAGTAGAAAGGGATTTGTCGACAAAAGTTTAGTTTTGAAAAATTAATTGCATATTATTTGTTATGTACTTAAAAACTCATATTTTATGACGATGATTTAGACGAGATATGAGATGGTATTAATTGGAAAAGTGACCTTATAGGTAAATAATGTACTATATGACTGTTGTGGTACTGGCACATTTTTAATCTATATATAAATAAAAAGATATAGCTCCATACAAACTAGAATGATGTTTATGTATGTACCTTCCTTTCATGCGTGACTCACGGTAACAGGAAATATTTCACATAACTAACAGGAAATCAAAATATTTCCAGCAATAAGTAACAATTAAGGGAACAGGTATACCTACTAAACTTATTATTACAATCTGTAAAGGCTATAATTGCTATAATACATTTTCTGATACTATTCTGGTTCCGAAAGTTAATTTGGATTTTGTTATTTCGATGACCATAAATGATGACTGCGTAGGACGAGCTTACATGGATGATAATCCCACAATATCCATCATCCAAGACGGTTTATCCGCTCTTGCTAGTGGTTCCATACCTCGGGTACATAAAGAAGCTATACAGAGTTTGTACAACGGTGAGAAAAATACTTTCACCTCCACATTATAAGGCTACGCAAATTACTGACTTTGTTTCAGTGCAGGTGTTTGGCTGCAGCATTATGGCAAGACTGGCAGCAAGTCTATGATCTTTGATCGCCCTTTATAGTTAAGACGATAATAATAATAATAATAATAGAAGTGGTGTCTTGAATAAGTACGTACTTATACCTACGTTTGAGAGAACCAGATTATACTTCATCTAAAAAATCATCAAAAAACCACACGACAGGACACTTAAGAAAAATATATCAAGAAGAGGATCATAAAAACTTGCCCAGCATGAGGAAAAAGGAAAATGATCTTTTTAAGAACCTGCGGGAATTTGGCAAGCTAATTTCGTGCTAATTTGTGAAAAATGTTTTGTTTTGTTAAAGCTCCACTTAACAAAATTGTTTTTTAATTCAAATAGCATTGTGTTCATATACTTATGACTGTATTAGGTAACGTAAAATCCAGCTATCTTATTCGCTTATTCGCTTTGTAGCGTGGAGGTGTGAATCATCGAGTCACGGTTTTAGGTGATCACAACAAATAATATCCATTGAGGGAGGGAGTTGTTGCGAAATCAGAGTTTGCATTTTCTACTGTTATTTGCATTATAAAACTTAAAACTCTGTTGATACTTTATTGTGGCCTTGCTTTTTTTTATTTTAAAAAGAGCACGCTCAACACGCAAATGATTACCTATCTGCCTACACCTGCCCAATTAAAATGTTATTTAGAAAATAACCTGACTATGCAGGGTGTTCAGCAAATAACCACTCAAAATTCCAAAGCCAATTTTTTTGCTAGTTGCATTTTTTCTTGTTCTTCTTATTGTTGAAATTTTAATGTCAAAACGGAAGTGGGGTATCCTATTTTTAACCTAGAATTCTTTTCCCAGTGAACTCAGGTAATACCTGAAATACTTTTTTTAATTTTTCACCGATGCCTTCTTATCTATTCAGTTTTCTTTTGGGTATTAAAAGCATGTCCGCTCTATGAGACTGATGGGAATTACTTAAAAATAGATACTTCTGTCTGGCTTTCTTGACTTGGAGGGTGAGTTGCTTAGAGCAAAGTTTACAGAATAAAATCTTTTATTCTGTAAACTTTGCTTAGAGGCACCTCTGACACGGTGCATAGCTCCTTTGCAAGAGGGTCATCACCGTCAGATATCCTTTGATAAGTTTTTAATTCTCTATTGATTTTAATAATTTTTCGTTATTTTATTTTGAATTGCTTTGAAATTTTGCACTTATGTGCTTAAAAAATGCGTGCTAGAAATTCAAGAATGTTAAAGTAAGATAGAAAAGTTCAATATTTCGAACAAAAGTTGAATAAGTCCCCTCATGCTCATACTAAAGGGTCCACACATAGAACGAAACTGTCGCAAAAATTATTCTCGTAATAAAGCTTGGCGAGAATCATTTTCATATATGCATACCAATAATTATTGCAGAATGGAAGAAGGAAGAATAGATTTATAGTCCTCGCCAATATAATTACTGCTGGTGTATAATACTCGCCAGTGGCGTATTCAGGGGGGGGGGGGCAATTGCCCCCCCCCCCCCCAGACCTGTCGAGATAAACGAGATTGGTAATATCAAAATTAATAATACCAAAAATTATATACTCCTGGCCTAATCTGAAAATGCAGTGAACATCAAACATCTACAATTTGTTATTTGTTTCATCTTGTCTTCTCGAAATTAAAACCTGTGCAGTAGATTTGAGAACGCGCCGCCGCGCCGTATAGCAAAGCTAGATATTCTGTGCAGCGTGTGGTAACCGTAAATTAGGCAAAACAACCTACTAAACATATTTTGCACAATTACAGTGTGCACCGCCACGCCAGAAAGAACATTTTCAAAACTGAAAATTTTAAAAATTTATATTAGAAACAATATTAGCGAAAACCCACTGAATGGGTTAACTAACATTCCTTTATGTGTACCCTGAAATACCCATATCTCCAGAGGAGATATTTGACGAGCTCAAGACCAAAAAAAGAATACTTGATTTTGTGATATAGATTTTACTGGTTTGAAGAAAAATTATTTTTATATTATACAGGGTGTCCGGTAATAACTGAAAAAAAATTTTAAAAATGGAAAATATGACGAAAAGTTCATATGAATAGCTCCGCAGATGTTTGGTTTTCGAGATGTAGGGTGTTGAAATTTAAATTTTATTTTCGATTTTTTAAGTAACTTTTTGAGACGACAAAATTTTCTTGAAAAAAAAAACAACAAGTTAATTAAGTAAACTGTCAAAAAATAAATGTGCTTGTTTATTTAAATTTTATTTTTAAATTTCTCGAAAACAGTCACCTTTGGCGTTATTCACCAAATATACCTTTTTTGCTTAGAAAACGTTTGGGAAGAGGATACATCCACAAAATGGTAGTAAAAGTTTACTGTCAAAAAAAGTTAGGGCAAATTAAATTAAATAATGATAGCGTATAGCCCTCTACGGATTGCACCAAAAATAATACCAAATTATGACTTCCCTTCCCAAAAAAAACTCCGGCTACCAAACTTTGCAAGAAAATTTTGTCGTCTCAAAAAGTTACTTAAAAAAATTGAAAACAAAATTTCAATTTCAGCACCCTGCATCTCGAAAACCAAACATCTGCAGACCCATGTTCATATGAACTTTTCGTCATATTTTCAAATTTTTCAAGTTGGTTCATTTATTTCCGGACACCCTGTATTTATTTATTTTAGAAAATATGTTTTTGTTCTGTTTTTATTCGTTAAAATTATGGACAGAGTTTTGTTATTTATAACCGATTGCCCCTCCCAGACGTTAATCCTGGATACGCCACTGGATACCGCAATGTATCGGGCATCGGCCACAGATTTTATAATACCCGACACTGCCATTGTCGCTTATGAAAACCTGAAACAAAAACGAACCACCGTTCGACGCCAGGCTTCGCCGCTTTCGCGGCCAAGAGCCGTGCTTCAAGAAAAGAAAATCCATACGGATGGAAGGCAGACCCCCGCGGTGACGTCATGGTGCGCGCCGGCCCGTCGATGACTCACGTTTTTTGGTCGGGTGGGCCGCGACGACGCCCCCCCCTGCCCCCCTACGCGGGTCCCCGTCCCCTCTCGTGTGCCCCCCGCGCCCGCCAGCCGTGCGAAGATTACCAAATTGGAATTTATTGCGGCACGCCGCAGAAGGCAAGACATCTGGTGGGAGAGCCGGCCTATAAGTAACGAGACGAGCCAGGAGGACAGATAATTTGGATGGAAAATAGAAAATAGTCCCGTATTTGAACTCTGATGAAGTGGGTGGCAATACGGCAACTACTACATATACTGTGTTCATTTGAAAACAGTCCATCCTTAATATTTTTAAAACTACGAAAAAAATCAGAAATCGCCGGGACCCGTCAATTTTTGTTCGGAGGGGGAACTTCTTTGACGACAGGTCATGTTGACAAATTCACCCATGTAACCCCCACCACCCCTAACTTTAAAATTTCAAATGGGAATACTCCCTTGGTGATACATCATTTTATAGCTGATGTTATTGCGAATACAACTCATTTTTATTTTTTAAAATCCGATGATGTTTGGAGAAGTTATGGGTAAAAAACGATTTTTTCATAGTTTAAAATAAATTACTTTTTACCCTAGATTTTCAACAGCATTCACATGGGGAAATAATACACAATGATTGTGTCGCTACTTGTTTTAATAAAATTTTCAAAATGAGCTCCATTAGTCGCTAGACAGTAGTACAATCTCTGTTCACATTCCGCTCTTACTTTAGCAAATGTGTCGCGAGAAATACGTTGGCATTCTTCTGTTATTCTGTTCTTCAGAATTTTGTGGGAGGGGTTTTATACACGTTTGTTTTATTTCCCCATGTCAATGCTGTTGAAAATCTAGGGTAAAAAGTAATTTATTTTAAATTATGAAAAAACCGTTTTTTACCCATAACTTCTTCAAACATCATCGGATTTAAAAAAATAAAAATGAGTTGTATTCGCAATAACATCAGCTTTAAAATGATGTATCACAAAGGGGGTATTCCCATTTGAAATTTTAAAGTTAGGGGTGGTGGGGGTTACAGGGGTGAATTTGTCAACATGACCTGTACGTCAAAGAAGTTCCCCCTCCGAACAAAAATTGACGAGTCCCGGCGATTTCTGATTTTTTTCGTAGTTTTAAAAATATTATAGGTGGACTGTTTTCAAATGAACACAGTGTATATCTATCTATAGTGCCGAGAGATCTTTTTCGAAACTTAAATTAATTAAATCTTACTTACTTACAATTATGAGTCAGGACCGCTTAAGTTTTCTGGATCTTTTAAGTATTGAATCGGAAACTACTTTTCAGGTGGATGCTGACCCGATTGTGGAGTCCTTTTCTAACCTTCTAACCGCACCAATAGGCGCATTAAATAGATTGTTTCGACCCGAAAAAAATATATTACAGTTGCAATATATATTCTTTATTTATATACGTTGTTATTATTTTTAATTTTACTTTAAAAAACCATTGTAGTAGTTGTTATAGAAAAGGAAGAGAAAGGAAAGTTTGGGGGGGGGGCACCAAGACGCATCACCGCAGGGGGGGGGGGGGCGAGATACTTTATGACCGCTACTGACACTGACCATTTCTCTGCTGAAAATACAACAACTACCGCTGAGAACAAACTGCAAACGTCAAAGTGAGGACAATATGGCGGCCATTACATTTGCCTGGAAATAGGATGCGCAGTAGGTCAAAGCGTTGTTCTCCCTACTCCATTTCTCTGGTAAACCCCGATTACTGTAAGAAGTCCGGATTTTGTCAGATGACATTCTCCACAAAATCCCTAGGAATTTTCTGTTAACCATGGGTATAACATTGGTATATGTGTCTCAACCAGTTAATAACGTCACTCATTGATTTATGATGTGAAAAGTTACCCAAGTGATACGAAAAAATAACATAATAAAATAAAAACCCTATTGCAATCACGATTATACCGCTATAAATAAAAATAACTATTACTACAACTCATTTTAATAAAAATTTCAAACGTCATGGAAACACTTTCGTTTTGGTATTTTAGTTTAACAGCTGCTTTTGGCAGCGCTATGTGCGGACGCAGGCAAATTTAGCTTCTGTGTGTCAAAGTGACAGTGAAGATTTTCCAGATCGTTCAAACTGGTTCAAACATTCGGCAGTGAATATATTCGCGGGTTTTCTAGTGTCGCCATTAAAGTCCGCACCATATGGGATTTTTTTAAATAGCTTTGATTAAAATTTGGTATCGGGAACAGTTTTTGATTCAAATTAGAGCAAAAACTCTTTGTTAGCTGTAAAATTTGACGTTTATTGCAGAAAGTGTCGGAAAGTGACATTTAAAATCGAATTAGAAAAAACAATACCTTCTTTTGACAGTTTCCCTATATCTTACATCCATTTAATATTTTATAAGATTAATAAGTAAATATTATAAGATTAATAAGTAAATACTTACTCGCGCCTTTTCAACGCACGTGTCGACATTTTTATGGTTGAAATTTTAGTTTTTAGAATTATGGAAAGTTAATAAAATATTTACCATGGAACTGACATGTGCCCGTAAGTAACACAAATAAATTAATTTTTACCAGTTTGGACTTGTAAAAAATATTTTTCTTGAACTCGGCAGTAAAGTGCGAAATCGTCATTAAAAGCACAGAAATCGTACAATAATGGGCTATATTATTGTACGATTTTTTCAATAAGTAGGCCTTGGCGAGATGTAAACATCAAACGTCAGACGCGGAGCCATCGCCCGTCAGAAGTGACCAAATATTCAAAACCCGGCCAATAAAGGCCCATCTAACTTTTAATACACATTGCGAAATTGTTACCTATAGCACCGCAATCTTTCAGTATAAATAATATTTTAGTAGGTTTGAATATCAATAGATTTGATATGGAGGCTGCACAACAAGCAGCAGTTTGGTTTTTCGGTTCGAAGGTGCCGTGTCTTGTCATACTTGACCTAGGTAGAGCAATCTTCAATGTGAAGCAACGCCGCGCGTAGTCGGTTCATGCACGGGTGATCCCGTATGATTATTTTCTTGCCTAATAAAAGATTTTTTTCGATTCAAAAAATAATAATATTATGTACCTAGGCACTGAAGTTCTTTTTATGACTCGTGTGGTTTATTTGCCTAGGCCAGAGGCCTCGGCATCTAAATTCCACATGAGTCATAAAAAGTTGAACTTCAGTGCCTTGGTACATAAATAACTATTATTTGATAAAAATATCAAAAATCGCAACTTCATCCTAAGCTTTTGAAATTTTGCATACGTAGGTAAATAACATCGCAGTGGAAACATCTTTATCAAAAAAAAAATGTCAAGTTTTACACCCAACAAAGATCGCTTGGCCACAACTGTTATTAATGTCATGTTTGCTCTAATTTGAAGCAAAAACTGTTTCGACATCAAATTTTAACCAAAGCTGTATAAATTTTCCTCCCCTTATTGCTTATTGCAAAATATGAGTATTCGCAGTTATTTTTTACCCCTTTTTTATTTTTTGACCTAGAAAAGAAATGTTAAATATAAAAGTTGTAGGGTTCCTATAGAGCTATCTGAATGCAACAATATATAGTGTGTCTCAAGATAAGTGAAAAAAAAAAACAAAAAATATGAATTCAAATTTGGGGTCGCGCCCCCCTTGATTTGAAAGTAATTCTGTTATATCATCAGTTTCGAAAAATCAAAATGGGTCTTGGCAATAGGGAAAACATTTTCTGCATACGTAAAGTTGCCTTTTCTGTGAACATTTTGTTAAGAAATAATGTTGTTCAGAATAGAAAATTGTGCCCACGTACACAGTTTGAGACTAATCGGCTTATTTCGATATTTTCCATTTTTTGCCAATTTTTAATTTTTCAATCGGCAAGGCAATTGGAATCCTACAAAAAATTCAGATATATGCCGTCCTTAAAACTTTAGTGTCTTCGTTCTATTGCTTTCCAGGCTGTTACAAACTGTGCCAAATTGCAGATTGACAGTAGACTATAGAAAGAATTATAGTCACTAACTGTAGGTACCTTGTCGTTACCAAAATATTAAGGAAAGCCCATAAACTTTCACACCCTCTCTCTTTCCTATTAAGCATTTTTGAACCTATGTCTATGTCTATTTATCAACTTTTTTATTAAAATGAGATTTTCTCCTATCAGCTTTATTTTGTCATATTTTTTGGTTGGTATAGTAAAAAATTTCTTTAGTTAGTTTCAACGTTGTCATGATGTTACGTAGAGCAAAAATTCTTTCAATTATATACAGTGTGTTTCTCTTTGACTCGAGACAATCCTTAGGTAGGTATTGTTCGAAAAATTGACCGATTTTCAATATTTTGTTTTTCAACCTATAGTACTGGAAGAGCTCTAGATTTTGGGTTATAATTTTTTTTAATGGCCTCCTACTCTTGAAAGAATACCCCCAGAAATCACAAAACACTATTTGGCATTTTTTTAACAATAAAATTGACAGTGCCATCGAATTGGCCATAGTTGAAAACCCTTTCTACGAAATTTCAATAGGTAGGTACTCTAAGTTATACACCAAATATATAGTTATATCACCAAATGGGGCAAAATTTCGATAAAATGGAGTACCCTGCAATTAAATAAATAATGTTTTTTCTTGTAAAATTTGGATTTTTTTATGAACTTTATTCATATGGCTATACTCTATACTGTGTAAAATAATGCCTGTGTAAAATAATGCCTCTTGGGCAAAGCTTAATCGATTTTTGAAAAAAGATCACCAAAATATGCCCTGTGATTCATTTGGTGAACGCCCTGTATAACTTAGAGTATTGATATTTTATACCGATAGGGTTCTGAACTATGGCCAATTCGATTGCACTATCCATTTTATAAAATGTCTAACATGGTTTTGTGATTTTTGGAGGGTTTTCATTTAATAACAGTATAGTATAGACCATAGACTATTTCAAAAAATTATAACCCAAAATGTAGAGTTCATCGAGTACTAAAGTTTAAATTTTTTTTTGGAAATTTGTCCATCTTTCGAAAAATACGGAATTGTCTCGACACAAAGTGAAACACATGAAATACTGTTCCGCACTATAGTGCGGAAAAGTGACACTTTCTAAACTAAAATGCGTGCGGAAAAGTGTACTTTTAATTTCGTTGCTTTTCCGCACGCTTGTAGAAAAAATAGTGATCCTAACTCTTGCGGAACGTGTCTTTTCCACACTCGATTTCTTGGCTGAACTCCGCTACGCGTCGTTCAGCCAACTGCAATCGCATGCGGAAAAGTGACACTTTCCGCACTTGTTAGGAAATATACTATTTCCGCATGAACGGCAACACTGCACTTAGTATAAAAGGTCCCGCAAGTACAGACAAAGACAACCATCATTCAGTAAGACGAGTTCATTTTCAAGAAATCTTGAAGAGACGAAACTGTGGGAAATGGTTGAAGAAATAAACAAAAAAACTTGACGAGAAGAAATCGGTGAGAAGAAAAAAGAAGATCTAGATTGCTGGATTACTCAACCGCAAATAGATGATAGGAACATTCTCAGGCCACCTCCCCCAAAGATGTGTAAGAAGGCGAAGAAGATGTTTCGGGAGAAGGCTCGTCTTAGAATGTTGAAATTTGTTGAGAATAAAATACTATTTTAATAAATGATGTAAAATTAATTCTTAACTTTTTTTACTCCGTATCACGTAATACAAATAAAAAAATTAATGGCTTAATAGCTTTATCTGTGTGATTTACTAATTATTGTCATAGCTTCACTCACTGGGATTATTATTACAGTTTTCTAGGGTTTTCCATAGAACTTATTGAGCGAATGCTATCCTAGTTCTATCGGGAAAAGTCGGCCCTAGATTTCACTCAACGCCTAGACGCAAATGGCAACGGAGACAAAATAATAGTAATTGCCCCCCTCCTTCGCACAAGCATTCAGTTTCTTCTGAGGTACATACTCCTAGTTTGGAGTAATGTAGCGTGAAGGTGAGAATTCAGAAATCGGCACTGAAGTAGCCCGTTATTGAACGATTTTTTTAATAGGTAGGCCTATTGTGACAAAATATTCAAAACCCGGCCAATAAAGGCCCATTTAACTTTTCGTGCACATTGAGAAATTGATACCTATAGCAGCGTAATCTTTCAGTATAAATATTTTAGTAGGATTTAATAACCATCTATTTTTCATGGAGGCTGTACAATAGGCAGCAGTTTGGAGTTTCTGTTGGGAAAAGTCAAGCAACGCCGCGCGCAGTCGGTTCCTGGACGGGTGATCCCTAAATTCCAATGAGTCATAAAAAGTTGACTTCAATGCCTTGGTATATAAATAACTATTCTGTCAGGTAAAGTGCCTTTTCTGTGTAGGGGAAATTTTATTAAGGAAAGTTGTTCAGCATAAAAAATTATGCTCGTGTGTACCTACAAAGTTTGATTTTTCATTTCTTGCAAATTTTAAATTGTCCAATAGGCAAGGTGTCCTTCCTGTGCCAGATACGCGAAAATAAAATAATACGAGTAATGATTCCCTTGTATGTTTGATGCAAGGTCAAACCGTCAAACTTTAAGGATAGGTATATACCTAGTATATGTATAATTTGCCAGTAAGTAGGTAAATAGGTACAAAATTCATACAAAAATAATAATAAATAAAAAATATCATTATTAATCTAAAACAAAAGAACGAAAATTTAATGACGAAATTATTTTAACTAAGAACCATTATTCCATTCAGAAGAGATTGCTTTCCTTCACAACATTCACAGTTTCCCGAAACATTTTATTTTCCTGAATCCTGGGACACCTTTTTCAAATAGGTATACCTCTAAGTGTTCTAAAAAAGTAAGTATACGGATATTATCTACCTATACTATTTTGTGTAGCTATATGTTATATAAAAGCTATTCGCTAGGTATTTTCGATGAGTAATAAAACTGGCAATCTTTTTCTAATACCTATAGGTACTTAGGATAAGTAGGTACCTACTCAAAAACATTACGAGTTATTATAGTGCAGCATATGGTGATAACTAATATGTGATTAAGTTATCTAATATAATAATATAATTCTGAAGTTCCCAATTTCTCATAATCGTTATTTATTTACAAGTTACCTATCGTCTGATTTGATAACTACAAATAGCAATAAGTATAGGTAAGTTGCGAGTCTTATTATTGTTATTAGGTTAGGTTAGGTTACCTACCGGCGTTTTTATTATTTCTAAATAGAATATATTTTATATAATGTAACTTAGGTATCTCGTTTTCATCCCCTAACAAAATTAAAAAGAAATGACAACTTTGGATATTGCATACTCTACCGCCTTCGTATTTTGACCGTCCAAGCTGGAGGATTTTAGGTATTTTTTTTGCATTTGTATTTATAGGTACTAATAGCAATTAGCAATAGTAATGAATATGAACATCGGAACTGCTTTAGGATTCATATTAAATAATTATTAATGACAAAATTTCCAATCATTTCTGAAACGCAGCGAATTTAAATTCAAATTCACTCCCGCGTCGTATCATGGCGCGACGCATCCAACGTCCAACCGTCCAACCAAGTTCATATTTTCCCAATAATGCTTACGTACGTGATCCATACAGCAAACCCATCCCACGCGCCTATTATCTAATAAGATTTTGTACAAATATGTCATTGAAATATCAAGGAAGGCAGAAAAAAGCATTCATGCCTGCACACGGCAATAACAAACCACGACGCCCTACATTTAAATCGAAGTTTATCCAAAAGTAGTTGCGCGCCGCCGCGCGGCGACGCGCCGGCCGAGGGTGGGGGCCTCTATAAAAGCGGGACCCGCCCGGCGCCATTGTATTTCAGAAACCGCATCGTTGAGAAGCGTCTGTGTTTTTGTAGTTGTAAGTTATTCAAATATTTTATAAACCAAAATGAGGGAAATTGTGCACATCCAAGCCGGACAGTGTGGCAACCAAATTGGAGCCAAAGTAAGTACATTTTTTCCTATTTTTCCGCGATTTTCACGTCTTGTGCAACCGCCATCTTGGCGGTTCAACCCAAGCCAAGGCGATTTCGCCCGTTTCCAGCCTGACCGTGAGTGAAATTTTGGAAGATTTGGGTACTTTTAGTCAGTCTTAGTGTGTTTTCATTTGAAAAAGTTGGAAATTTTGAGGAATTTTATTCGAAACGTGTCTGTTCAATACCGGCTGCGGTTGCCGGCCGGCTGGGCGGTGTGATTATTGATCGTTCTAAAAACATGGACTCTCCTATCTCGTAACGGTTTTTCTTTGAAATCCAGTCATTTCTATAAAGATATTAATAGACATTGCATTTTTGAAAATACCTACCTGATTTCGATTGTTATTCGCATCTGCTACCTTTGATGTTCAGTTAATTTAATCAGTTAATGAGATTCGAAGTGTTCCTATCAGAACATTTAAATAGGATCACCGGAGATGAGATAGGTAAGTTTTATTTTTAAATGTGCATCATGGGTATTTTTACATATTTATATATATTTTTATTATTATTTTACCTACTACTTTTAATAATTCTGTGTAAATCGGGAAGTGGGATGTCTGATAACCTACAAGGCCTACTTAACTTGCTTAACGACTTTTCCACGTTCAACTGTTCGATGCCTTCCGCAAAAGGTCCAATGGGATTGGAGATAGAAGTAATGCTCTGTTAGCACAGCTGCGTTCCCGTTTGTACTTGTACGGGGAGAGATAGAAAATAGAATCATTATTATGAGTATGTAGGTATGTTATTAGGTATAGATTTGAATGAGGGGAGACCGTTGTTATGGTGATAATAGAGGGGATTGTGTTTGGTGATAGATAATACCTACCAGGCGAGGCGCCATAAATTACAGGCGCGAGACCGTATGTACCTACCTAATTTTAATTTTTTTAAATGTTAACATTCCATAGGTCATCCTGCATCTCGGCCTAGGTTACTGCTTCTCTGGGTTGCTGTTTTGTTTTTTCAGAAAAAAACAAATTAATCATATTTTTTTATTTAGGTAAATCAGAATTAAATAAAAAACCTATTTTTTTAATAATATAGGGAATTGTTTGCCCTTTATTTATAGTTTTTTTTTGTTTAAAGAAGTTATCTTTTTATTATTTTATTGGGGAATTATATTTGATTTTTTTAACATAGGTACAGGGTGTCCACGAAATATTTGACCCCCCCCCCCGCACTAACTTTTTTATTTTTTGAGCTAGAAACACGAATAAAAAAGCATTTTGTAGAGAATTTTATTTTTTTTGCGGTTTTATTGCATTTTATATAGGGTGTTTAGAAAAAGAGTGGCAGACTAAACTTTTGTTTTTTTAAATGGAACACCCTATATATTTTTGCCGACATTTTTGCATTTTTTAAATCTGCTCATCAAGGCAATTAAAATGATGTTTAACTTTGTGGCATTATCTTTTTCCGTTTTTGAAAAATTCCGTTTTCAACTTTTATACTAAATTTATTTAACTCGAATTTGTGGATCTCGTGATAAAGATAGATGATCGATGTAATAACAAAAAATATTTGTTTCAAACGAGAGTAATATAGTGAAACTCAAAAATGTTTAGGAGCCTTTTCAAATTTTACTGATTATATTCTCAAAGTAAAGAATTTCAGGAAAATCGTAAAAGCTCCTAAATATTTTGGAGTTTCACTAGGTATGTTACTCTCTTGTTTAAAACAAATATTTTTTGTTATTACATCGATCATCTATCTGTATCAAGTTAAATAAATTTAGTATACAATTTGAAAACAGAATTTTTCAAAAACGGAAAAAGATAATGCCACAAAGTTTAACATCATTTTAATTAGGGATGCACCGAATATTCGGTCCATAATAAATGTCCAAAAAAATAGGAAAAATAAACTTTATTGCGAGAACGTCACCAATAACATTAGATATTAACTTTTTACCTAAAAGCAGTTAAAATAATAAATAAAATATAACTCGTGTCTTAAATAAAAACAAAATTGCTTAAGCAGCTAAATTTGGCTTTAGGTAAAAGTAGTTTCTTTGGTACTTATTTTAATTTTCGCAGGTTATGATGCAGAAATAACAAAATTTCTGCTTTTTCTGGTAATAATCTTGATCTTTTTTCTTCATATATGTTACCCGCTTCAGAAAACATCCTTTCGCTGTATACACTTGCTCCAGGTGCACAAAGATATCTTCTTGCCATCTTGGCTAATGTTGCCAGTCTACCCGTTTTGCATTATATAGAGAGAAAAGAGGATTAGTAGCAAATTACCCAGTCTCTTATAACAATAATAACATGCAAATAATTCGACATCCAAACCATTAATGTAAGAAAATAATTTAATCCGGTCCTGTACGCATCGATTTTTATAAGGGCGTGGTCTAAACTCGGCGAACAACGTGACTTCAAAGTGAGATTCTATGATTCTATATTCTATTGGAGAATGCGTTTGTATAAAAACGAAACTCACTACTATAGCTTGAACCTGGACCGACACTTAGTGTTGGTCCAGCTTGAACTTACTGCTACATGTTTTAAATAAATAAATTGCGAATTAGAAAAAATAAATTTGCCGAATATTCGGCCGAATATCCGGTATTCGGCCAATTTTAAAGTGACCGAATATTCGGTATTCGGTCAATGGCATGTTTCACTATTCAGTGCATCCCTAATTTTAATTGCCTTGATGACCAGATTTCAAAAATGCAAAAATAAATAGGGTGTTCCATTAAAAAAAAAACATAAGTTTAGTTTGCCACTCTTTTTCTAAACACCCTATACCCTATATAAAATGCAATAAAACCGCAAAAAATTAATAAAACTCTACAAAATGCTTTTTTATTCGTGTTTCTAGCTCAAAAAATAAAAAAGTTAGTGGGGGGGTCAAATATTTCGTGGATACCTTGTACATATAGGTACATATAAATAAATAATGAAAACGTTTTACCTACCTACTTATATTTTTTTATTTAAGGAATTCAGCAAAAAGTTAAGTTTTGCAGACTTCTCTGTACCTAACTTATTTCTTAATTTGCTGTGACCCAAATTAAAAGATGAAAAGATACGTTCCACTCCTGCTGAAGATGCCACTGCAGTATGCAGTTACTTAAGTATGTGCGTGAGCACGCCAGTGGCGTAGTTTTTTTTACATAATGTACATACCTACCTAAATAAATCAAATGATTTTTTTATTTTAATCAAACGATTAAAATCGCGATTTAAATCAATAGGTGTTAATCAAAGCAACCCTGGTGCTTCTCTATTTTATTTTTTGTACTAAAATCTTAAATTTACATAGGTACTTGCCTACATTAGGTTTCTTTTTAGTTTTTAGTAGCTCAGTAGGTACCTAGGTATGTAAAAAAAATATTTAAACTTTGTTTAAAAGAAAAATGCCATCCAATGGTATTACTATTAGGTACCTAGTTTGTATCTGTAGGTACTATAGGGTGTTCCAGTTTAAATGTAGGTAGGTATGTACTCTCTAGTCTCACATTATTTCCGTTATATTTTTATTAGAAAAAAAATCGAAAAATGGTCTTGGGTAGAATTTTCTGGGGAATTCGTATATTAAGTCCAAATTCCCATACAGGGTGATGTTAAAAAGTTATCACGAAAAAAACACTTTAACTTTAGTTTGTTAAGTTTGATTTTAACACGGAATGTTACTAGTAGGTAGATAAAGAGTAACGTACAAGTTGACTTAGTTCCCATTCTGACTTCCGATTTGACCAGAAGTCATCACTTCGTTAGTTTCTTGCGAGTTTTTTTTTGAGACACCCTGTATATTTTGCATATTTTGTATTCCTTTTGTTCCCACAATTCTACCTATTGTACTTATAGTTTTATTTATCTCTAAAAATAACCAAGCAGCGACTTTTCATTTTTTGAAATTTTCTCTTACTTAGGTACCTAATGTAAATTTCTCGGGAAATTGTATTTGCATGGAATGATAAAAATATATTTAGGTATTAAAGATAACTATAACCTAATGTCGTTGGAATTGGGAGACAATGAATCAAGATATACAAAATATACAGGATGTCTCAAAAACTAACCAAATGATGCTCACTTCCGGTCAAACCTGTGTTGAAATTTTACAATAATTTTATGATCTTACTTATAAATTTTGGGTCTATTCTAACAGATACAGGGTGTCTATTTTAGATGAACTAGACTAATATTATTTATGCTATTTTTGGTCCAGAGTATACCTACCTAAGAGAGAAACCTTTTTTATTTTACATTTTACGGAAAAAACACACTTGATAAACAAGTTTTGTATTTAAAATGAGATTGCCGTGGAGAAACTTAACGTTTCATGTACCTACGGGATGTCCAGGGCCTACCATTATTTTGTAAATACTCAAAATGGGCTAATTTTGGGAATTCTGTCGCAACTTTTAATGTGCCCCAAAAAGGATATTTGTCCCAGCACATTCAATCTCTGTGGCAAATTTGAGTCTAAAATTTAAATGGACAAAAATACCCTTTTTGGACACACTAGTGATAAAGGAAAGACTAAAATCGTTGACTGACGTATTAATAAAGACTGCTCACGGCTGTCATGTTTGACAGTTCTCTGGCGCACCATGCGTCAGTCGTCAGTCAACGCTAAAATATTAAGCAATTTTAAGCATATTATTTTTTATACAAACTGACAATTTTGGGGGCGTTAGAGCCGAATTTCATTTTTTGTCGCAAGTTTTTGTTTGCTCCGCGAAACGCAGAATTATATAAATTATTGCTAAGACAAAAATAAATCGTTTTCGTTTCGACTTTTTTTTTGCAAAGTCCGAAAATTTAGTTTATCTAATACGTCCTTGGTTTTTACTGCTAATCCAGACAATCTAGGGAGTTTATCAAATACCAAACGAATTTTCAACATCCGAATTATTCGACTATAATACATACAATATTATGAGTAGGTATAGGTGCATATTATGAGTTAGGTATAGGTGCAGAGACATTAAACAACAACTAGGGTCAATAAAGTAGCGGAAAATATTAGGGTTGCCAGTTTGTCTAAACGTTTTCTTTATTGGTTTATACAGTAAGGTACCTACGCCATGTCAAATTTTACAAATACAGGGTTTTACTCAGGATTCAACTCGGAACATTTACTTCTTAAGTGGAGAGTTATTTAATTATTTGCTACAGGATTATAATTACCATAAGACATGGTAATTTTAAACATCTTAAACAATCAGTGGCGGAGAAGGGTAGGTAATGCACATTTCAATTACAAACAAGTTCTCTTGACTTTTCTCGTATGTTTGGTCGAGGTTATGGTTTCATGGCAAATTTTTTTAATTGGGGATTTCTGAAAAATCAACTGAAATATTCAAAGTGGATAAGCATTTCTTACTTTAAACAAAGTAACTTTTTCCATTAAATTTATCAATTCAATGCTTTTTTTACTTTTCCAGATATACAGGCCCCAAAACATTTAGTAGTCATATCGTTCACCCTGAATCAAATGCATGTTGCTGTGTTTCAATAGGTAGTACAGTAGTTGATTGACTCTATTATTAATAACTAAGTAATACCCACCTATTATTTTCTAGCGGTACTATTAGGCCGTTACAACGATAAATTATTTAGCATTAACTCCTCCAAACAGCAGAAAAGAGCTTAAAATCTGAACTAGCATGTTAAGAATAAATCCCGCCCTGCGGAGTAAATGATCGAATTATGAGTTCCTATAAGTAATAGCAATAACCTCGAATGCCGTTCCACCGAAGCATCTGCCTTATTAGTTTTATTACCGCTAGGATCAATAAAATGTACTGCTAATTGTTAATTTTGCTGCTCAGACGAGCGTGGCGGTCTGGCTTTACGATCAGACAAACTTTTAAGACTCAATACTCAGGGGCGTGACTATGTTCTTTGATATTTGTGTCTACAACTAATTTTAAAAAATGCTTTTTAATCTTTTTATAATAACCTCATGAAATAGATAAGGGACAGGGTGTTCCACGTAAGTTGATATTTATAGAGATCACTAGTATTTTAGTGACCTTTATGAATACTTAATAAGACTATCCCAAAAAATAGTTAAATATTATTTGAGTATCTATACAGTGTCCTTCACAAAGTTAGCATCATAGGGGGACTTTTTTGTTAAATAGATTTTTTATTTTTAATTTAACTTTTGTTTTAAAAAAATATAAAACTGCCCACTCAAACGTGAACTTTCGCTATGTTTCAAAAGTTACATTAAAAAATTGCTTAAAAGGGGCATGGGCCCAAGGGCTGTAATGTTCTGTGTCTTTTATCTCATCTGCTAAATTTGGCATTTTGAAAAAAAAAGATAAGAATCTCTACCGAAGTTTTATTTTTTAAAATTTTTTCTTCTATAAAAGTGCGAAATTTTTTTGAAAAAGTTACTTACCTATTGGTTGATATTACGTTAAACATTGTTTTTCAAAAGAATGCCCTATATTCGGCGGTTTTTTATTTACAAATTGCCAAAGACGATTTCGGCAATTTTTTAGCAAAAAAAAAACTAGTAGGTAATTTTCGTTTCCAAAAGACATTTATTAAAAAAAGTATTAATTTAATTTTTACCTAATACATAGGTACTATGGAACCCAAATTTATATTTGTCATCCTATTTTGATGGGAGTTTTTTAACGATCGGTCATCAAAAACTATACTTTAGGGCAAAACGCTACATTTTATTTTGAAACACGAAGGCATATTGTGACACATTGTTTGAGTCAAAATTGGACAAATCACATTAAGCATATTTTATAAAAATTCAGAGAAAGTGAGGTTTCTTTCGTATTTTTTTAAGTTGTATGGCAGAAAATCTAATAACATTTTACCTGGCAAAAATTTAGTACAAACATTTATGTCTTCATTTTAATCATAAGATCTTAAAAGCACATGCACTGGAATTATTATTTTTCCCAATGTTTTCATAACCTATAAAACATAACACTGCTTGTAAGATCTTATGATTAAAATGAAGACAGAGATGTTTGTACTAAATTTTTGCCAGGTAAAATGTTATTAGATTTTATGCTATACAACTTAAAAAAATACGAAATCTAACCTCATTTTCTCTGTCGGCAACCCTCCCTTAAAACGGGTTTGTACCAAATTTTGTTCAAAAATACCTAACAATAAAAATTTTGGGAACCAGTGAAAATCGCGATTTAACTACCTATTACTTTACCTGCCTACTCGCTTAAATCAAGTTGCATGGAATTGAATAAAATATGTAATCGAAACTAACTTGCTTTATTACAAATAGGTATAAGGTACCGAAATACAAAAAACAAAAACCGAAAGTATAAATGAAATTTCCATTTTTTCTACTAATCCACTTTATTTGGATACCTTTTTCCTCGCCTTTTTCATACCTCATAAATTTTTACTTTAGGGTTTTTTATATTTAGGTACCTATTGCCACTTATATATATTAATCCAAAGGTACCGAAATACAAAAAACAAAAACCGAAAGTATAAATGAAATTTCCATTTTTTCTACTAATCCACTTTATTTGGATACCTTTTTCCTCGCCTTTTTCATACCTCATAAATTTTTACTTTAGGGTTTTTTATATTTAGGTACCTATTGTCACTTATATATATTAATCCACATGCAACTTGATTTAAGCAAGTAGACAGGTAAAATAGGTAATTAAATCGCGATTTTCATTGGTTTCTATAATTTTTATTTTTCGATATTTAAAAAAAATTGTACAAATCCGTTTTAAGGGATGCCCAATCCAGTGGCGTAGTCAGAATTTTTATAAAAATATGCCTAATATGACTTTTGTCCAATTTTGACCCAAAAAAATGTCGCAGTATGCCTTGTTTTTTTAAATAAAATGTGCCGTTTTGCCCTAAACTACAATTATTTTGATGACCTATCGTTAAAAAAACTGGATCAAAATCGGATGATAAACACAAATTTTATGGGAGTGTTTCGGTTTGAAGTGGGTCACACTTCAGTATTTCACTTATTTCTTCGAAAATCATCGATTATTATTTCCAAATAAACAAGTAGGCGACGACAGGATTTTTGAAAGTAAAAATCAGTTGCATTTCTTCGAATTATTTTCAAATAATTATTGAACCAGGTAGGACTACGAGAAATCCAACAATTTCTTAAGTATGGAAGGGCTTGTCAATCTCGTTCATTTTACTTCATACTTCAAGAAAAAGTAATCATCAAAACAACTACATACTGTGAATAACCTATAGCAGAATCTTTAGTTTCTACGCCACTGGAGATTTTGATCATTTTCTCCAGTCCAGCGATTTTCCTAGCCTTCGCGGTCGGCTGGTAGGGTTCAATGGCCCCGCAGGCGATGCTGTTTTAAATGTTCAAATATGTGATGCCACATACTATTTTCTAACCTCTAAGGTACTTTTTTTACAAGGTGGCCAAAAGTAAAAATAAATCTTGCACCTCTGCATGCTTTCTGTTAATAGAACGACAGAGATCCGGCAGGTTAAATTTGGGAGCGACTTCTTCGAAATATTCGGCGGTATCTTTTTTCATTGTAACAAAATAAAATATGCAGCAAAAAGTTGGCAACGTCAATAACTTGTTTTTGATACCTACCTATTACTTTTTGTGTTCCGTCCTTCCTTTAAACTTTTAAAAAACTATAGTGCACTAATATTCTGTCCATTTATTGAGAATTATCCGCCTGTATTTAATTTCCTAAATTCCTCTTAATAATTTAAAATATTATTTTTGGCTCGATTTTTTATATGGAACTGGACAATATTGGAACTTCAAATCTTGATCTGGATTTATTTTATCAGAGTACCTATTTCTCATTAGTATCATTATGGCTTTTTATATGTAACCTAAATAATTTGTTAACGCCATTTTTCGAAGATCTGCCTTGCGCAATAAGACAAAATCAAGTAGTTCGTTCCCCCGTAACTCTGTGGTGCTTGCTTATAGCTTAGTTGGCTAAGTATAAAACTGGTATTCATGTCTTATTATATCCTACATCCGACTATTGAATACCGAGATGACTATCATGTAGGTTTCTGGTTGCTGGTGAAAATTAGAAAGCTTTCATTAAAAGTAGGTTCCTAAATTTACAATTATTCTTTGTTTATTGTTGTGCGGAGAACTTACGCCATTGCCTTCATGCATTTAATAAGCCATAGTGATTCAAATTTCCTTCTTAACTTTTTACGTTAGCGCCATTTTAGTCTTTGAAAGGAGTCCAGACAGAAAGTTTCAAGTTGTTAGTAGCAAATAATTTTTCAGTTAAATACACTAAGTAAGAGTGATAAAAATTACAAAATGAAAAGTCAGTGGCCTTTCTTACAATAACAGTAGATATTTACAATTTATATTATACAGAAAAGTTCCAAAAATAAATGTATGTTCAGTGTTTACTCAAAAGAGAGTTACGGCTTAAAAAGTGAACAGGTACCCGCGGTACTGAGTAGCACAAGGCTAATAAGTTGTTTTATCGCATAAATTTAAATTGACAATATTTTATGACTCAGATCACATCTAAATATAGACATAACTGCAAACGGGATGGTTACGCAAGCAATCATTTTATTAACATCCCACTTATGGTAAACAATTTAACAAATTGGCCCTTGACGCATAATAATAAATAAGGGAAAACTATCATCGTTGACTGACGTATTGATAAGACTTTTCACGGCTATAGTTTCATGTCCTGGAAAGTCGATGGCGCCTATGGTCAACAATGTATTTTGCATTGTATTTTGTCTCCGGGAAGCGCATGGTGAGCCAGAGAACTGTCAAATATGACAGCCGTGAGCAGTCTTTATTAATACGTCAGTCAACGCTATCATTACTCATTGTCGTATATATCTTTGAGTAAAAAAAATATGCCAAACCGTGTGATTTGAAAATTACAGGTGTGTTGTCCAGATCCACTTAAAAATAAACCAGTTTCTCAGTTATCGCCATATATGTCATCTTGCTAAATAACTTTCTATACAGATAGATATGGTTTTTTCGTTATGCCATAACAATTTACTAATTTAAATTCTTTATATTTTGAGAATTTTCAGTCACCTGTGGTAAGACATGATTAAAGCATGTAATAAAAATATAATTTTAGGTGCGGTAGGGCAGTCAACTTTCTGAGCATACGTTGCATGTTCGAGGCTGCATGAGTCATGCAATGTAATATTGTATTTTCGCGTGTAAATTTGTTTTCTTGGTAAAAGTTATTAGGTATATCTAAATCTAATTTTATATCGGATGTGATTTTATGATTCTGAATATTTTAATATTTTACAGAAAAATAATTGTTTTTGAATATTAGGAAAATTTGTTTGCTGCCCCAAAATTTATTTTAAATTATGGTATTCGGGGCCCTAAAAAGCAAGATAGGTATACATACAGCCATTTTCAGTGTTCTAAAAATTACTAGGGCTGCACCGAATATTCGGCTATTTTTTGGACATTGCGGAATATTCGGCAAGGCCGAATAATACTTTTAGAAAACCGAATATTCGGCCAATTATTCGGAGAGTCAATTCAATTTTTGATAAATTAGACAATTTATTGAAAAATAATCAGCAAATTTACATTTTTTACAAAAATGTAATTGTTTAAAATATAAAAGAGACAATTAAAAATTTATAAACAACTAAATTTAAATATCAGGTGCATCCCCAGCCAGCCGTAAAATCATTATTCGGCCCAAAGAAGGAATGGCCGAATATTCGGCCAACTATCCGGTCTGCTCTAAGCATTCCCCTTTCTTTCCTTGTCTAAGTGTCATTTTTTATGTTTATATGTGGGTTTAGTATTCAGTTATCATCATAGACTCAAAAAACGTTTTGATAACAAATACTACAAAAATGTATGGAACATCAAGCGGTATTGCTTTCCATGGTTCTGGACAAAATTAACGCACCAACATAATAAATCCCCACAAAAACTGCATTTTTTAAATAAATTAATGGAAACGGAAACTAAATGAAAAGCAACAAATTGCATTATTTAATTAGGTTAACATTAGTAAATGTCCCAAGCCTACTGTTCTATTCCTGGTAGACACGCAAAATAATTTAAAATATAATTTGAAATCTTGTATGTTGGTACGTTAATTTTGTCCAGAAGTATATTATACTCAAATTATTATAAGAAGTCCTGACTGGGACTGTCAATTGGTAATTTCGATATCCTAAGTTGGCATCAATGCAGCAAAAAATGCAACCGGGTCATAAGTTCAGGTCAGTAACGAGTCCATTTGCACTAATAACACGAAAAGTAGCACGAACAAGAACAACACAGATGACGGTAAAACTCACGAAACGTAGAAAACCCGCGAATATTTTCATTACCGAATGTTTGAACCAGTTTGAACGATCTGGAAAACCTTCACTGTCACTTTGACACACCGAAGCTAAATTTGCCCGAGTCCGCCCCTAAACGCTGCCAAAAGCAGCTGATTAATACAAAATACCAAAACGAAAGTGTTTCCATGACGTTTGAAATTATTATTAAAATGAGTTGTAGTCATAGTTATTTTTATTTGTAGCGGCATAATCGTGATTGCAATAGGGTTTTTATTTTATTATGCACTTTTTTTCGTATCACACTAATCTGGGTATACCACTTGGAACTATATTATGGCTGGAAACGGAGTGAACTATTTTCTTGAATATAACATCATATAATTGATTTTAAGTGATTAACTATTTCTACTTATTTTCCAGTTCTGGGAAATCATCTCCGATGAGCATGGCATTGACCCCACTGGCGCCTACCATGGGGACTCAGACCTCCAGCTCGAGAGAATCAACGTATATTATAATGAAGCGTCTGGAGGCAAATATGTACCACGTGCCATCTTAGTAGATCTGGAACCCGGTACCATGGACTCTGTCAGATCAGGTCCCTTCGGTCAAATCTTCAGACCAGACAACTTTGTGTTTGGACAGTCTGGAGCTGGAAACAACTGGGCAAAGGGGCACTACACGGAAGGAGCAGAACTCGTAGATTCAGTATTAGACGTTGTAAGAAAAGAAGCTGAATCATGTGACTGTTTACAAGGTTTCCAACTCACACACTCTCTTGGTGGAGGTACCGGCTCCGGCATGGGTACTCTCCTAATCTCAAAAATTCGTGAAGAATATCCAGACAGGATAATGAACACATACTCGGTAGTCCCCTCTCCCAAAGTATCCGATACAGTAGTAGAACCTTACAACGCCACATTGTCTGTCCACCAGCTCGTAGAAAACACAGATGAGACGTACTGCATTGATAATGAAGCTCTCTATGACATCTGCTTTAGGACGTTGAAACTGACCACCCCAACTTATGGAGACTTGAACCACTTGGTATCACTCACAATGTCCGGTGTCACGACCTGCCTGCGGTTCCCGGGTCAATTGAACGCTGATCTCCGAAAACTGGCAGTCAACATGGTTCCATTCCCCCGTCTCCACTTCTTCATGCCCGGATTTGCACCCCTTACATCCCGAGGAAGCCAGCAATACAGAGCTCTGACCGTACCTGAACTCACCCAACAAATGTTTGACGCAAAGAATATGATGGCTGCCTGCGATCCCCGACATGGAAGGTACCTGACTGTCGCCGCCGTATTCAGAGGAAGGATGTCAATGAAGGAAGTAGACGAACAGATGCTTAACATCCAGAACAAGAACAGCAGCTACTTTGTCGAATGGATCCCCAACAATGTGAAGACTGCTGTGTGTGACATCCCACCAAGGGGTCTTAAGATGTCCGCCACCTTTATCGGCAACTCCACTGCCATCCAGGAGCTGTTCAAGCGTATCTCCGAACAGTTCACCGCTATGTTCAGGCGAAAGGCTTTCTTGCATTGGTACACCGGGGAAGGTATGGATGAGATGGAATTCACTGAAGCAGAGTCCAACATGAACGATTTGGTGTCTGAATACCAACAATACCAAGAAGCCACGGCCGACGAAGATGCCGAATTCGACGAAGACCAAGAACAGGAAGTTGACGAGAACTAAGTCAGATCAGAAGCTTATAACCCGTTTTTATTCGAATTTTGCATGTTTTTTGTACAGTCTCTACATTCCTTTTATTAAAATTAAAAATACTTAACTTATTCAAGACTGACTTTTTGTTGCATTTATTTCCTGTGTTCAATTTGCAGAAATTATGACTTTAATGTTTTTGCATATTTTGTTTTTAAAGAAATAGGCATTAAACCGTTGCTGCCATTACTGACTTAATTTTGCATTTTATTAACCCACTTCCAACCCTCTCCGTAAAGTGAGAATATTGCTTAAAAGGCTAAACTGCTTGAAATTTAAAATGTAAATAGTGCAACTTCCCTCTAATGTCATTAAGGTAAGTATAATAATTTATAGATAAAGCAAACCCAACTCGTAGTGAGTTCGACCAATTGTTCACCCTTTATAATTGTTTACAAATTTTATCCTAGGGATATCTATATCTTAACTAGTCTCAAACTTCCTCCAAATTGATAGTGTCTAAAATTAGGAGAAATTTGTTATGTTATATTTTCATCTCTGACGTTGCTTACAATAATACAGGGTGCCCCATATGTATGGAATAATGCTTATATCTTCTTAAAAAATATAGAAAAAAATGGTTTAAATAAAACTTACAGTGTGACCTATTCTGCATAGCCCTATCAAGTTGATTTTGTTTTACCTCTCATAATGTGGTTGCTATGGCAACGAACTTTTTTTTCAAATGGGATCATATCTTTTTTAATCGAACAAATTTTAATGTAGCATATTTTTTCCCTCCATCGAGTTTACTGATAACGTCCACTATTAAATCGGAAAAAATAAAAATAATTTATTTCTCCAAATTTTCCTTATGTAAGCTACTTAGATTTTTGTATGCCGTTGTATACAGAATAAGTAGCTGATTCCAAAAATCGATTAAAAAAGATATGATCCCATTTGAAAAAAAAGTTCGTTGCCATAGCAACCACATTATGAGAGGTAAAACAAAATCGACTTTATTTAAACCATTTTTTTCTAAATATATTTTTTAAGAAGATATAAGCATTATTCCATACATATGGGGCACCCTGTATACAATATAAAAGGAACCATTTTTACTTCATCATGTGGCAAATTACTAGGTAAGTAGAATTTTATTGCTACGCGTTGACTGAAATGAAATCTGTTTAGTACAGCAAAATCGTAGAAATACTGTTGGTGCCTATAAAATTTTTGTTCCAAGAATATTATGTCAGCGTCCAGAATTTTTAAAGGAAAATCATCTTATATAAACCAACAAAAATACATTTTACCTAATCATATAATAAAAAAATCTTTTTAAAAACAATAAGCTTTATTTAAGCCAGGTACTAAAACCAATAAAATAAGTTTTCAATTATTTATTTTTTTTTTCAAAAAGGTTGCGCTATGTTAGTAAAAGTAGGTACACTCGCCAGTGATTCGCAAGTAGGTAAACGAAGTTGTACTTACATATGTAGGTACAGGGTGTTCCCGTATATTTTGACCCACCCCTAGAGCCTCTATTTTTCGAGTTGGAAAAAAAATTACTTAAATGAAAGTTGTAGGGTACCAAGGTGTATGGTCCCAAAAATAATGGATTGACAGGAATGCCCTTGCCTAAGTTGAAATGTTTTTCCATGGCAACCTTGATTAAATATAAAGATCGTATTTATCTTCAATTTGGAATATCATGGGAATGCTTAGAGCAAACATATAACATATTTATATTGTTGGAATCGGAAAAATGCGTGCAATTAAAAAATCAACAAATATACAGGGTGTTTCATTAAAAAAAAGTAAGTTTACATTTTTTCATAAATTTGCGACGCTCATTTGTTTTATCTAGTAACAGATCCGAGCGGTTCAGAAAAAACCCTACAACTTTCATTTAAGTAATTTTTTTCTAACTCGACAAATAGAGGCTCTAGGGGTGGGTCAAAATATACGGGAACACCCTCTACATACCTAATTTATAACTCGCGCGACGAGCTTTTTGAAAACCTAAACTTATTCGTTTTAGAGAAGCATAGAAGAACCTATAGGTATTGTCGTAATAGCAAAGTCTCTGGACGCTGGTAGTAGGTTCTTCTATGATAAAAGCTTGTTTTTAAAAATGTTTTTTATTTATTATTTTTATGTTAACCAGCTACCACTGAGTAAATAAGGAATATAATGTACTCAATGCTGCTACGATGAAACATCTTTCATAGCCTTTTTAAATGCTCTAACGCTATTTTCTCAAAAACTATAGATAGCCCAACAGATTCTTAGGTAAATAATTTCGAGAAATATCCATTATGGAGTTATATTGATATACAGTGTGTATATCCAGGGATAACCTTAAAAAATTTGATGGTTGACCCCCGTCTCTTGCTCCTGCACTGGTGGAAGTAGATGGGTTGAATTATTTTTAATTTATATAGTATTTAATGAGTGTCTAAACTATAAACTAAAAATAAAAGAAAACTTGAAACAAATTGAAATTTGACGCCCTGCATATCGAAAGCCGCTAGGATTTCCATGTATGTTTATATGAAAAAATTTCCTTTTTTGAAATTTTCTAGCAGTTAATAAAGTATTGCTGATAAAGTTCGGACCACCCTGTATAAAACCTAATAACTAAAGTTAACATAGGTACCTAGACCTCAACTTAGTACCAAGTTCTAAAAATTGCAATAAAACTACGATTATGTATGTTTTAAGTTGTTTTCATTCCGTTTAAAAGATGGTGTGGCAGGATTTTTGGCGGGTTCAACATAATCCTTCTGTCCATCTATATCTATGCTATGCTCATGTTACTAGGCTAGCACAGACAGGAATATCGATTGGGTTTTCCGACTTATAACTCCTGCAACAGCCCCACCTTTTTACTTTTTGGGTAGCATGCTGCATTTTATTAGGGTTTCCTAAATTTAGCGGACGGACATTCGCCAGTGCCAGTATATCGATCAAGATCACAGATTATAATATTAGCACAGAAAATATGTAGTAATGGATAGACAAGGATGTAGTATATTTTCTGTGATATTAGGTTAGTTTATATCGACATTGAGTAAAAGAATATACAGCGTGTCCGTTTAGTATTCCCTTCTTCGATTGTGGCTATACTTTTAAGGATAAAAAAAATCGGTTCGGGGGATCCAAATAAGGGAAGATGGAGCACATTTTAAAATTAGTTTGGTATATACAGGGTGTTCCAAAAAAGTGTGGCGACAAAAAAATAATTTTTTTTAAATGGAATGACCCGATTTTTTTTATCGCAAATGAAGCATATCAAAGTACAGTATACATCCCTAAATTATTTCCGCTTCCATCTGCGGCGTTGCCAAGTTATAATTTTTTTAATGTATTTTTTGCTAAATATCAACCCTTCGTTAATATTGCTATATTTTTCTTTCGACTTGATTTTTTTCTCTTGAAACTTTGGTTGTGGATTTACACTTAACCATTTTATTAATGACTAAGAACCAAGTTGAAAATTTTTGTACAGGATGTTTCACTTTTTTCCGCCAAAACTCCGACATTTTCAAACTTAATTTACTAATTTTTTTTTCAAATGGAACACCCTGCTATATCTAACATTTCTATTGGATAGAACGCTTTTTTGATATGCAGCTTTTTAAATAAGTACAAGTTTGATTCTCGAGTAATTTGCGTGTATGTAATAAGTAAAAAGTTGCAAATTTTCTGTTTATACTGGATTTTTGAAAAAACCGCTAGAGATAGAGGTACTGAATTAGGTATCAAATTAAAGCTGAATGAATGCTCTATCCAATAGAAATGTTAGATATAGGGTGTTCCATTTGAAAAAAAAAATAGTAAATTAAGTTTGAAAATGTCGGAGTTTTGGCGGAAAAAGTGAAACATCCTGTACAAAAATTTTCAACTTGGTTCTTAGTTATTAATAAAATGGTTAAGTGTAATAATCCACAACCAATGTTTCAAGGGAAAAAATAAAGCCGAAAGAAAAATATAGTAATATTAATGAAGGGTTGATATTTAGCAAAAAATACATTAAAAAAATTATAACTTGGCAACGCCGCAGATGGAAGCGGAAATATATTAGGGATGTATACTGTACTTTGATATGCTTCATTTGCGATAAAAAAAATCTGGTCAATCCATTTAAAAAAAAAATATTTTTTTGTCGCCACACTTTTTTGGAACACCCTGTATATACCAAACTAATTTTAAAATGCGCTCTATCTTCCCTTATTTGGATCCCCCAAACCGATTTTTTTTATCCTTAAAAGTATAGCCACAATCGAAGAAGGGAATACTAAATGGACACGCTGTATATTTTAATAATAAGAACCATCAACCTCGGTCTGCTACGTGCAGGCTGTGTGAGTCATCTGTCTTTCGCGGACATCTTATTATCAATAATCTGCATAGAGACAAATTACACAAATAATAATATTTGACATTTGACACATATTATGGTGAGAAAGGGAGGTGAGAAGGGATAGGTCCAAAAATGCCTAATTTAGAAACTCCGTTGCCAATTATTGGAAAATTTCATTTTTAGCCGAATGGCACTCAGAAGTTGCTTGCACAAAAAGTAATAACCATGTTAGAGAAAAATATATCATTTTACAGGATGATTTTTTAGAACTACCTCAACTACCATTCGCAGATTTTCTCGCTTCTTTTGCATCCCACAAAACGGCATGCATGACCAACTTTGTCTGGCACTAAAAGATTCCACTATTATATATTAGAAGCCGTTACATGTTTATTGTATAGGAAGAACATTTTTATATTGACAATTTACCTCACTCAGAATCTTTATACAACCGGGAGTACAGAAAATTACACAGTTCAGGCTATGAAATTATTTTTATTTTTTTTTTACTAAAACGATTTTTTCGCTTTTTTGCGTAAGAACAAAAAAATGTAGGTACATCCGTCCAACTTTTCGGGCAATACCAAAGAAATTTTCTTCTATTTCTTACAATAAATATGCTGCGCCTACTAATAATAATTAAATACTACTAGCGTAGTATTCTTCAATTTGAGGGTTTCTCTATCTCTATATTGCGCGACAAGTTCAGGTTGACCATTATTGACCCGTTTTCATTTTCAGCGTCACCTAGCTGTCCAAAATAACCACATTTTTTGCTTGTGGGGCGCAAAATAAAGTGAGAAAATCGCGGTGGTAGTCCTAAAAAATCATTCTGTAGAAAGGATGAGAGGTGTAGTATGGCAGGGCCGTATCTGAGGGGGGGTTGGGGGTTGAACCCCCCCCCCCCCACGAAATACCACCATTTTTTATGCTTTTGCGCCACCACTAGATCGAGCTCCCCGAGCATCAGTATCAGTGAGTCCAGTGAGTGTAATAATTTATTAAAGTGGTTTTGCACTAGAGCATGGAAACCCGCCCGAAAACTGCCAACAAAACATAATTAAAAGCTTTTATTTAACTTGCAATGTATGTATGTATGTATGTATGTATGTATGTATGTATGTATGTATGTAATTTGTTCGGGTGGAATCTTGCAACTCAATTTTGAAGCAGATATCTTCAACCGATCGAGCTGAAATTTTGTACACACGTTTAATTTGGATGACAATGCATGATTATATGTGTGACGTCATTCTAAATCCAACATGGCGGAACACTCAAGATGGCGGACTAGTTAAATTTCAACCGATCGAGCTGAAATTTTGTACACACGTTTAATTTGGATGACAATGCATGATTATATGTGTGACGTCATTCTAAATCCAACATGGCGGAACACCCAAGATGGCGGACTAGTTAACTTTGACTTGTGTAGTTTGGTGAGATAGGCGTCAACAGCATTGGTCTGCAACCTGTCTCGTTGTATATTTAGGCTCCAAGCTCTTCGCGCCTGGTCAAGCATACGTGGCCTTAAGTAGGGTTAGATCATTAGAAGGTCTCCTCATTGAAGAGCTAGACTGTTCTAAACTAACCGGCAAACGACCTTGCAACAATGATGCGTTAACTGAGATGAATAGACTCAGACACCTGGCCAAACTAAAAATTACAAAATAAATTAAAAGTAAAAAAATATTTTTAAAAAAAGCTTTTATTTAAATGCGCTAAAAAGAATAAAATAATCTTTTCTTTTAAAACTTTTACTATCAACTTATAACGTCATTCCACAATTTATATGATATAAAAGCTTGTCGCGAGATTTAAGTTTTCAAACTAAGTAAATACCACTACTTAAATCTCGCGACAAGCTTTTATATCATATAAATTGTGGAATGACGTTATAAGTTGATAGTAAAAGTTTTAAAAGAAAAGATTATTTTATTCTTTTTAGCGCATTTAAATAAAAGCTTTTTTTAAAAATATTTTTTTACTTTTAATTTATTTTTGGATCAGTTCAGTACCGAGTTTTATAATCAGAATATGCTTTCAAATAAAATAAAACATAACTGGCAACACTGGACAACAGTAAACGGTGAACGGTGGTGCATGGCTGCGTGCGCCATGGATTAGGAGAATAGGGGATTCCCAGAGTCTCTTTTATGAATATATGAGTACTAACAGAGCATATAAAACAACCAGCAGTATAACTTACTCTTGAGAAATCATCCGCAAATTCAATGACCTTGAGCAATATTGGTGGAATATAAGTCAGAGGTGTAGTCGGGAAATCAATTCAGAAATGCAGAGTAGTATTAGTAAAGTATATAGTGTTTGGTAAGCACAAGCAGCTTTTCTTCTTTCCTGGGATTCTTTATTTAAAGATACTAGCAAAAAGCACAATTTACAAAAAAGCACCCTCCGCGGCACTGTAATATCTCTCATACAGCCAAAAAAGAACTGCCCAATCGCCCCGACACTGCATCAATTTGACAGAATCTATTCCCACATGGTGGCTGCGCGAACAGGTGCGCAGAATTTTCCCGCCATGGGGAGAGATACTGCTGTTTGTTTTATATGCTCTGGTAATAATTTGTACTTGAAGATTTATTTATTATTTTTATGAAAGGTTCATAGTTAGGCAAGTGGCGCGAAGAAATCTTTTACTATAGGTACCTATACTGGTACCTAATAAAGGTGTCGTCAGGCCAGGCGAAGAATGTGTTGGAATAATGAGAAATCGAATAAGTAGAAAAGGGATAGGTATAAATGCGAGAAGGAATATTCAGCTAGAATTATAATTACTTAATATTTAATATTTTTAAAGTTGTAATGTTAAACTGCTTGTTCAACTTAAACCTGTTTCAGTTTTTTATTAAAAACTATTTAAAAATAGTAAGTTTTTTTAAACCTTGAAGCTATTTATTCAACTTCAACAGCCACTGATCTAACCCCTCCAGGGCTATCCAGTCAGGAGGGTATTTAAAATTGAAAATATTCACTGCAGCTTGAAAATCTGAAGATATTGGGATTTCCTAAGACAAATTTTAAGTAATTTTCCTTAACATTTCTAAAAAAATTCGCATGCGTCGCATTTTACAAAATTATATTAAATGCACTTGTTTCAAAGAAATTCACAAAAATTGTCCCTCCCCGCCCGAAATGAATTTCTATATACGTCTCTGAAGTGATCTAAAATCATCGCCCCGGCCTACTTTTTCAAAAAGTGACATTCAAAAAATATACCATTCTAGTGACGTATCAATTTTCAAAAATTTGTTCTTAATGGATTAAAGAATTCCTTGCCGGGGCCCCGCATCCGCCCCACAAAAGCTTGAGCCGATCCTGAACCCCTTCCCCACAATTTTCGCTAGATACGGCCCTGTAGTATGGGGTATAGTATTTCTAAAGTCACTTGAAACAGCATAAAAACTCTAATTGCATAAAAAAAACTCTAATATAATAATAAATATAATAAGCGTCACGCAGTTTTTTAAAGATATATATATTCTACAAGAAACATAATATTTCACTTTTAAGGGTTTTTTAAGGTTGTCGTCAAACACAACGTAAAGGTTAATGGACCATAAAATATTGTCAAAAGGTCTCTAAAAAGCCATATCGATTACAACTATTTACGCAAGTATATCCTAAAATTTGTGAAATTATCGCACGTCTATCCACCGCATTTCGCTGTACAAGTGGCCAGCCGTCGACCAGTGTAGCCCATGCAAGTATTGGTGATATATTAGGCGAGCTTGCAGTCACTTGTTTCTTGTTTTTACTCCAATATCTATCGTCTCTGTCTCTCATCTCCTTTTACTTCTAATGAACTCACTTGGAACTTGGAACACAGTGATATACGAGGCACGATCTATTTCATACCATTTACCACGATCTGCTACTGGTAAAAATACCAGACTTACCAGCAGAAATCACCCGCATAAAATTCACAGGTTTTTGTGCTCTTCCAAGTGACTTTAGAAATACTATACTACCACTGCGATATAGATAGGTCTATCTATATCTAGGCTCTAGGCTAGAATGCTAGGACTTATTTAGGAAAAATTAGCTCACCTACCACATTGGGATCCGATGAACTGGTACCTATACCTATTATTGAATATGATTGTACTAAAAAAGTGTGTTGCTGTTGGTATGTAAGCGTAAGCACAAAAATAGACTGTAGGTTCGGTCATCTGTGCTGCAATAAATTGCAACGAACTGGGTCCACCAAATGAGTACTTCCGAAGTTTTGGGCACCGGGTCAGGCATCCTGATAAATGCGCCAAGTTGTGAATTCTGGCAGGACTTCGTCAAGCCAAGACGTGTGCCAGCATCATATCCCGGGTGTCGTGCCATTCGCATGGCAATTTGCACTGGAGACATCGTGGAAGATCGTTGATATACTGGGCCGTATGGGCAGTACGGGCGTGGCAAATGAGAATCTTGCAATATCCGTGTTTATAGGTACAAGATGTATAATTATTTTTTACCCCCTTAACTTTGACCTATAGTAAAAATTTTAAAATAGAAAAGTTGTAGGGTTATTAGAAAGCTATTTGAATGCATTTTCAGAAAGACAATTATTGAACATCAAGCATAACAGAGATATAGATATAACTATGTTTTTAATACAACCTCCTGTACAGGGTGTCCCCGGATTGAGTTCACATAAGGTGTAACTAACCCAAAATAATCGAGTTGAAATTTGAGCTTCTGATGGGAATCAGCCCTGCTTAGTTTGAAACTAATTTTAGTTTCGAAAAGTCACGTAGGCCTTATTTAGATAAAGAAACTAATTTTTTATTATACTTCTTTGAAAACATAGTTTTAGCAATAATGAAAGATGGGGTTTTTCGGGCTAGCGCACGGAAACAGCGCATGGAAAAACTTTCCGTGCGCTGAATAAAAATACCGAATATATGGCTTTAAAATAGAAATATAAAGCAAAGTAAACTAAATTTAAGAAACTCTATATGCTCTCTGATATTTAACACGTACCTATTTTGTATTTTAATTCGTAAGTGTTTCAATATTTAGATACATTTCTGTAATATTTTTGACGTTTTATTCACCTTATCTGACAATAACTAATTTACAACAAAGCACCTTTGAAATATTTTGAGAGTAACCATGGAAACGCATAATACATACCAAACACTATATTGTCTGCATTGTTTAATTTTTGTCAAATAAATTTATTATAATATGCCGATAAAATGTTTTAAGTTTCCGTTTTCAAAGAAGTATTATAAAAAATATCGTTCATTACACGTCCAGAAATATATTTTTCCTGCTTGCATGATTTCCCGTGTTCGGCTGCGCCTCACACGGGAATTTGTCACGCGCGCACGGAAAAATCTTTATTTCCAGACTCGTAATGAAATATACTATTCCACATCAGTAAAGTGCCCTTTTTGTAGGTTTTACGACAAAATGTTATTAAGAAATTTTTGTAAATTTAAAAGAGTTACAACCTTGCAAGTAATTAATTACTTGAACGTTCCAGATCTTAATAGGTAGGTATACCTACCTACGTAATGTTTATGTTTGATTTTTCTAAATTTCATTCCAGGTAGATCAATAGGACTGTGGGTGTTCTAATCGTTTCGTAAGGTTCATTAACACAATCCAGTTTTTTTAAGATTTTCATGTCTGAATCTATTTTTAAATGAAATGTCTTTCATTAGATGGAAATACAAACCACGAACCATACACAAATAATTGCAACCCATTATCATTGCCTATTTATTACTGCAAGTGACATAATCCTTTAATTTTGGAATTAGCGCTTATCTGTGTATGTGGTGTGTCATTGTAAAAAATATAACAACAAACTTAAATCATATATTGGATGAAATTGCCTAATATGGTAACCTACATTTAGCAGTGGCGGAGGTGAGCAGGTATCTACAATAAAATTGAAAAAAATATACATACCTTATAGGAATGGGATGCCGGCCAAATATGGAACTCGAGACATTGGTACTTACTGAAAGTCGGAAAGTTCATCAGCTTATTATTATCAGTGTCAAAATCTGGATAATACTACTAGACACTAGAGCTCCTTTATTAGGAGAGTCAGGTAATAGCACAGACCTATACAGTGTGGATACAAATTGTGGAATATTGCTTATATTTTTTAAAATATTCCTCATATCAAAAACATGTCTTAATAAAAGTGTTAGGGGAAATTATTAAAGGGAGATAATTTCCCCTAACACTGTAATTAAAACATGTATTGGATAGACAAGGGTTTATTATTAGAAGTTCCATCAATATTTAATTAGTTTTATTTTTAATCCACACTTCAGGCACGGCTTACCCTAACACAGTGCTCCAGATGTACCTACTGGTGTACCCTGTATATTTAAGTAAGAATTTAAACAATTAAAAGTAATAATTATAAACACCACAAGCCTGTAAATTTAATATTTCCGCTGTTTTTAAAAATTACTGAAATAATTATTGGATAATTATTTGAAGTAATTGTTGCTTCAATATGAGGACAAAAAATATTATATAGACCCCGCTGTTTTCTTATTTCTTGAAACTACAACTATATAATTTTATGGTGTTTTACAAAAGATCAAAGATCTGATAGCTTAGTACGTACCGCAGAATAGTATTGAATTATCCTTAAAATTGTCATAATAATGGTCGAAATTGTAGTTGTTGTAGTTTTTCAAAAACTATAACGGTAAAATTTTTTTGGCTCGCCCGATATACCGCTATTTTTAGAAACTACAAAAAAATGCGTCACCACTATGCAACCAACCAAACGCGGAGGTAATTTGTGTGCCGATTGGAATTTTATTAATTTCGCAATAGTTTGTTGATATACAGGTACGTTGTTTCTTTGCTTTATGCTGTTCCAAGTGACTTTATTTATACCATACCTACACAAACGCCTATGCCTCTTTGGGGCATGGTCTCAAAAGTTAATTTAAATTACAAAATTATTTACCGATGGATTATTATTTTCCTCAAACATTTAGTTTTGCAAGCCAGGAAAGAGGCACAAGCCGCACAGCTAAGCATAAAAGTATCAAAACACCACATACTTACTGGAACCTTTCACCGTGTCAGATATCAAAATATTGTGTCAAAAGTTGGTTCCTACCCCAAGATGGCGGATTCTATTTCTTCACAACCAAAAAGCTTGTCGCGCGAATTGTACAGAAAATACATACTTCGGCAAGTAATAATTGCTTATCAACCAATCACTGCCCAATAGAATTAATTGGTACCTACTTTTATGGACATTTCGCCCGAAAAGATTTTTGATTTCAAAAACTATTGTTGCAATTTGGCATTTAATTATTACCTAAACTTATTTTATTCTTTTTAGTAATGGGTTCAATACAAGAGCTTGTTATTAAAAAAGTTTTTTATTTTTGACAACACCCCATGGAAATGTCCTTCAAAGTCCTTCGAGTTCCCAATCCCGATAGGTATTTTAGCATTATAATCTTATCCCCGGAGATGTGCCTCATAATGCATTCTTCCGGAGAATCCTCATTTCTATTCATCTGTAGTATTCCTTTTATCAAAACGATTAAATCCAATGACGTTAAAACTAAGACGTGTGGTGCCCCATTGTTAAAATGCCCTTTAATTATTTTGACTCCAAGATTAAATATATCCATACTACTCTAAAAACATGATACAAACAAAGACAGAAAGTCAACAATCAACCAACTATACACCCGGTGATTCTCGGTTATAGTTCCTCCAGAATCACACTTAAGTAGATGTTTTTTCTTGTTTGGGGACGCCGGAAGCGGGAAGCATCGGAACCTCACCTGAAGACTCGGGGGATGGTCTAACGACGCCAGCCTCCGAGCCCAGAGTCGAAATAAGTTCGCTACGGCTCGACAAAAAGGGGCAATTTCTGACAATCTCGCGACATTTTCGGAATAATTTAATGGAGCGCATAGATTGTGATTAGATCTGGGCGTCAAGCGTTTATCAAAACAATCCTGTCTATTAGGTTCTGACGTCATTGATTAAATCTATGATATTTGACCTGATTGACACAAGCCCATTGACAATAATAATAATAATAGTGATTAGTTTCTCTGCTCCATGGCCAACTAGAAGTTCATAGGTAACTAAGATTTATTTATTGTAATAAAAAAAAAACAGTAATATTTTCTGATTTTAATTTTCTACTTCTTTTAAATACCTACATCTAATCGGACAAAAAGTAGTTTTCGTCCTTGTACCATAATAGTAATTTGTGGAGCAGTTTTCTCTGCTTCTTTTATATAAATTATAAAAATTATAAATTTAAAAAAACTACAAACAACAAATTCGTTGTCTTCCTCGACTACGCTTATGCATTTTCGATTAATTTAAATCAAAGGAATGAGTCAGTCAGAGCAGAGGACAAGATTATGGAGGCTGAGGCTGCATTATAAGTATCCCAAATATATTTATATGACATCAGTGTCTCCGTTCGCGCTTGGCTGACTAAAAGTATTTTTACACTTTACAGTTAAATGGAATTACGATTTATAGCAACTTACATGTTTTACGTACCTACATGCTAGCGGCAAAATAGGAAACGAGAAACGAGTTCAGTTGCAATGCAATACATTCCAGCCTAGTTATAATAATATAAATATATTCTTGACCTATATTATTGTTATAAATAAATGAATTATATATTATACTAATTAATTGAGGCCTACTGCAAACTTTAATGTAAGTAGCATAATAATTTGAAGTATGTACTATGTACCTATTATACGCATTGGCTTGGGCCAATTTTTAGTGCAAAAATCTATAAAAGCAGATTATTTGGCATTGTATACTGCAAGAAACGAACGGACGCTTCTTATTTTTATTTGTTACTTTATTGGGAAGAGAATCGATGGGAAAAATATATTCCTCACAATACAGAATGGAAAAGGGAAAAGTAGTCAATTCCATTTAACTGAACGGATATAATTTCATATCCACCCAAAGACTTACGACGTCATTGTATCCACCCTAGGTAGGGTTTGAAATCAACCAATCACAGATAAGCTTTCCCCGGCACGTGTTGACGTGTTAGCAAATCATCATCCGTTGAAAAATAAAGCAACCCTTGAATTTAATTTATTCCAAAACGTCAGTCAGTGTGTTCACCCAAATTATTTTTACCGTTTGTCATTATCAAAATATTCATTTAATAGCTATAATTACACGTAGAAAAAATACATTGAAGAACTTGAGTGGAGTGTCCGTAGCACCCTCGAATAATTAATGATAATAATATAATAATAATAGGACTTTATTCCAGTATACAGGATAAACACAAAAAAACACAAATATAATAATATAGACTGGAAAGGCCGAAGATCAAGTTTAAAGGTAAAAAACCCCGTACCTACTTGTTTTTCATCTTAAGCAAAACAAAACATATATATATACATACAATACTTTTTTCTACTCCTATGCTACTAAGATACCTAATTTAGGTTATAAGTAAGTCAATTGTTACGAACACTGACACGTAATGACTGACACGTAATGACTGGCATGTAATAATAGTATATTATTCAACGAGTAAGTAATGATGGTTATTATCCACGAAAATAAAGTTTGCAACACGAGCGTTAGCGAGTGTTGTAATTTATTGATGTGAGTAATAACCATTGCTTACGATGGGTTAAATACTATACTTTTTCTACGGCCATATAACAGCGAATAGAATTTGTTTACATATAAAAGTATAATATATGGATTACACATATCAAGATTACGTCTCTATCTTAGATTTTAGAAGATACCTATGTGAAAACATTTTAATGACGTTCTTGCACTTTCAACTTAACATTTTCAGGGGCGTACCTTGGGGAGAGGTAGTGGCACAGAATAAATAGAGCTACGAGGCTGTAATAAATATAGCCTCTTAGAATATATTAGGTATATTCTGTGGTAGTAGTTGGCTCTTTTAGCAAAATATATCACAGTCAATTATATAAGTTTTGAGTTTTTGGGGGTACATCCTTCTCATTTTCTCTTTAAAAGTGCACGCAGCTTGGAATATTCTTCAATGTTGATAGCATGACTTAGCGTAATTGTACTTCTTAGCATTGAATAAGGACCATTCGGACGATGCTTTGTATTTTTTCGATAATTCTTCGAAGTATACAAGAAGAACACTTTCGGAAAATGATTGTGTGTTTTCTGCTTCTCCATTCCATGAACTGTTTATAAATATACCAATTCGTACTTTTTCCTTGATTTTTCGCGTAACAAATTAAGTGAAGCCTCTTTCGCCACATTTTGTATTCCGGGAGGACTGCTTATTTTGGTGTCTTCGGTCACTAGAACTCAAAATTTCGAAAAATACGGAATTGTCCGTTTTGAAGTGAAACACACTGTATATATTTTATCTGGATTTATTATTAGTTTTCGGATTTTGCATACTGCTCCTTGTGTGCACCCTTTCATCGTTAGTCAAGGCTTTCATCGTTTCGTCCAAACCGTTGACTGAAATATTCGGATATTTCAGTCAACGGTCCAAACACAGAATAGATTCCAAAGAAAGTCAGCGTGTCTACAACTACAACGACTGCAACCCGCAATATTCGTATCAACGATTATTATGCCTACACCTCCTGGACCCGCATGCGATCGCCAGTATCGCCACTGGCGCCACACGACGAAACAAATTCTTACAGGGTAATTTAATGCTGAAAATCTGAAAACACCATTGTTGCAGTTGTAGAATCTTTTATAAAATAAAAACATGCAACTATGTCCGTTATTACAATTAATTTAATATCCAAAATAAAATAAAATGCTTGGTTGTTATGTCCCAGGGACCCTTTAAAGTAAAAGAGTCCCTGTTATGTCCCTTTAATTTGACAAGTTTACATGGCATATTTTTTTCTTAAGAAAAGAGGGTCTAAAAACATGTAATTTTCCTTTTGGTTTGAAATAAAGTCCATGGCTAGTCGCAGTGTAAGCATAAAATGCATTAGATTTTTCAGTTTCTTCTTTATGTAGTGGACCATTATTGGTTCGCTTTGGAACTATAAAGTTTTTTCTATTTTCATTCTTGCATACCTACGTTACAAAATACTCTTCCAAAATAATATCTAGAATTCTCATTTCCTCAGCTGGTTGATCAGATCATCCCATAATTCCAAAATAGTTTTTTTTACTACTAACCTGAGAAATCACCATTATTTACGTCATTCCTCTAATGAGAAGTAATATTTCTCTACCTAGGTAAATAATGATAATAAAAAATACCTAGGTAAATAATGAAAAATTTTCTATATGACATTTAAAAATTAGTGTCATTTTATCAGCTTGACAACTGAATTCCCAGGCTACTTGATATTTTGAAGTATTTGAAAAAAGCGAGAAATGACTAAAATATGGCAATATTTCAATGTTAGTAGTAAAAAAATTCTATATACACTTCGGTTGAGAAGGCCATTATTTACCTCGCATATTATATAAAAATGCTCGGTAAATAATGGCTCACTTCTCAACCTAGGTGTATAATATACTATTATTTTTCTGCAATAATTCATCTAGTGGTCTGTGCATACCATTTTCTTCATGTACATGGAAATTTCATGTTATAACAAACAAATCTACCTATATAAAAGCTGCGTTAATACGCTAAAACTGCCAAATACTGGGGATGCAAAGACAATTCGTTACTGTAAAAATAAGGTAAATCATATTGTAATAAAGCACGATATTTAAATTTGGGATATTCTAAACGTCAGAAACTGACATACCAATAACCACAGAATACCCCCCTATAACCTATATTAAGTAGCCATTTTTTTCGTGGAGTAGCGCCACTCCAGTCCGTAAACAACAATGTAATAGGTACTACAACGCCATGCTCGGGTTTTTAATATAGGGTCAGTCCAGCCTACACACATTAAAATATGGGACATTCTAAACTTCAGAATCTTGTATACAGGGTGATTCAAAACTATGCGGCACCCTTTCAGGGGCGTAATTTACTCGTTAAAATAAGACGAAAAGTTCATATTAACATAGGTCCAAAAACTCTTCGTTTCAAAGATACAGGGTGATTAAACTTTGAAAAAAATATCGATTTTTCTTTATACCTTCCAAACCAATAAGAATATTTAAACCAAATTTGGTACACAATAATACCATCATAGGGTGACATAAGAAATGCTAATATGAGGTCGCGAAAGTATCCAGTGGCGGAGGTAAGGGTAATCGGTACCATAAATTAAACAAAAAAAATAGTATGGCCCTGTACAATAATTTATTATGTTATTGAATAAACAATACAATTTGGAACAAAAAATGCCACTTTCATTTTATTCATATCTCTTTCCCTTTCGCAGAAAGTTGGAGTTTTCCGATTTGTCGTCTATTTTCGACTCTAACGCTTTTTCGGGTTGAGGTATGTAACTATTATTTGAAGTAAACGAAATAATTTTCAAATGGAATGGCAGTAGGAGTAAGTAATTTTTGTTACTAGTAAGGCGCTAAGGCATAAAAAAATAATTGATTGTTAATAAACTCCTGGACAAAATTAACGCAACATCATAAATGTGCCACTTATTTGATGCTATTTTTTTTCTGAATTTATGATCCGATTTGAATGATTTTTTTTTGCATTGTAGGTTGGTTCCTCGACAATGTCATAGTTTTCGCTGTTTATGATAAAAAGTTCATTTTCGATTTATACCGGGTGTAACAAAAATGTTATGTTTTTTTCCGTAAATTCGTATCACCCTGTGGAGTATACTAGCAACCGAAACATATAGCAGTTGACATTAGACGGTAGGTTCATCTTTCTTCAACATTTTCTTTTTTGGTTTACTTCATTATCTCTGTTATTAAAGGAGATACACTGTTTTATATCGTAACATGTTTTTATAGGCTTTATTATTCAACACAGTCATTGTTGAATGTTTTCAAGTAGGCTATGGAACTTTTCTGACATTTCAAGCGATGTGTCAACAGATGTTGTGTTTTAAAGTTACCAAGGTCAAATAAAATTCGCCATACCGATAAAAACTGTTTATTAAACGTTCGTTTCATATGCCCAGTTGCCCGACGAGTATTTTAAAATTGAAAAATGAATCGACCAAAAAATTTATCGGCAGAAGAAGCAGTAAGAGCTTTAACTTTGGTGGATGAAGGCTATTCGATGTGTCATGTTGCTAATGTGATAGGAAGACATCGTTCGACTATAAGTCGTATGGTTGAACGATTTAACGAGACAGCATCTTACTCTCGAAGGTCAGGCCAAGGGCGAAACCGATGTACCGATCCAAGGGATGAGCGTTTTATTAGGCAAACTGCTCTAAGAAACAGGAATATCACTAGGCTAAAAAGTGAGCTTAGAACTGCTCGCCATCATACAATATCGTCTCGTACAATCAGAAGATGTTTAAATGAGGCTGGTTTAAACGACAGAATAGTTGGGCAACTGGGCATATGAAACGAACGTTTAATAAGCAGTTTCCGAATAGTTTTTATCGGTATGGCGAATTTTATTTGACCTTTGTAACTTTAAAACACAACATCTGTGGACACATCGCTTGAAATGTCAGAAAAGTTCCATAGCCTACTTGAAAACATTCAACTGTGTTGAATAATAAAGCCTATAAAAACATGTTACGATATAAAACAGTGTATCTCCTTTAATAACAGAGATAATGAAGTAAACCAAAAAAGAAAATGTTGAAGAAAGATGGACCTACCGTCCAATGTCAATTGCTATATGTTTCGGTTGCTAGTATACTCCACAGGGTGATACGAATTTTCGGAAAAAAACATAACATTTTTGTTACACCCGGTATAAATCGAAAATGAACTTTTTATCATAAACAGCGAAAACTACGACATTGTCAAGGAACCAACCTACAATGCAAAAAAAAATCATTCAAATCGGATCATAAATTCAGAGAAAAAATAGCATCAAATAAGTGGCACATTTATGATGTTGCGTTAATTCTGTCCAGGAGTTTAGATTTTTTTTTAAGTTTAATCATGGACCCATGTTAATATGAACTTTTCGTTTTATTTTAACGAGTAAAGTACGCCCCTGAAAGGGTGCCGCATAGTTTTGAATCACCCTGTATAATACATCTGTTTCAGAAACATTTCAAACCAGTTTGAAATTGTCGGGAGCAAACGTAATTTCATTTTGACGTTTCAAAAACGAAACCACGCAAGCTAGTGACAGGTCACACAGTTTAAATGAATGAAAACAATTCTAAGAAACTATAATAGTCAACTGGTGGAAATTCTTTTCGTTGTTAACGGTGGAATCATAGTAACCATAAAAATATGTACTCTTTTTCTTTTACAGAAAAGGCAGACACTGAGAACTCCTCGAGTATTTTTTTTTGCCACATCCTATAAATTATCATGTAATTATATGTATTGTAAAAGGGCCAAATTATGTCTATAGAATATAAGCACACCTGCACCTTTAGAAATTTCCTGGTGGGCCAATAAATTTCCATAATATTTGGCCCTTTTAAGAGGACAATGACATAATGACATGATAATTTACAGGATGTGGCAAAAAAAATTAATCAAGGTGTTCTGAGTATCTCTGCAATAATCTTATTTAAGATTATTGATTTTAAGTACAAAAATAGTTTAACTGAAACATAGAAAATTATATCAGTAGGTATAATCTATTTCCTCATCTTTTTTCTCGGTGGGGGAGGGGTGTCGAACCTCCAATATTATCTACAGAATAAAACAAAAATGCTTCATCAGTGAGTTTTTATTTTTTGCCGATAGTTCTACATTTATTTTTGATGTAGGTAGGATATTTAAACATACTATATAAAATATATTTTTTCCAGTGTAATTCACAGAAACAATAGAAAATAGTCTAAAAATATTTTTTTAACAATAACAACTTGAGTCTAAGTCGATGCAACTATAACTAGAAGCAATATCAAATTATCATAAAAAATAATTAAGTATAACTTATTGAACTGAAAAAATCAATCCACATAAAAACAATATAACATAAAAAATGCTGTAAAATGTTAAAAGTAACTTTATTACAAACTGTCAAAATTAAATGCTAGCAGAGAATACGATATCCAAATCAATCAAATCTAGAAAGCACGAACCCGATTAGGATTATATAAAAAACTGCTCCTTGGCATATTCCTTGACAGGACGTTCCATTAATAATGAGTAATAGGAAATATATACACCATCTCACATTATCGCATAAGTGTCAAGGCACTTAGTGATCAGAATTTAAAGGCTACCTTCCTTAGAACATTTGGTTTCATCCTAAATTTTAAGCTTGACCAGCTTGAGTGACAGTTTGTTACCGCTGAGAGCCGCACCTGTATTTTAAAAATAAAAAATTACTTACTACTAAAGATCAGGCTAATCATGGTAATTTTTGAATATTAATAGTAAGTGACTATGAGGGACAACATTACAGCCAAGCGGTTTCTAACTTTTAAGCTTATTATGTTCCGAATATGTATTGACACAGACCTATATAGTGAATTGCATTTCAGTTATTCTTCAACTTGGTATTATATTTCAAAAAATATTATATACAAATATTTAAAATAAACTATATGTTGGGCACTTGTTTTGGGGTATTCCATTATTTCACAGGCTTTCTGTTGCGAAACGATATTTTATGTCATACGACCACAGAAAATGGTTTCACAAGAGAAAACTCCTTACATTGCTGGAAAATTCCTTAAAATTTGACAATAGTGGCAACGCCTAATAATATACATAAGAATTATTTAGGTGCCACTAGCTACTATACCCATGTCTCATTATTGATGGGATGTCCTCTGTAACTTACGAGTATATAACTGCCATTCATTCTAAAGTTTCTATACTTAAAAGCGCTAGTCACTGTTAAAGTATGACAATTTAAATGTTACTAATAAGGCAAATTTTCAAATTTAGTATTCCATAGTCCCTAGTCCAGTCCATATGCAAGTATTGGATTGCTAACTAAACTCTGCTCAACGAATGTTCATACCTATGTCACAACTCCCGTCTTTGTCCGACTCGTGAATATACATCCGATATCCATCGTATATTCATGAGTAAGACAAGGACGGGTGTTGTGACGTAGTTATGAACATTCGTTGAACAGATTTTAAATAGTACATAGTACTACTAGATATACTATGTACAGAACTGCATGGTCAATCCATAAGAGTTTTCTGGCATACTATGTTTAAGAATATAGCCATAATCAGAAATCAGTATAAGAGGGAGGTACCTGTACCTATAAAGGTATAATACCGTTGCCATATTTATGTCCTATCGTAATCTAAGCGGCTAAAGTATTCGCGGTGGGCGGGTATTAACTTTAAAAAATTGAGTAGGTACAATTAATATATGCAATCCCTAAAATCAATAAAATGTGGAAGGTCAATACGATTTTGACGCCTCTTGGTTGTGCATGTTTTTTCTCCTTACTATTCGATATACCAGCATCGCTAGTTTTGCCCCACTACTTCATTATTATTATTATTAATTCCTTTATTAGTCCCAAAAAAATATATACATTTTATATAGGGACACCTCTGCCCTTAAATAAATTAATTAAGTTCTCATAATACGTTATGCTACTAATAAGTACCTACTAACATTCACCAAAAAACACTAAAAATAAATACATACAATAGTATAGTATAATTATTAATGAATTAAATTATCCTGATTCAATTATTATTTTTTTAGGTTAATCTTAAATTTCTTATATTCTTTATCTTTTAAACTATTAGGTAAATTATTATAAAGTTTAATACCATCATAAAGGAAGCAATCAATTCCAAATTGAGAATACATACGGGGTGCATCTATATTCATTCTATTTCGAGTGCTATATGTATGTATTTTACAACAAACATCTACTGAAGAATGTTTTTTAGATGTATATATTTGATGTATGAAATTATTTACTTGAAAAGCATATATATTGCTAATGGACATAATTTTGTATTTTTTAAACAATTCAATAGTAGGAAATCGAACTGGTAGAGAAAATATATTTTTTATAGCTCGTCGTTGTAAAATTTTTAATGGTTTCAGAAGGTATTTTTTAGCTGTACCCCATATTAGACATAAGTATTGTAAATGTGAATGTATTAAACAAAATATATGGATCTTAAGAAGAATTTTGGCACACTTCTACTAATTTTTCTAACAATGCCTGTTGGCCCCGCTATCTTTTTCTTGATATATTCAATGTGTTCATTCCAAGTTAAATTACAGTCAATTTTTAAACCCAAAAATTGTATATTACGTACACATCTAAGAGTACTTCCATCAAAACATATGTCAATTCCATTAATAGCAGTTCTTGTAGACATCCACACAAACATGATTTTTCGATATTTAATGTAAGTTTGTGACTACCTAACCAATAAGTAATTTTTATCATATCACTGCAAATATCTTGTTTTATAGTCTCGATTGAATCAGACACATATAAAATTGTTGTATCATCTGCATATAATTTCACTTTACCTTTAAGGTCCAAATTAGTTAATGAGTTTATATATACAGGGTGTTTCATAATTGCATGCTGATCCGGCAGGAGGATATTCCTTGGGCGATTTTAAGACACAATTTTCATATTAACATAGGTCCGGAAACGCTTCATTTTCGATATACAGGGCGGTAAAAATTGAAGAAAAAATCGGTTTTTCTTCAATATTTCGGAGACTGGTTTAGATATTTTTTTTGATATTCAGTACACGATATCTGCGTATAAAAGCAAGTATTTTAACAAAAAAAAACATTTGTTCTGATTCCACCAGTGGCGTCCCCACAAACAGGTCGATACACATTTTTGAGAAAAAAAATGTGACGCCAATGCTATTTTTCAAAATAAGAATTATTTTCCTAGTCTTTGTTGTGTGTCTATCAAAACTACGACGGACGGTTTCCGAATTAAAAAATAAAAAGCATTTACTTGCTATGCCGCTATGGCAGATTAATTTATTATTTAAAATCTAGTAGGCCACTGAGATTTAGTTTTGTGTTTACAACCAAGTGTCAAATTTTTCACTTCAATACTTTATCTGAATGTGAGTGATTGATATAAGTATAAGAAAATATGTTTGAGAATGCCGAGTTTGCCGATATTCATTACATGTACGGTCTTGCGGATGGAAATGCATTTGAAGCCAGGCGACTGTATGCAGAGCGTTTTCCGCAAAGAATTGTGCCAGATGCAAGAACTTTTTCAAGCGTTCATAGGAGACTACGCGAGAAGGGATGTTTTAAACCCGATCACCACTTAAAAGGGGCACAACGAATCGCAAGAACAGAAGAAACTGAAATAGCTGTTCTTAATTCAGTTGAGCAAAATCCCGAAATAAGCACAAGGAAAATTGCTAGTAATTTGAATATCTCCCGTATTTTAGTCTGGAGGATAGGTACTTCACGATTTTTTGTTATACCCTTACCATATTCAACGGGTTCAGGCCTTACTGCCTCGAGATTTTCCATTTCGTATAAATTTCTGCCAATGGTTTATTCAAAAAAATTATCGTCACTTTCTTGAAAATGATTTACCAGTGCTGTTGGAAGATGTCCCCGTTTTAATCCGAAATCGAATGTGGTTTATGCACGATGGTGCCCCTGCGCATTTTAGTGTTTTGGCACGTGCCTATTTGGACCAAAATTACAATAATCGCTGGATAGGCAGAGCAGGAACAGAATTATGGCCGCCTAGATCCCCTGACCTGAACAGTCTAGATTATTTCTTATGGGGCCATCTTAAAACCTTAGTTTATAGCACCCCAATCCAAACTGAAGAAGAACTGAGAAATCGCATAACAGATTCCTGCAACACTATAAGAAATACGCCAGGAATTTTTCAACGAGTACGCGAATCTATGAGAAGAAGAGTTGAGGCGTGCATACTTGCAGGTGGTCGACATTTTCAACACCTGATATGATTCAATTAATTTCATTGTTAAGATTTCAATAATAAATTAATCTGCCATAGCGGCATAGCAAGTAAATGCTTTTTATTTTTTAATTCGGAAACCGTCCGTCGTAGTTTTGATAGACACACAACAAAGACTAGGAAAATAATTCTTATTTTGAAAAATAGCATTGGCGTCACATTTTTTTTCTCAAAAATGTGTATCGACCTGTTTGTGGGGACGCCACTGGTGGAATCAGAACAAATGTTTTTTTTTTGTTAAATACTTGCTTTTATACGCAGATATCGTGTACTGAATATCAAAAAAATATCTAAACCAGTCTCCGAAATATTGAAGAAAAACCGATTTTTTCTTCAATTTTTACCGCCCTGTATATCGAAAATGAAGCGTTTCCGGACTTATGTTAATATGAAAATTTTGTCTTAAAATCGCCCAAGGAATATCCCCCTGCCGGGTCAGCATGCAATTATGAAACACCCTGTATATTAAGAATAGTATAGGTCCCAGTATTGAACCTTGTGGTACTCCACAAAATATTGTACATATTAGACTTTGGTTTTTATTAACACTCACATACTGTTTCCTTTTTGATAAATAGTCTCTGATCCAATCGGCACAAACCCCCTGAACACCAATTAAATGTAATTTTTTCATAAGAATCATAGTTCACAGTATCAAATGCCTTACACAGATCAAGTGATACAATTCCCTAATTATAATATTTTATTATAATCGCTTCATCATATTTGCTATTGCCTCGATCCTCTCATCCCCACCCTGACTGTATTATTTTTTATTGCAATCAAGTAGTGGTAAGGTACCCTAACTATTTAGGAGGTCCGTTGGTACCCTTTCTATCACTCTTAAACCTATTTGATTTCTTATTAAGGCTACATTTCTGCACATTGTACACACATCTGAAGTGGCCAGATCCGTGTGTAGATTCAATGCCTGTCACCTAGAGTCAGGGCCGTAGCTAGAGGGGGGCCAGGGCACGAGCCAGGGCGGGCAGCGCCCGCCCCAGAATTTGTTTTGCCCGCTCTCTAAATATCCTCCAAACATAAAAAATAAGAGCGTGCGAGGATAAAAATAAAATATATTTTCGAATTCTTGAAAATAATGCACCCGCCTCAGGAACCAATTCATACCAAATCGATTTATCGATAGCGACCTCTCTTTAACAAAGCCTGAAGAGAATTGGTTGCGGTGTTTGGCTGTGGTACCTGGACCAACACTATATGGAAGAACTGTTCATAGCGCTATTTTAAGTGATCACCACTGGCGCCACACTATGAAAAAAATCGACACCATTGTTGCAGAATTTTTTTATAAAATAAAAAGCACACAAATGTGTCTGTTACAATGAATTTAATATCGAAAATAAAATAAAATTATTGTTTGTTAGGTCCTTTTAATTTTACAAGCTAACATGGCATATTTCCATAGATTTTCTTAAGAAAATCGAGTATAAAAAGCAAGCCAGAGTATTTTGGTACCTTTTGGTTTGAAATGAAGTCCATGGCTAGCTGTAGTGTATAGAACGCATTAGATTATTCAGTTTCTTCTTTATATGCCATTGGTTTGCTTTGAGCACAGAATAGCTTTGAGGCTTTAAACAAATGTTTCTATTTTCATTCTTGCATGTTTGTTTGTTTGTTTATGCACACGGTTTTTTTCATAAGCATGGAAATTTCATGTTATCACAAACAAACCTACCTATAACAGCTCTGTTAATATGACAAAACTGCAAAATATTTACCACAAAGACAACTCGTTACCGCAAAAAGAACATAAATGATAATAAAGTTGGATGTTTAAAATATGGGACATTCTAAACGTCCGACACTGACATACCTATAACCACAGAATACCTACCCATAACCCATACTATAATTTTTTTCGCCGAATAGCACAAATGCAGTCCGCAAACAACAACGAAATATGACATCATGCTCGGGTCTTAATAATATAAGTGTCAGTCCAGGCAGTACCTACCGCTGCATATGTGAATCTACATTTTCGCCCTTAACAGGCCTCTATGAATCACGAGAGGATGGCAGATTTAGTGTTTATAGCGAGGTTTTTAGCTTTTGAGAAAAATGAAACCAATAATATTGATTTTGAGAAAATTATAGTTATTTTAATAAGATAATAATATTTGTTTTTTGCCTTTATGGCTAGTAATAACGCTGATAACGGAGGTTGGTTTTTAATTTGTGATTTTTTATATCCTATGATAGTGCAGTATCTATAGTGACAAAAAAATGTGTTATTTTTGTGTATTATTTCGTGTTATTTTTAATATTAAATTATATTTTCAGTTGAACACTATACAGTGTGACCCATTTGTTTTGGGGTCAGTCTGTAAAAAATGTATCAATCGTGCGATTTGGCTGATTTTTTTTTAAATTGTAGAGCTCGATGAACTGCACATTTTGAACAAAAATTGCCTGGTTCGCATAAAATCCAAAGCCTACTATGACCGTTTTTATGAGCAAAATTTTAAGAAACCATATTAGCGTTTTTTTTTTGAAAAAATCTGTGTGCGCCAATGGATTGAGCACCCCTCGAAATGGGTATGTACAAAATTTCATCAAAATATTTCAAGTAATAACGATTTTGTAGAAAAATTAAAAATGCAGCCAAGGTACGTCTTTATTTTCAAAAATTCAAAGTTGGCCATGGAAAATAATTGAATTGTAATAATACAACCTTATGCTTATAAACACAAAACATAAAAACAATTAAAATTATAAAATTTTTGTAACTTCTACCAAGCCTCCATTTTCTACAATGCATTTGTCGTTCCTCTTGCGTACATTCAAAATTACATTTCGTATTTGCTGTGGAGTAATTTCCTCACAACTACGGTTTATCCTAGCTTGCAGTTCTTGTAAATTATGGGGTCTTGACTTATAAACATTTTGCTTAAGTGTACCCCAAAGAAAAAAATCTAAAGGAGTTAAGTCCGGAGATCTCGGTGGCCACTCACAGAAAGGACTATTTCGCCCTATCCAACAGTTTTCAAAATTATTATCTAGCCAGTTTCTGATTAAACGAGCATTATGAATAGGACTGCCATCTAACTGTAACTTTAAATTCAAACGGTATCTTAATGGTAACTCATCTAAAGCATTTCTAAATTCAATTTCTAGAAAATTCAAGAAGCCAGCCGCATTCAAATTCCCTTCAAAGAAAAATGAGCCAATTATTCTGTCGCGTAGTATTCCACACCAAACGTTAATTTTTTGTGAATATTGTCTCCTTGCATTTATTATAAACTCTGGATTTTCAGCTGACCAGTGACGGCAGTTTTGACTTGATACTACACCATTTGTAGTAAACGTGGCTTCGTCGGTGAATAAAATTTCATTTAAAAAGTTGCCATTATGGAGATATTCACCTTGCAGCCAATAGCAAAATTCTAATCTTCTCTCCTCATCTCCTGGTTCCAGGATGTGCAAAAATTTTGGCTTAAACGGTTTTATTTTGTTTTGTCTCAAACATCTCCTTATACTCTCTCTGGGTATATGAAGGTCTAAACTAGCCGTTCGAACACTATTTCGAGGATTGTCACTAAAGTATTGCAGAATTTGATTGTTATTTTCAACAAGTCCACGGCGTCCATTTTGCCTAGTTTTTAATAAATTTTTAGAAATCGATCCAGTTTCATCAAAAATATTGTTTATACGTTGTACAGTACTTCGACTCACTGATCTACCTGGGTGTCTATTGTTAAATTCGGCCGCAGCTTCTGCTGCCGAGCGCTCGTTGTCGCCCACGAGTCGAACAATTTCTATTTTGTCTCTTATGCTTAAATATTCCATAATTATGATAATTAATTGTATTGAGCACAAACAATTTCTGAACTCAATTTAGACAGTTTGACACTTAATAAAAGTAAACAATTCAATTATTTTCCATGGCCAACTTTGAATTTTTGAAAATAAAGACGTACCTTGGCTGCATTTTTAATTTTTCTACAAAATCGTTATTACTTGAAATATTTTGATGAAATTTTGTACATACCCATTTCGAGGGGTGCTCAATCCATTGGCGCACACAGATTTTTTCAAAAAAAACGCTAATATGGTTTCTTAAAATTTTGCTCATAAAAACGGTCATAGTAGGCTTTGGATTTTATGCGAACCAGGCAATTTTTGTTCAAAATGTGCAGTTCATCGAGCTCTACAATTTAAAAAAAAATCAGCCAAATCGCACGATTGATACACTTTTTACTGACTGACCCCAAAACAAATGGGTCACACTGTATATCACTTTCATAACTCAATAATAGAAAGGGCATGTTTCAATACAGAGTTGAAAATGTGGGGGTTTGTTTCACGGTTTGACCATTGTATAGTCGAAGTTTTGACCATAGATACGAATTCCTTATTCAATGTCATAGATTATAGATGGGTTGACATTACAGTACTTTTTTAATTCTAATGTCAAATGTCAATGTTTGACAACAGCATTCGTCACGAGAAAATGTAGGTACTAGCAGTTTCTATAGTCACTGGTACTAGGTATATCGTCTCATAAACAAGGGTATATCTAATCCATTTCAAAAAATAAAATACATATTATGTGCCCTATCGCCCTACCCAAAGATCATGATATATTATGATCTTTGCCCTACCTCAAATTATACCTGCCCGCCTCAAGTTTTGGTCCTAGCTACGGGCCTGCCTAGATTTATAACTATAATTTTGAAATAGTAATTAAATTCTTCAAATTTTCAGTAAAACCACATTCCTAATATTTTTTACACCAATATGAATGAACCCTGTCTATTTTATTAACGTATTATCCTTAATGTTTGAAGGCATTTATTAAACACAACTTTCAGTGTAATATGAAAAAAGCCACATTTTTATACAGTGACCAGCAGAATGTAGGTATGCAAAATAAGAGAAATTCGTTTGAAATAAAAAAAGGGTACATAAATACAAAATCAAGGCCTTCTGTTTAGATTTTTTTAATTAGTTGCAGTTAAAAGCTAAAACCCAGGTGACTGAGTTAATTTAAAACACCACATCAAGCACATTATGCAGACTGTTATGTGCAAGAAGCCATGCACAAAGTCGGGAAACTTGTGCACTATTTGTTGTTCGTTGTATAAAGCAACCCTTCTTTGAAGTTTTAAAATAAAAGCTTTTGGCGAAAATGAATAAATATCTTGATCCTTTTTTGACAATGTTATATTTATTTTTAGAAAGAATTAACAATCTCAAGAAATCAGTTGGTGTTCTCACTGTTTCCAACAAAACAGCCTTCTCTTCATTCTCAAACACCAAATTGTCTTAGTATAAATACTGTGATACAAAAATAATCTATTAATTTAAATATTTAATAATATGATTTTCAATACTATTATGCGTAACACAACAAAAATGTTCTCTGGGTTTTTTCATATTCCTAATTAAATAGCCACGGCTGTATTCCTAACTAAATAGCCAATGTCAGTATAAAGCCAATATCATATTTAGCGTGAATAGAACATGGTGGCATAAAATTTCCTTCACGGGTAAATGAAAAAACTTGGACATGAGTTTTTATTTGTTTAGGTATACTTTTTCATTGCAAACAACTTTCTCTTACACCATTTTTCTCTATGACGAAAATAAGGGTACTTTACTCTTGTGTATAACATAAGAGTAATAGCATAAAAAGGTACAAACATTCAAGTCTTAAATTAGTAAGGGAGCAAATAACAGAATGATTATAGTACATATTTTTAGCCTTTTTCTGATCTTAATTGATTTCTTCAAATAGCTATATACATCCCAAACAATCGTTTTTAGACACGCCATTGATACCATCTGACCTGAGTTGACATCTGACGTTGTCTTGACTTTAAAGCCACCTAAATCTGGCCCATCTGGTCAATGAAATTTAAGTCGTCATGACATTGGCAGGCAACCACTTATTTGGTTAAGATTTCCTAACAAGTTTCAAGCAATTCCACCAAACAGGAGAAAGATACATAGCTAGTATATAGTTTTCTGCATATTATATGGCTGCTAGAGATCACAAGAACATAAAAACAAAAATTATAAATTTCTCACTTTCTTTAAAACCTAAATAACTGGAACCCAAAGTAGGACTCGTTTAAAAAGTTAAACGATTCCTACTAATACGCAGAACCTAATCTTGTGTTCTTAGTTACGGCTTAAAATGGTGACACTTAACTAAATACAACCTTTTCTGATGACTTACATACATGTTAGATAGGTATGTAGGTATTACGTGTATTTGTATTTGTTGATATTGAAGCTTCAAATAAATGGCTTTTCCGTTTTGCCATCTGTCCCTCAACCCCTAACCTTGATCAGTGATCGGTCAAACTGACTTTGACTTTCGGAGCTTGTTATAGTACCTATTTAGGTAGGTAAAATTGTTGGTCCAAGGTCAGAAAAGCATCACATATTTATATAGGTAGTTAAAATTATTGGTCGTAGGCCAGCAAAGCATCATATAAAATTATTGCATAAGTGTATTTTTTTCTGATAGACATTACAACCAGCTTAGTCCATGTCTATAAAAAAAATGGTGCATTACTATGCTGCAAGCTATTTTTCACGCCAAAAAGGGCATCTTTCTTTCTACATGAAAGCGCATAAGCGACGAAGGAAATATTGACTAGGGCATAGTGAAATGGTTGTCAAATATAACAGTTAATATTTTGTATTTTATTAGATACTCTGTCAATATTATATTATTATTCTTAAACCAGCAATAATAAATTCACAGCTATTTATTTGGTGTCAAAAGCTAAACATTTATGTTTTTATATATTATATATGTATATCTTTTGATATACATTTTTTGTTGGAAATATTTATTTTATTTGTATATTTGTAGTGGGGGTTCCAGAGCTATCCAACAAAGTGTGAAAGATTAACATTGAACATTTTAAAACTGTTACTGTGAATGCCTTCCCATTATTGTCACTTCTCAGAAATCTTTAATAATAAGTACCTGTAATTTTCACTGAGCATGAGCCATATTATTTGATTCATTCTAAAAATACGTTAGAACCCAAAGGCACAATAATATAGAATAAAATAAAATCTACAATGTACATCATATTTAGTGTGCAGACTTCTTATCTAACCAATTAATTTATTTCATATGTTCGCCACTGATTTATTATAATATCCTATACAAAAGATATCACCTTAAATTACGTTTGTTCACTGCTTTCAAACAATTGCACTTCAATAATAAAATTCACAGCTGAAGTACTTGAAAGTTTGACCAACCAAGTTCATAGTAAATACTTAATTAGTTTAAATCAATTCTTTCTGCCTGTACAACTCGGCCACGACTGCCACAGCTCCACCTGGAATAAACCTCACAAAGTTGTCACCAGCAAGGGGGCCAACGACAAACAAGTTGTCATAACCGTGGACTGTATGTCTCATCCTATCGACGTCGACCGGGTTGGTCTTGCAATCGACTGGTGAATCTTTGTCAACCCCAATTTTTATTTCTTCTGGTAAGAAGGAGAGGTCGGGTCTTGCTCCTATCAAAATGGCTGCATATGATACTGTGATTCGCATATCTTCCCCAGATTTCGAAGTTAAAACAATGGTGTTGCTGGCTTCTTCAAAGTCCGTCAGCTTGTATTCTGGGTAGGCAGTATAAAGGGGATAAGTGGTGCCACCATCCTTCATCATTTCATGAACCTAATAGAGGAAGCAGTATTAAACACAGGTTGAGAATTTCTATCTCGTAGACTTACAAAGCTTTTTATTACAAATGGGTATAATAGCCCAGGCACATTCAATAAAAAAATATACATAAATAGAAATAATTTCGAGGCCAATTGTTGCCAATTTGTTTGTGAACACTCTATAGAACTCTATGAACAGCGGAGTATAATTCGGTATTATATATTTTTAGATTGACCTAAGGGAAGATATCTCACAGACACTAATATTTCGATTGGGACATAATTCCACAACTAGCTATGATTTTTTAAATGGCCAATTTTCAAAATGCTACATTAGGCATTCTTTTAAGAATAAAACAGATGGTGCCATCAAATTGGCCATAGCTCAAAACATTTTGTACAAAATATCAATAGTCTAAGTTACATGTTCACATAAGTGGGGCAAAAATTAAAAAAAAAATGGATTTTCCGAAGTTACACGTTGGTGATCTTTTTTTGCAAATCGATTAAGCTTTGCCTAAGGTATTATTGTACATAGTATAACTTATTCAGGGTATTCGTAAAAAATCAAATTTGACAAAAAATCATATATTATGTTAAAAAAATGATCCAAAGAAAAATTCGGTATTTTACAGGGACTCTTTAAAATAAAAAGGGTCCCTGGTATTTTACATTAAGCCCCTAGGTAACTGTCAAATATGTAGACACTAGTGTTTTTGTTTTCATAGCATTCATGGCACACTTGAATTGGAAGATATGTTCCAACGTGATGAAGCATGATGGAGGATGATGCCTCCAATAATTGTAAGAAAATGTTAAAATGAAGTATGTTTTTCCAAGGGGGACCGACAGAATGCATAATGCATCTTTATGAACCTTTGAAAATTGGTTTATTAGATAAGTCTTTGGATAAGTCATTGTTTTATGTTTTTAGTTTTAGAGAATAGGGTATTTTCCACAAGATACTATTTTTAACTTATAGTTGATAGTAGTTAATTATCCCCATTCTTCAAAAATCTTTAACCATAGGTTATCGGGAAAACGGGCTGGTTGTGCAACGACTTTTTTTTGTCGATTTGAACACAGATTATAGTTATTAACAACCGATATAGGCGATAAAAAAAGTGATATAATAACAACCTAAAATTTATTATGTAAGAAAAGGTTATAAATATACAAGGGGAACTCTACTAAAATATTAAAAAATAGTTTAGAAATTTTCTAATCATCGTAATCTAAAGAAACACTGACATTAGCTTTATCTATTTCTGTATTTTCCTCTTCAACAAAATCAGTTTGTTTCATTTCGTAAACACTGATTTTTTATGTTTTTTATAACTTTGATCCAGTCTTTTGGAACAAGAACGGTTAATAAATTTTTCTTAGCTTTCTCGATGCGGGCAAAAGAGCAATCACAATCCATGTATTTTCCCAATTTCAAAAAACTTGTGATCTATTTTTTCCAGGTTAGTAGATTGTACCAGGTACATAAACAACTTCGTAATATTTTGGTTGTTTATACAATACAGTCACTTAGAGGAAATGTTTTCGTTCCGTTTAATCATTTTAAAACACACAAAATGTTAGAAAAACACAAATCCTGATTTACACGTGTCGATATAAAATCTATGTTACAATGGTATATTATGTACCAAGGGACTAAAGTGTGTCTTTTAATTACGAGAGTGAACATTGTTGCCCGAGCGTAAGCGAGGCTTAAAATCACTCGAGGGATTATGAGTCACCGAACGTAAAGCCATTTTCTAGATACTTTTGGGGTAATAATACCCAAAATCCATTCAATAAACAAGGGATTCAAGCTCAGACCGAGGGAAGAAGCGCCCGACGAACGCGACGTTGCCAAATGTTAGAACAGAATCCAAATATTCCAAGGAAATGAATTTTTAGCGTTCGGTTTCGTCTGACGCCAACCGTACATATGCTATTTTTTTGCACTGCAGGAACTACAATTTAAAAATTAACAAGACATTATATAAAAAGAAACATTCGACATTTCCAATTTACTACTTTGCACCGTTTTAGCGAAGAAACTGTTTGAGATAGATCAAAATGAATTTCACATTTCTATCTTAACTTTTCAAGGGCTACCTAATTAATGGTGCTGGTACCAATTGGTACTATTGTGCCAAAATTGGTACCAAAAGTTGGTAGCCGGATAGCTCTTAAAAGCTTAAGATAGGAATGTGAAATTCATTTTGTTCTATCTCAACCAGTTTTATCACTAGTCAAAATGTGTATTTTCAACTGTTGATAGCTCAGAATCTACTAAAAAAATGTCATTCTTCAGATGTGTTCAGAATTTTCCGTAGAATCCTAAAATATTTTGTTTATTTACTGCGTTTCGTTACTGTTCATTTAATTAATGATATAGAATAAAGGACGAGTACATAGTTGGTCATAGTTTCTACTGCTTTTGTTACTTTTAATCCCAAGGGACTAAAATTTTTTACTTCCTTGGCACTAAAATATTTTAGCCCCAAGGGAAGGAGTAAATGCCGCGCTTTAGTCCCGCTAAAGAGGGAGTAAAGTGACCACTTTAGTCCCTGCGGTGCAAAAAAGCATAATAAAATTTGGAAACAAATGGATCCAAGTGCACTTAAATCCCTGCGGTGCAAAAAAAAAAATAATAAAATTTGGAAACAAATGGATCCAAGTGCACTTAAATCCCTGCGGTGCAAAAAAAATAATAATAAAATTTGGAAACAAATGGATCCAAGTGCACTTAAATCCCTGCGGTGCAAAAAAAAAATAAAATTTTGAAACAAATGGATCCAAGCGCGCTTAGATCCTTTTGACACGAAGAATTAATGCAATAAAATTTAGTACGTTTTTTCCCTGGCTGATAGATGGCACCAGAGGTCCAAAAATCACTTGGATCTCTTTGGCACCAAACAAACACGATATTTAACTATACAAAAATAGGTCTAACTCATATTTTTAAGAGGGGGTTGCCGACAGCGAAAGTGACATTAGATTTCGTTTTTTTTTAAGTTGTATAGCATACAATCTAATAACATTTTACCTGGCAAAAATTTAGTACAAACATCTCTGTCTTGATTTTAATCAAAAGATCAAGAATATGCACTGGAATTATTATGGTTCCCAAGGTTTTCATAACCTATAAAACAAAACACTGCTTGTAAGATCTTATGATTAAAATTAAGACAGAGATGTTTGTACTAAATTTTTGTCAGGTAAAATGTTATTAGATTTTATGCTATACAACTTAAAAAATACGAAATCTAACGTCACTTTCGCTGTCGGCAACCCCCTCTTAAAAAATGTCACTTAGAATGGTATGTTCACCATCGTACCATTATCAAAATATTGTATCTCACGAAAAATACCCCATTAAATATCAGTGACAGACAGTATGTTGCCTAAGTCACGTACCAATAATAAACATGCTTTATTATCTTGGCCCGATTTAGAGGAAATTGTTCAGACTTATTTCCTGTATAGGAAATGAGACTCCTAAATATACTACCAAAGAAATCTGATCGGTCTCAAAAAAATTCTGTCAGTAATACATGATGTTGATACTGATATTTTATAGTATATTAGTGGAATGTGAAAGGCGAACAGTGGTTGATAGGGCTCAGGAATGATCTTTTGAGTGTTCAAGTAGAATAGGTGTGTTCACTTAATTTTATTTGTAACCAGAATTGATAGATCTATAGAAACATGCATCAATCATAAATAAAATTCTTACCGAAATAAATGCAAAATAGAAACAGTGCCACACGCAACTTACTTTCTACTAGAGGGGATCCTATTAAAGTAATTAGTAATCATATGTGCACATGTTGTCAAAGTGTGGCATCTGTTTGCTTTCTCTAATGAATTTGGAATTTATTTTTTAACTTTTATTTAACACATTGTTCATTTCTGAAACGTTCATCTGGATAACTAACAAACTAACCTAATTTTATAATCGGGTCAAGTTACACTGTAAACCTAAGGAGCACCCCTTATCTTTGACTTAAAAATTCATCTCATGCCACTTTCAAAAAATTCTAAAAATATAAAGGGTACCTATGCAGATTCACTATTTGCAAAAGTTGTTGCTTCGGAAAAATTCAACTTGAAACCTCAAAAAATTTCATTGAAGACTAGCCCTATTAATCAATTTTTGTAAAATAAAAAACTTCTCGCTGTACAATAAAAATATCAACCATAAAGTACCTACCTTATGGTATTCAGGATACATGTTTTCGGGTAGCTGTTTGCCGAGCTCTGGGGACTTGTGCCTAAAAACATGAATGACTGGAATGTTTCTTGCTCTGGCGGCTATCACAGCATCTGCAGCACTGAGACCAGCACCAACTATAACGACTGGGTTCATTTGTTCAGAATTCTTGGTCTGCAAGTCAACATCCAACTTGCTCTCCAGATTCCGTAGGTCGTGCACGAGCCAATCTGGATCTTTTCTGTAAGCAGGTAAAAATATAGTAATATAGGTGAAGCAGGGCCGTGCAGAGCCCGCACGGGCCCCGGTACTACCATGATCCCTCTACCGCCAAAGTGCAAATTACATTATTTTTAACCGACTTCATACATACAAAGCGATGTAGGATAGTGTCAAATATGTAGGTACATTGTACATACAAAGTGCACATTTTCAATCATAAAATACGTGACGCAAAAAGGGTTACAAAAACAAAGGAAATATGGAAATATGAACTTTTATTATGTATACCTACAAAATAAATAACCAAAGAGTCTTTATCCTCTAAAAGAAACTTAAATTTTAATACCAAATACAGATTTGTCTGCCTCTCAACAACAATAAAACAAAATAAATAAACTTTGGTCTCATTCAAAGATTTACGTTCTACTCACATTACATATTTAGAGTTCATATTGGCAAAGTTGTCTATGATTTGGTCAAAATTGCTTTTTCGAGCTAAAGAAGATTCTAATACGGGAGTTTCTAAACTTGTTAACCGTTCTTGACACATAGTAGACCCAAGAACATTTTTTATTCGAGCTAAGGTACTAAATGACCTTCCTCCTTGTGCAACTGTCATTGGAATAGTGCAAAAAATCCTGAGAGCAATTATGACATTGGGAAAGAGCGCGAGAGGTATTTTTTACATGTTACATATCACATATTATTACATACAACGCCGTCAACGTCTCGCCGACATTGCCAACAACGCGCCGGGCCCCTACGGGGCCCGGGCCCCGGTAATTTGTGCCGACCGCACCCCCCTGTGCACGGCCCTGAGGTGAAGTGGACACTTTCTAACTTACCTGTTATTGAAAATTTCCAATCGATTGGGAATATCATTATTTCCTGTTGCCAGGACCAAATACTTGCAACTGTATCTTGATATCTCTCCAGTTTCCATGTCGGTTATCTCCACTAGCCAGCTCGCCCTATGATCACAGGAATTTGAATTGCTTTGTGTATATCTAACCGAAAAAGGCACCATTGCTTTACTAAAATCTAAGCTACAGGAGTTCCTTAAGGAACCTGTGCTATTGACGACTCTATCATTGAGGGATCTGCTGTAAACCTCATCACTTAAACCACCTTGGACACTGCAGAAACTGACTGAGCGTTTACTGTTTCTCGGAATAGGCATGCATGGCTCTATCTCCCGGACTTTCCTATTGGGACCTAATTTATCTAGATCATCTCCTTGCCTTTTGCATCGGGTTTTGTTTCTCAGCAAGCAGTTGATCGCATTTGAAATAAAGCACTTTGGATTTTCCTCGGGTAGGTCGTCATTTTCTGAATCCTCAGCGTTTGCCCTCAATATGCTTAGCCTCCTCAACCATCTGTTCTTTTTTATTGAAAGCGTTTCGGTACCATCGCAACATTTTGTTCTGTCTGTATATTTTTTTACTTTAGTAACAATGCAACTATTTTTAAAATATTTACTTAAGTCCATTTCTTCAACATATTTCAAATAGTATTTTGCTACGTTGTGGGCGTATGCCCGCTTTTCTCCCGTGTCCCAGCAATGGAATGGGATTTCTGGTAGACTCATCCAACTACCGAGGGATAAGGTGAGAATGTAGGGATCCATCCTGTGCCAAGAACCACCAGGAGGGCCTCTTCCAAGGACAATGTGATCTATCTGCAAAGGGCAAGGGTGTACAAGACAAGAACCAAAAGAGTCTATAATTATAATAATCTGTTTAAAAAAAAATGAAAATAAGATCCATGTTGGTCCAACCCTAATTGTTAATGACGAGATTGCAAATACAACAAGATTTTTGGGAATTATTTGAGATTTGAGGAAATTATGGGCAAAAACAAAAGAATCAATGTGGTAACCCTATAATCGAGGAAGAGCTCTCACACTATATGCTAGATCTACGAGGGATTGGTTGAATGTTAGAGACAGAGTGGCCTTCAAAATCTTCTCATTTGAGTCAGAATATTTGTTTATTATCGGATCAAGGCAACTCCACTAACCTCAAAGATTTACAAAATCATATAACAGCTGAATGTAGGGCTATCAGGAGATAAACATTTTAAAAAGTTCATGATGAATCTGAACACCGTTGTCTCTTATTATTAAACAGGAAGGAATGAGAAAAATTTTGAACAATTTACTAAACGAGTTATTACATTATTTGTGTTTCCTTGAATGAAAAGTTCTTTCAAACAAGATGACACTTGACCCCCATTTTCATTTTTACGGTTTTTGTGAGGATAATAGGTGTTTTACTTTTCTAAAATCCTTCTGACTACTACCGGCTTTATTAGAAGTGGCAAAATACTCTTCTTTAATTAAAGGATTGACATACTTGTACTTATCCATTTGATTTTCTACTGCTTCAGTAATTGGTAAGCCAATTATAAGATAACAATTATGAATCAATTTTTGATTTTTGTCCATAATATCCTCAAATCTCAACAGATTTATAAAAATGGTACACAGTTGTATTCGCAATACATGCTTAAAAACAATGTGTGGGTGGTTCCAGTTGCCGAGGGTTATAGCCCGGGAGCCAGTGACAGATTTTTGTTAGTCATTTCCTCTCTGCCGATAATTCGTAAAATGCTTCATTCAGTTGTGTTATGAAGCATCGTGAACGTCAGCTGGGGTACCAGTGGTGGGTTGGACAATAGCACCCCCTCAAACACGTAAAAAAAATTTTTTTTCAATCATTTCCTACCGGCTGAAAATTGGTCAGATAATAGTTAATACAATAATTAAAGGAAAAAAAACCGTCAGCTGGCTATAAGGTGGTGGATTATACGTCAGCTGCTCATACGAACATGAAAAAATAAAAACTATTTTCACTGATTTCCTCTCGGTTGAAAATATGTCAGTTGGTATACTTAGATGTTTGTTTAAATAATAAAAAAAGTCAATTGACGCTAATATGCCTTATAGAAATGTTGTTTGTTTAAGAGCTACAGGGCGTTAAAGTTCATTTTTTGAAATTGAATTATGGCTACATCTCCCAACATAATCAAGCTGCTGAACTGAAATTTGGCACTGCTATGTTTTTGGGGATGGAGAATAAGCTGAAAATGTCAATTTCTACGCATCTCACAGAGAGCGCCACTTGCGCTGTTTTTGGATCGTGCTCTTACTCCGTAACTTTTTTGATGTTATCTTTTTAGTCCTGCGGGTCCATCATTTTAGTGCATCGTTTCATTCTGCAACAAAAAGGTACTCTTGTTTTATAACGATAAAATCAACTGTTTGCGTTGAAATTAGCAAAACGTGCTCCAAAAATTCGAAAAATAAAATTTTCACCTACTACATTCAAATGTTACAGATCAACTGTCCATTGAAAATGAAGAAAAAAATATCAAATGAACATCGCTCGAAACATATTCGTTTTCTTGAAATAGGGTGTCAAAATTTTGTCGAGTTTCAATCCGTTCCATTTTGAAAGTGAACATTTTTTTGGGCATTGTTCATATGGTTTTTTTCTCGCATTAAATGGTACAGTTGTTGTGCAATATTTGAAAGCAGTAAGTGAAAATTTTATTATTCGAATATCGAAGTCAACAGGTGTTTTGGGGCACGTTTTGCCAATTTAAACGCAAACGGTTGATTTGATCGTTATGAAACAAGAGTACCTCTTTATTGCATCATGAAAAGGTGCACTAAAATGATGGACCTGCAGGACCAAAAAGATAACCTCAAAAAAGTTACGAGTAAAAGCATGATCCAAAAACAGCGCAATTGGCGCCCTCTGTGAGTTACGTAGAAATTGACATTTTCAGCTTATTCTCCATCCCCAAAAACACAGTAGTGTCAAATTTCAGTTCAGCAGCTTGATTATTTCGGGAGATGTAGCCATAATTCAATTTCAAAAAATGATCTTTAACGCCTTGTATCTCTTAAACAAACAACATTTCTATAGGGCATGTTAGCCTCATTTGACTTTTTTTTATTTATACAAACATCTAAGTATACCAACTGACAAATTTTCAACCGAGAGGAAATCACTGAAAATAGTTTTTATTTTTTCATGTTCGTATGAGCAGCTGACTTATAGTCCACCACCTTACAGCCAGCTGACGTTTTTTTTTTCCTTTAATTATTATATTAACTATTATCTGACCAATTTTCAGCCGGGAGGAAATCATTGAAAAAAAAAATTTTTTTACGTGTTTGGGGGCTGCCATTGTCCAACCCACCACTGGTACCCCAGTTGACGTTCACGATGATTCCTAACACAACTGAATGAAGCATTTTACGAATTATCGGTCGAGAGGATTTTGGTCACACAAATCTGTCACTGGCTCCCGGGCTATTATGAGAATGAAATTAAGTTACCCCAAATTTTGAAATTTGACGAAGTTTCCATATTATTTATAGTGCTGTTCATAAATATTCCTTGCTTTGCTTTTTTTGATATTAAATCATTTGAAAGAGCTTTTCGATGGTAGTCGTTAAAAGTGTTTTATTTTACCAAAAACTTTGTTTAGTGTGGCTCTGTAAGTATCCGTTTTCAGGAATTTTTAAAAAACTAGTACAAACAATTCATATGGACTCATGCATTCAGGCCCCCGAAGTATTGATATATATATTTTGTTCTAACATTTTTGGATAACGAAATTAAATGAGATGATGGAAAAAATACTAATTTTTTTAATTGAGAGCAAAAATTTAAGCATTGTTTTTTGAAATTAGTAAGTAGAAACTAGCTGTAGCTGTTGACTGACATATTAATGAAGACTGCTCACGGCTGTCATGTTTGACAGTTCTCTGGCTCACCATGCGCTTCTCGGAGACATTGTTGACCATAGGCGCCATCTACTTTTCAGAATATGAAGCTATAGCCGAGAGAAGTCTAATTAATACGTCAGTCAACGCTGTAGGGCTTTAAAACTATTCAAACCTTGATTTAGAAAGCTTCTTTTCGCAAATGTTATGTATACTTGTCAAATTAAAGGGACATAAAAACAATCATTTTATTTTAGTTTGGATATTAAATTCGTGGTAACAGAAATATTTCATGTTTTTATTTTATCAAAGCTTCGGTAACAATGGTGTTTTTTCATTAAGCCACCCTATTGATTTCTTTTTCGTCGTGTGGTGCCAGTGGCGATCGCTTGAAACAGCAACGGTCTTTAATATAGTGTTGGTCCAGGAATAACAAATAAGTTTAGATCTTAAATTTACAAATCGTGCTAAAGAAGTTTTTTTTCCGAAAATCAATCAGAAATATTGACATTTTTGATAACATTTTTGAAAGAAAAAGTCAATATTTCCTTGCACTTAGTCGTTGCCAGGCAACGGAAAGTAACTGTTAGGAAATATTTATTTTTGTACTGTAAGGAAATATTATGTACTGTAAGGAAATATTATTTCCTTACAGTTATTTATAAACTAAAAAAATGATTGAGAACAAGTTTTTCGAAAGTTTTTCTTTGAGTAATTTTCGATTTTCGGAAAAATAGTATGTATACCTCGTAGGAAAAGCCACATTCCCCGACTCCGTATTGCCAGTCTCGGCTTACGCCTCGACAGGCAATCTTTACGGTCGTCCGGGAATGTTCAGCTTTTCCTACTAGGTACACAATGTACTATTTTTGTAAATTCTATGGAGTATACGTATACTGTAGAAGACATATAAAGGCATATGGCTACTGGTGAGACCTCGTTTAAGAACCATAAATGATTTGAAAGAGTACGTTCTGGTTCTGAGTGACGTTAGGTATACCAGTTTGGAACCAGTCCAGAATTGCTCTGCAAAAATAATACCAACTCACCTCTACACCAGCTTTGCGGAAACGCACCAGAGGTGGTGCTTCATGTCCGATATCTGCTCCAGGATGCAGAAGGGCGTCAAGCAGGAGGGAGGACGGCCCGCGAGCTCTGCCTTCTAACCCGGCTGCAAGTTGGGCGATGTCTTCGCTGAAAAGGCAACGGCCGGCGGCAGGCGCCAGCCGAGCTGCCAGCAGCTCATCAGGGTGACGCCGACGGGTAACATCTGCGCTGATGAAGGGCACCCGCCCATCCAGCATGAGGGACAGTGATATTGCAGCGGGACCATTGCCTGGAAAATCGAAGGGTTTTTGTGCTTTTAAAAATTGAACCATCGCATGCTCCATTTAACTGTTGGTCAGTACTTCCCAATAAAACCTTATTTAGGTATAAAATATATCGTAGAAAATCTAGCTATTGGAGTAAGCAGTAGCGTAGCTTCAAATGTTGCCTCCGCCCCCTCCCACATGATGACTCGATTTTGGACCCCTTTACCTCACGTAACCCCATTTCAAACATATTATGAATTATCAATGGATCAAAGACCAGGACAAAAATACAAACCAAGCTAAAGGATAAGATAATGAAAGAAACCATATTGTTAGAAAAATAATGGGCCCAATGTTTTTTGTTTGATATAAATATTGTTTACTGTAAAGGCGTATATTTTCAAATTTTTTTTAACAATTCAGAAGTGAGATTTACCGCGCTAAAAACAGGACGATGAGTAACGTGAGTGATCAAAGTGACTATAGTGACAATGAAACGGAAGTGGGCCGTTATGTAAAGAGGCGTCGCTTCGCAAAGGATGATACGCTACCAGATCTTGAGACCTTAGTTGCGGAAAAACTGCGTCAAGTCCTGCAAGGCGAAAGTTCTTCTAATGCATATCAAAACCACAAACTACAAAAAGTGACGCCTAGAACGGAGCTCGTTCCCTTATTTAACGCAGAAAACACTGAATTAACCGCAACAAACAGGTTACATAAAATTGAACAAATTGGACAAGTTAATAACTGGGATGATGACACCAAATCGTTCTGCATGCAATCCCGATTTATTTATTTATTTTATTTAATTCATGTTATTACACAATATAGTGTTTACAATTATTGTCAAAAGTTGCATTATATAAAAAATATAATTCGGAATATAATCAAACATTTACGAGTACATACTACAGACAAATAATAACAACAAAAAATGGTAAAAGGCAAACATTACAGAGACAAGACTTGGACTTAGCCGTTAAGGAACTCATCTATAGAATAGCAAGCTCTTTCTATAAGAATTTTATATATTTTGTTTTTAAAATTTGATAAGCCAAGCCCCCTGTAGTCAAAATCTAATTTGTTTAGGAATTTAGGACCAAAATAATTTTTGCTGTAGCGGCTGGCGTTGAGCCGCAGATGGTCAATACGCAGATCTCTTTGATTTCTGGTATTATAATCGTGGAATTGGTTGTGCTGGCTATAGCTCTGTGTATTCTTAAAAGCAAGTACTAAGGTATGTATAATATACAGACAAGGACAAGTTAATATTCTGTTTCGTCTATATATATCTCGGACATCTTCCCTGAACCCCTTGTTGAAGATAATTCTGATAATTTTACGTTGTAACTTAAATACACAGTCACTATGCGGAGAATGCCCCCAGCAAGTGATTGCGTATGTCATGTGTGGTACAATAAGTGAGTGGTATGCTTGCATGATAATAGATCTATTGGTGATATTTTTTAGGTTTCTAATTAGAAATATATTTTTAGTCACCTTACTTGTAACATAATCTACATGAGAGGCCCAGGACAGAGTTGGTTCCAGCATTACACCAAGAAACTTTATATTTTTGATACTACTATCGTTAAGTGTTATTTCTCTAAGACTGAATGTCATTACTGTAGTCTTATCTGCGTTTAGGCTCAGGCTGTTGGTTTTAAACCACTCTTCGCGCCTGCGCGTCCCTCAACCCAACCATCGCAGTGTTCTCACTTTTATGTGAACTTAAAGGTCGCATCGTCAACGAAGAGCAGAAGTAAGGCCCCCCGCAGGGCTCCCTCGAGATCGTTTATAAAGATCAGGAAGAGTATCGGGCCCAGAATGGAACCCTGAGGCACGCCACTGACGACGTCGGCCATGCTGGACTTTATACCGTTTAATTCAACATATTGTTGGCGACCGTGCAAATACGTTTGAATAAGGTTGCAAGAAGTGTTGTCCAAGCCATAATACTGAAGCTTTTGAATGAGTGATGCGTGAGACACGCAGTCAAAAGCCTTGCTCAGGTCACAGAAAAGGGCGCTAACAAAATCTCCGTTTTCAAAACCAGTCACCATGTTTTCAATAAAGACGTTTACAGCGTCCGAGGTAGATCTTTTTGACCTAAAGCCGAACTGTTTGTCATAAAATATGTGATTGGTTTCAAAATGCTCTACCAGTTGGTTTTTAAGGACGGTTTCATATACTTTAGAAATAACTGGCAAGATCGAGATCGGCCGATAATTGTTTGTGTCGTCCAGCGAACCCTTCTTATGGATAGGGGTGACTTTGGCAATTTTAAACACCTGTGGATATACCCCTTCCTTTATACATAAATTAATTAATTTAGTTAAATAAAATCCTGGGTTTCGACCAAAAGTTATATTATTTATTTTTTTGTGTTGGTATACAAAATAAATGCCATTTATCCATATACAAAATAAATGTCATTTATTTTGTAGGACGTAGTTTACAAAAAGTGACATTTAAAAACATTATTATAACTTAAAAACAATGTACATCAGTAAACATTAAAAAAAAACTTTTTTGATGTTTTTGAAAGCAATTGTTCTATGATAATGTTGTTAACAATATATGTGCATTGTGTAGGTGGTAGCAAAGGAGTCTATTGTATACCTGATGATGGCAAACATGCCGAAACGCGTCGTATAAACAACACAAAAAAATAAATAATATAACTTTTGGTCGAAACCCAGGATTTTATTTACAGGACCAGGAAAATTTTAAAATTTAATTTAGTTAAAGGCAATATTAGTACGTTTTACATATTTTTAACTGAATCGGTATTAAAACCGTAAGTATCAAAACTTTTCTTATTTTTTAAATTACTTATAATTTGCCCAATTTCAATGAAGCTAAAATAGAGACAAATGTACCTGATGCGGCAAATTTGGACATAAACTGCGCAGCAATGTTGAAGAATGTTAACATGATGAAAGGGCAAGTACCAAATTATTTGTATGCTGTTACTGTTAATGTGACAGATTTTAATGGGTATTTTGACACTGGCAGTGAAATTAATGTAGCGCGTATGACCGTTGGGATGGACCTACAGCTGTCGCTTGATCCTTTTGAAGTCGCGAATGAATGCGAATGGCAAACAAACAAAAGGAAAGTATGAAAGTGAAATTTGATAGTAAACGTAAACGAAGTAAAATATACAAAAAGGGGGATTTAGTTCTATGGTCAGGGGCAAATAAAAACGAGAAAGAAATTAGTCGTAAGGTAGGCTATTATAAGTTTGGGGGGCCTTATAAAATTAACAAGGGGAGATACAAAATAAAAAAGAAACAAAATAAATATTTTTAAATAAAATAATTTATATAATATATAATAAAAGGTTAAATAGAATTATTGTTTTTAGTTTTTTATTGTTGATCAGTAAGTGTTTCGTTTATTTAATTTGTTTTAAATAAAGCGTAAATATGTTATTTTCATACTCCTTGAGGTTTTTTTCGAGCAAAATATGTAGGTATACAAAAAATATAATTTGAGTGTTTCTTCAACTTTCTTTGTTTATTTCCTATATTCAAATTTTGTCTGAAATTTTCCAATTTTTCCAATTTTTGGGCTTCGGAAAAAAACGGAAAAAACCTTGTTTTTTTCCAATTTTTCCTGTTTTTTTCCGTGACGTTAAACCTCTATTTATGACTAGGTACTCTATAGTTCTATAGTTATCCAATGCTTGACACTGACAGAAATACAATAGATGCTAGGGGCAGATTTTGCGAAAATTAATAGGCAAGGCCTGAGCCACTTTAATATTTAGCGCCATCTGTTACTTGTATCCAATATTGCTCTCATATCTTTATTATGAATGATTGTCACAAATTGGCTAAGTAAGGATTAAAAAAAACATATTTTCTTTTAACGTTTGTGGGCAGTTCGTACAGAGTGAAGCAACTACCTGCGTGTTCTTTGTAATGTTGGCTGAGACTGAGGTATACTTCAGCTCAAAATTCCTTACAGGTAAGTCAGTTGATCTTATAGTTATGTTGTAAAAAAAAACAGTATCATACGCATTTTTATAAATTTGTAAAATACTGATATAAGATAATAATAATTATTATTGTTATTGAACCATAAGAAATATTTGTCAATCGAGGGGACATAAAATGATTATTGTGTTGAAATACCGGGTAGACAGATTTTAGATATTTTTAGAGACATACCTAAAGTAAACTTGATAACAAAGTAAGTAAGTAGGTACTTAATTATTGTTGGGCAATATGAAGCATAATTTTAAATTATAATCTTAGATCATTAAGACTCAACGTACAGCACGTACGTGGTGATTCAACATTTTGACCCATAAAATGCCTTTTTTTCAATCTGTAGTGATGAACACGCATAATTTTAAACTTTTGCTCAATACAAAGTTTAAGTTGGATTATTCTCTATGTACTATGTACTAAAGAAATACGTACGGCTGAGGCCAATTTGAACTTGTAATGTCTTGGGGATTTCTGAGTGGCCATCCGGCTACATCGGTAGCCGCCAACTGCTTTTGTCTTCCTTTCCTTCACCATTGGCTCTTTTGAAACGCGATGTGCGGGGCGGGAAAGGGCGGTAGAGGTGTTGCAGGATGTCGCTGGATCTCCCTCATTTCGGCATAGAGTTCAGACGGTCTTGCAAGTTTAAATTGGCTATGACTGTACTTCGTGATGGCTTCAGACAAATGCTTTTAATTCAAATTCTATTCTATGTATAGCCATTGTGATAAATATTTTAAAATAATGTTGGTCTTAAAATGTTAATAATTACTTAAATTAAAATTTGTATTGACCAAAAGTTGAAAACTATGTGTGTTGCTCACTACAGATCGAAAAAAAACATTTTTCATAACAAAAATAAAAACTAAGAAAATAACCAGTGGCGTAGTATCGGGGGGGGGGGGGGAGGAGGCTGGGCGAGTTGGCTATAGCCTCCACCACAGAATAAATAGCTTCACAACAGAAGCGTCCATAAAGACATGTGTTAAAAATAAGCGAGCCTCCATTTCAATTTACACAAAAATAACCAATAACTTATACATAAATTTGATCCTAATACAATCTCTTTGCAATGTGGATTAATATAAAATCAAATAATGTCTACTCGCACCTCAATTCCTTGCATGCTAACAAAGGACCAGGGCCTGATGGTCTACCCCCACTATTGCTCAAGCATTGCAGTTTCGTGCTGGCCCATCCCTTACACATTATTTTTAATTCATCTCTTACTAAAGGAACTTTTCCGGATTTCTGGAAGCTGAGCTACCTAACGCCTATACATAAATTGGGGAAGAAGGATTTGATACCAAATTATAGGCCAATTAGTATCTTGAGTGCTATCCCTAAGGTTTTTAAACTTATACTAACCAAATATTTAACTTCGGTACTGAGCCCATACGTTATCTCAGAGCAGTTTGGCTTTCAGACTGGTAGAAACGCTGAGCTTAACCTGCTAACATATGTTGACTTTGTCTCGTATGCCTTGGAGAGGGGATCTCCGGTGCACGCTCAATCTACACGGACTTCTCCAAGGCTTTCGATAGGGTTAACCATGCTGTTTTGGTATCCAAGCTGCGGGACATGGGTGTTGGTGGTACTTTTCTTTCCTGGATAGAGAGCTACTTAACGGATCGTTCTCAAATTGTTAGATTCAACGACTTTATGTCCAGAGATATACATGTCCCTTTAGGAGTTCCCCAGGGGTCCCATCTGGGACCTCTGCTCTTCAATTTGTTTATTAATGACCTAGGATCGCAGCTTGAACACAGTCACTTTCTTCTCTTTGCGGATGACTTGAAGCTATACATGGAGATTTCCTCATCTAGTGACTGTTTAAAACTTCAGTCTGATTTAAATCAATTAGTGGCTTGGTGTACCCGGAATGGCATGGAGCTGAATGCCTCCAAGTGCCACTCTGTCACCTTTCATAAGTCAAGGGCAGCTTTCGAACAGCCCTTACTTGATCGGAAACACTAATCTTTCTAATGTTCCAGAAATAAAAGATTTGGGCGTTGTTATGGACTCTAAACTTACCTTCATACCCCACATCCAGGGCACTTTATCGAAGTCTTTGCAGCTCCTCGGATTTATAAAAAGTACTACCCGTGAATTCACTAATGTTGGTGCAGTTAAGCTCCTATATTGCTCATTGCTGAGAACCCATCTCGAATACGCTTCTTGTGTCTGGAATCCTTGTTATAACATACACATTCAGAATATAGAAAAAGTTCAGCATAAATTCTTAAAATACATATCTTTCAAACTTAGCTCACCACAATTGACATATCCCCAATTAGAACATAACATTCAAATTAGAACCCTCAAGGAAAGTCTGGATCTAAGAGATCTAAAAATGCTTTATAATTTGCTACACAACAGATATACCTGTCCCCATCTGCTGAGCAGGATAGGTTTGCATGTGCCGTCAAGGGAGACTCGCCAAACAAACACTTTCTCAATACCTGTCCATAGGACTAACTACGGTCAAAATAGTTTTCTTACAAGGTCAGGCAGACTTGCCAACGAGCATCCCAGACTTAACTTCTTTTCCAATGGCTCGGCCTTCATAAAACAATTGCACACTATTGTTTGAAAACCTTGTATATACTCGCGGGATACCTACATCATTATACAGTACTTGCATTCATATATTATGCACTGTGTTTGAACAATTTAGATATAAGATTACCTGTTACTATATTTGTTAAGTTGCTTCATGTACCCCTACATTGTGAAATTGGGCAATGCCCGTTAATAAATAAATAAATAAATAAATAAAAATGCGCACAATGTTTATCCCTTTAGAAGATATTTCGCGTCAAAGCGAGCATCCTTTTGACACACGTCTTTATGGACGCTTCTGTTTTGAAGCTATTTATTCTGTGCCTCCACAAATATTTTTGGGGAAAACTTTTCTGTTTGAAAATTTAAACTACTTATTTCAATTCTATCAGCAATTTGTGCAACTTGTTTGAATAGGAATTTTTAACTTGTAGATAATTTTTGTTTATTTTGTTGACAAAACAGAATTCTGTATATAAGTTTGAATGACATTTTTCCAAAAAAGAATTGAAGCAGTTGGGTTTTCAAAATAAAATAGCAAAAATATAGAAAAGACCAAAAAAAATTACCGCCATTTTATTTACGAAATATTTTTCGCTTTATCTAATAGGTTCCTTCGAATCTTTTTCATTCATTTAAATTGACTGACCTTGAAAATTAAAAAAATTGCATGCGAAAATTTAATTTTAAGTGAAATGGAATAATAAAGTTTACTTCGAAGTAAAATTTTGGTAACAAGTTTAATTTTTCACCCTACCCCTTTCCTAGAAAATCCACTGCCACAATAACCACCATTATTACTAATTTTACTACAACTAAATCTGTTATGAAAGTTAGCTTCCCCAGTTTTAAATGTCACGCTAAACCACTGAAAATAACACATATTAAAAATGTGAAATATGTATAGGGTGTTCTTAGTGCTACAAATAAGTAACAGTTTATAGAAAGAAATAAAATCAGTGGGTGGATAGTTTTTGAAAAAAAAACCTGCTTATTTCCGAAAAACATTTATTGTATAATATGTGACAGACACCCCCGAACAGGCCATAAGTTCAGCTACATAGGCCCTTTACAGACCATAAATTTCGGAACTTAATCTCAAATAACTCCTACCTATACCTACATTTTATAATCCGGCCACTATAAATATGGAACTTTGAAGAGTTATTCTTTATCAAAATTCCATTTATGTTTCTGTGTTACATATCGAATTGATTAGATATTGATATTATACAGGTGTAGTGCCTTTAACTTTAAAACGTTTCGAACCTTTTAATAAAGAATCCCAGGAAGGAGTCAAACCCAAGTAGCATCACCCAAGTAGCATCGTAGTGATGAAACTTATATCGCCTCTTCTACCGAGTGGCCATTACGTAATCATCACTAAATCTACAACTTTGCAGTAAGATTTACTTTATTTTCTACGAGAATAGTGGTAATCACGTCAATTTCACCGCTAGTAATCACTATACAGTTTCATAACATTTTAGTGGTGCTTAAGGTGATTGGAACGTCGTGATTACTACCGAAAATCACCTTAAAGTTCTTATGCTTTCAAAGTGGAAAATGGAAGTGACGGCAACCAAACTGTATCACAAAAACATATCTTAGAGGTGGCGACAACTTTAGCATGCGCGTGATAGTGGCGGCCACGTTTTGGTCACCTCTACTAAACCTTGAAAGTGGCGAAACTTGTTGGTGATAACTAGTGGTCATCGCCAAGTTTTTGCCACTTGTAGAAGAGATTTTCACGTTCGCATATGACATCAAAGCCACTACAAAGTTATCATTACCATCAAAAATCACTCTGTAGTGACTGTCACTATCAAGTGAGGCTTCCTTGCTGTTTTGTTGTATGAGCGTGCATATTTCTGCTCACGCAGTGTCAATGTGGCGAGTGTAGTGCAGTGAGATTTAGTGTTCATTCTTTGAATTAATTATTCGATGTGTGCGATTTAAATACGAGTATAGTGTTTAAGTCGAGTAGTCAATATGAACAACACGATGATCCACATATTACACTTTGGGAAAGCAGGACCTGCTTCCAGAATATTGTCGCTTGAAGAGGTGTGACAGCAGTGTAAGCTTCTTAGGGATAAGAATCTTTAACAAGCTCCCACAGTACCTACTCTGAGCTGCCACTTCCAAAATTTAAAAACTATTAGATAAGTAATTTTTGCTACTCAATGCTTTTTACTCGGTGGATGAATTCTTGAATAAAACCTTCGCCTAAATACCTAAGTGTTTGTTATTGTGGATTTATTATTGTAAATTTATTTCGAGATTTTAACTAAATGTAAAATATGTACTATGTAAGTGCCTGTTTGTCTTATTATGCTTAATGTAAGTATCATACACAAAATAAAGAATTTGTATTCTAATAGTCGTTGCGAATGCTTTGTTCCCTAAATTTTGAGGTTATGGAAATTGACACTCGCGCGTGTAGAGATGATGGTGGCTGCAGTGGTGTTTGTGAAGTGGCCGCCACTTTCAAATAGTGAAATAAGTAACTATGAAGTGGAATAACGCAGTTTCCGCCACTATACGACCACTAAGGTCAAGTAACAAACACCTCAAATACGCAAATGTATGTGGAAATCACATTAAAGTTATATTTTAGACAAGACGCCATATTTAAGAATGAGATTTATGCCGCCATTATGACAAAATGAACAGGCTACTGAATAAAAATTAATTTATCGTCAATTCATTAAAATACAGAATATTTGTAAGTAAGTATTGGTTTTACGTGACCAGGAATAATAAAAAAAAATGTTTGCGGTATGTAGGTAGATAGATATGTTTAAAAAAGTGTGCTCCTCACTTTTTATTTTATTTTTTGGAAATATTGAATATTGCGGGAGAGCGTGCTCATATTTCGAGCTACAACGTCTATGTTTGAGAGTAAACTTGAAATCGTTTTGTTTTTATCCCCATCTCCTAATAAAATTAAAATAAAATAAATAATCATAGTAGTTATATTCCCGATTGACACAGTCAATCTCAGTAATTTCGAGTTGGTGGGAGAAAGGCAGGACATAATAACGTATGTACCTAAATAAGTTGAACGAGAGAGACCAAGTGACATGGTAAAAGAAAAAGGCAAGTAGCCAAGTATCACGTAGGTGGCCTCAAAGGTGGCTGCCACTACACGCCCATGTTTTTGCCACGGAAGTGCCATGTGGCTGGAACGTAATGGTATAAGTTGCAAAAACGTGGTGGCAACGTGGCAGCCAAGTTATAGAAAGGTTCCTATAGCGTGTCGACCACTAGTGATAAACACTTTTAAGTTTCTACGGTAGTGGTCGTTACGTGGCGCCCACTAAAAATGCTACTTGGGCATAGTGATGAAAACTTATATCGCCACTTCTACCAAGTGGCCATTAAGTAATCACCACTAAATCTACAACTTTGCAGTAAGATTTACTTTATTTTCTACAAAAATAGTGGTAATCACGTCAATTTCACCGCTAGTACTCACTATACAGATTCATAACATTTTAGTGGTGCTTAAGGTGATTGGAACGTCGTGGTTACTACCAAAAGCGTGTATTCACTTGCAACAAAATGCTCCAAACGTGCAGAACACGCCGCACGCGCCGCGCAGAATGCAACAAATATTATAGTGCTGTTTGGAGTGTTAGCTATGTTCGCCACGTTCTCGGCAACACCTGGTAGCTGCTGTAGAGAGATGGGCGCAGATGATAACGTGGTAGTGGCTGCCGGCGCTCTTTTGATTATAGATGCTTTAGCTATCAATAAAAAAAAGAGATATAAGAAAAACCCGAGAAAAAAGAAAAGTGTGGACAAGACGTAATTTTTTTACAACATAAAAATGTGGCACTGTTCCGGGGTATGGATATCATCTACACTTGCAAAATTTTACGAAGATGGCTGCAGAAGATTGTGAGAAGTTGATGTGATTAGTTGTATGTTTTGAAACAACAAATGCTGCGAACAGGGCAATCGCTGCGAACAAAGCAAACGCTGCAAACACCCGTACCCACTGCGCACCAGCGAACAACTAATTCCCTTTGTGCAAATGTGGTTTACCGACAAGCTTCAGAAAATGTTTTGCGCGTTCGTGCAGCACGTTTGGCGGGGTGTACTCACTAGCAAATTTGGCGCAGATGTGCGGCGCATTCGGAGGAATTTGTTGCAAGTTGCCTATAAAGTTCTTATACTTTCAAAGTGGAAAATGGAAGTGGCGGCGACTAAACTGTATCAATAAAATATATCTTAGATGTGGCGACAACTTTAGCGTGCGCATGCTAGTGGGGGCCACGTTTGGGTCACCTCTACTAAACCTTGAAAGTGGCGAAACTTGTTGGTGACAACTAGTGGTTGTCGCCAAGTTTTTGCCACTTGTGGGAGAGATTTTCCCGTTCGCATATGACATTAAAGCCACTATAAAGTGAACGTTACCATCAAATTTAAGCATGTAGTGATCATCACTATCAAAGTGCAGCTTCCTTGCTGTTTTGCTGTACTTATATGCGTGCATATGTCTGCTAATGCAGTGTCAATGTGGTGATTGTAGTGTAGTGAGATGAAGATAGATAAATAAATAAATAAAAACATGCTTTATTGTCTGAAGAATACAATGAGTCTTATTGACAAAGCTAGGTATCATCCGGAGTAACAACCACAAAAGTGGTTGGCATAAGGAAGATAAGAAACATAGCACAACATATTAATTTAAAGATCAAACACACTAAGCCCCTAGACTAAAAATACCATAGGGTAAACATTAAAATACTTCATCATAAAATTCTTGCAGACTGTAATATGGTTTGCCTACCAGGAATTCCTTGACTGCGTTTCTAAAATGTTTCTGGGGGAAACAATTTCTCAGTTCTGATGGCAGGTGATTATACATTTTAATGCTTTCATATATTATGGAGTTTTTTGTTAGGGAACTTTTAGGTATGGGTAGATATATATTATCAATATTGCGAGTGTCATGAGCATGGTTGCAAGGTCTATTACGAAACTTTTTATAAACAAGTGACACGGTTTCCAGAATAAATAGTCCAGTAATAGTTAAGATTTTTTCCCTGATAAAAAGAGGTCTACAGTGGCTACGTATTGTGGCCCTACAAATAGCCCTCTTTTGTAGTCTAAATAAGAAGTTAAACAAGTACTGGGAGCAAAAACCCCAGAATGCCAATCCATACCTGAGATGAGTCTCAACCAGCGCAAAATAGCTCTATGCCTTGCCACAGCTGGACCGAGCTTCGCAGATATGATTCTAATTGCATGACAACCAGAGGCAACCCTAGCACCAAGAGCATCGATGTGTTCATGAAATATCAGATTAATGTCAATATACAAACCCAGAAATGTATTACTTGTAGCATTAATATGTAATGCATCTAGGGTTGCCAACTCACTGGTTTCGTAAATTGGGATACTGTGTTAAAAAAATCGGGATCAGACGAAAAAAATTGAGACACTTTTTTTTTCAATTTTTTTTATTTAAAATAGTGTATAACAAAAGTATTATCACAGAAATTCGTAGTAGATTTTCTGTGGTATAATTTTATTTTATTACCCGAATGTGCCCGAATAGACTTGGGACTCTCATGTTGTTGCGGCCAATGGTAGGGTTTCTGGTGATGGTGGGAGTAGGGAGGGATAGCAAAAGCATAAATTAATAATCCTCCGCCCTTGTCTTCCCCGACTCCGTTTGACGCCATGAGTGTAACCGTCGATGGATCAATCAACGGTTTAACCCGTGACCTGTTGGCTGTGTGAGTGAGTGAGCAAGAACACCCACCAAAGTAAAAGGTGGTTGAGGGGAGCTTTAGCGGTTTCCTTTTTCTCAACTTGATTTCCCCTATATATAGTTCAAATTGTGTGTGTAATAAAAGTTGTATGTGGGCATAAGGCACAATAGCAAAAACATAAGTCATGCTTTCATTGTTTGTGGAAAATTTTAAAGTTGCGGGAAAATAGAGTCCCGCAGCAATACTGCGCGGGACGCGGGACAGAGGGGTCGAAATCCGGGACATCCCAGAAAATTCGGGACGGTTGGCAACCCTAAATGCATCCCCATTAAGGGATAAAGTGGCAGCGTGAAATTTAAAAGAAAGTAAATTAGTTTTTTTGAAGTTTAGACACAAATAATTAGCATCACACCATGCCTTTATTACCTTAAGTTCTCTTTGAACAGTCTGTTCTAATGCAGTGGTATCACCCCCCATCCAATAAAGAACTGTGGTGTCGTCTGCAAAGAGGGTGAAACACCACAGATATTTAGTCCCGCTAAGTCGTTCAAATGTAATAAAAACAAAAGGGGGCCAGGGTTGCCATTCTAATTTTGCTTTAAAAAGGTGACTTCAGTGACCATTTCTGAGAAAAAATGTTATTTTTAAGTGGCCCCTTTAGAGAAAAAAAGTGACTTTTAGTGACTTTCGGCCATGTCTTCCTAAAGGAATAAATTAAATATTTGAAAATGTTTTGGAATATAGATAGGTATCGGTGTGGCAGTAGCAAATGACATGTATAAGATTTTGTAATTTTCATTTAAACCTATACAAGTAGAGTAACTCATTAGAAAATATAAAACAAAAGAAAAATAAATAAAAATAAAATAAATAACTACATAACACTTTGGAGTTTAGAAGGAATTTATTAACGCATCACGTAGGTATATCAAATGTATCTATCACTAATATAAAAAAATAAATAACATTTTCACAATAATAAGAAATAAATAACATTTTCTTACAATAATAAACACCCCGTATAACTATATTTTTATTTTATTGTTTTTGGTTTTTTGGCATAATAATCAAGTATTGAAGCTTTTCTTGTGGTAACAGTTACATATCTGCTTATCTTTTATCTCATTACTGGTTTTATCCGCATTTTTTACGCAGTTCTGCTGCTCCTTTTAACATTACTCTGGCCAAAGCAATTTCATCCATATTATTTTTGTCTATTGCCTTACTTAGGTGCTGACCAGCCTCTATAAACATTTTTTCGACTCGCTTCTTTTTTCTTCTTCAACTTTATACAGGGTGGTTCACTTTTATGTGGTAGGACTTTAACATTAGATAGAAAAAGATAATCTAAAATGAAAATTTTATATCAACGTATATCGGGGAAAGCTTAGTTTCCGAGATACAGGGCGTTGAAGTGTTGGAAAAAATATGAAGTATTTTTTACACTGTCCGAACCAGTGGAGATATTTAAACCAAATTTGATGTGTAGTACCACCTTTTTGACTACGATATTTAGTGATAATATGAAGGTCCTGAAATAACCAGTGGTGGAGTTATGGGTTTTCACTATCACTAAATTTAAAAAGTAATTAGTACGGACCTGTCTCACATCAACGTAAATTTTTTTCGTAAAGTTCTTTCAATTCTCTACAAAAAGTGTATCTTGACATTTTTTTGTATCTGCCACGGTTGTGTAGTAAATAAATTATTTCGTTTCCATCTCAGCCTTTTTTGCCTAAAAATGTGTTTTCTAAGATTATTGATAAATATCGCAAATAACAGAAATTAATTATGGAACACTTATCGGATTCAGCTATTTTATTTTTAATTTTATGGAAACAATTTTAAAAATAAACTGGCACTTGGTTTGAGGTACATTACTTTATTATCATTTTAACATTTTTATCAAATCTGTATTATTTCTTAATAATTTTTATAATTCTAAATTTGTAGAATTCTAAATTATACCACGACGAGTAAAACATGATTCTTCCGCCCATAAAATGTTATTTAAAAATTGTCTTATTTCCTTTGACTACAAAATCCATCGGCAAAATACTAATGTCCTTTCTGCATCGCCGTACTGGTGAAGATAAGTGTGCCATGGAAAAGAAAATCTTATTGACAGTTAATAATACAATAATCTGTCATCCAGTAGATGAAAGTAGCAGCGCCGCAGTTTGTCTTTCTTAATAATTAAAATGCCGTTCCAATTTACAAATGAAGAGCAGGCTGACATCCATTTCTGCTATGAAGTTGCAAATGGGAACTCTGCGGAAGCAGCCAGAGAATACCGGAGGCGATTTCCAAATAGGCGCCATCCGCGTCCCTCAGTGTTTGTTAACATGCACCGGCAATTCAGAACTCGCGGTCTGAGAACTAGAATCGTCGAACGAGGAAATGAAAACAATATCCAACAAGTCAGACGCAACAATGAGATTCTTCGTGAATTCGATGGGAATCTTACAACAAGTAGCAGAAGAGTGTCAGTGGCCCTACGTTTCAAAGTCTGCAATTTTGCGAGCTTTAAAAAGAGATCACAGGCATGCGTATCATCTACAACCCGTACAAGGTTTAAGGCCCGGCGATGCAGAAAGAAGATTAGTGTTTTGCCGATGGATTTTGGAGTCAATTGAAGGAAATAGACAATTTTTAAATAACATTTTATGGACGGACGAGTCGTGTTTTACTCGTCGTGGAGTAGTAAACTTTCATAATCAGCATATTTGGGCACAAGAAAACCCACATGCAATCCGGCCAAGAAATTTTCAGGTCGAATTTAGTGTCAATGTTTGGATTGGACTGTACAACCATCATCTGTTTGGACCCTTTTTTTTGCCACAGCGAGTGAATGGTGACAATTTTTTGGAGTTTTTAGTAGCTGAGCATAATAATATGTGGGAAGACATTCCTTTAAACTTAAGATTGTTGGCTTGGTTCCAACTTGACGGCTGTCCTGCACATTTTCACCGAAATGTGAGGAACTGGTTAAATAATAACTTTCCAAATAGGTGGATCGGACGAGGGGGACCGGTCGCTTGGCCACCACGTTCTCCGGACATAACACCTCTGGACTTCTTCGTATGGGGATTTTTAAAAGAACAAGTCTATGCGACTCCTGTAGAAACAAGGGAACAACTTATTGATCGTATCAGAAATGCGTGCGATGAATTGAGAAATGGCAATTTAATCGATGCTGTTCAATCCGTTAGGCGTCGAAGTGAATTATGTGTGCAACAGAATGGATCACATTTTGAACAATTGTTGAATGTTGTACAAATTTAGAATTATAAAAATTATTAAGAAATAATACTAGATTTGATAAAAATGTTAAAATGATAATAAAGTAATGTACCTCAAACCAAGTGCCAGTTTATTTTTAAAATTGTTTCCATAAAATTAAAAATAAAATAGCTGAATCCGATAAGTGTTCCATAATTAATTTCTGTTATTTGCGATATTTATCAATAATCTTAGAAAACACATTTTTAGGCAAAAAAGGCTGAGATGGAAACGAAATAATTTATTTACTACACAACCGTGGCAGATACAAAAAAATGTCAAGATACACTTTTTGTAGAGAATTGAAAGAACTTTACGAAAAAAAAATTTACGTTGATGTGAGACAGGTCCGTACTAATTACTTTTTAAATTTAGTGATAGTGAAAACCCATAACTCCACCACTGGTTATTTCAGGACCTTCATATTATCACTAAATATCGTAGTCAAAAAGGTGGTACTACACATCAAATTTGGTTTAAATATCTCCACTGGTTCGGACAGTGTAAAAAATACTTCATATTTTTTCCAACACTTCAACGCCCTGTATCTCGGAAACTAAGCTTTCCCCGATATATGTTGATATAAAATTTTCATTTTAGATTATCTTTTTCTATCTAATGTTAAAGTCCTACCACATAAAAGTGAACCACCCTGTATAAAAATATTTGCGTCCAAATTCTATGTCCGCAAAAAAGTAAAGTTTTTTTGTCATAACCTCCAAACTGAAGCAAAATATTTCAAAATAAAAGTTGATTTTTTATTCGACAAACTACTATTCTTACATGCTATACGGAACACACAAAAATTCTAACGTACAAAAAAGTTTTAAAAAACGATCTGAACACTTTAAGGAATGAAAGCTTACTTTATTTTAAAACAAAAAGTGTCTATACAGGTCTTAAATGGCTTCATTTTGAAAATTCAGTGTTGAAAAATGTTGAGGCAATGGTTGAATTAAAAATAATTTAATGCTTTCAAAATATCTAAACAGCTGTTAATGGGTGCCGTTTTAATTAAAAAAATAAGCACAAAAAAATCCGTGTAAATTCAATACTTTTTCTGAAATTAGTCGAAAATCAGTAGGTATTCCAAAGTTTTTTTCATTTTTTTCGGAAATGGCTAATTCAATTGAAAAATGTGGAGAGGTGTCTTGAATTTGATACGACTTGGCATTTTCAAATTATTAAAGAAAAACTTTATAAAAAATCAACACCCTGTATTTTCTAAACGATAGCCTTTCAGGACCTATATTTATTTATATTAACTTTTTGTATTAAAATTTTAAAATCAATTAACCCTTTCGGGACCGGACCCGGACGAACACGCATATAAAAGTTGGGTCAGTGGGACCGGAACCGACTATAAACGCAAGCAGGGAGGCATGAGAAAGGACTGGAACCGGACGGACACGCGTTGACTACAGATACATTGGAACGCCTACTTTACATTGGTCATGCCCCCAATTAATGTCATTGGCTGATTTTCTAGTAATGGCATCTAGTTGGGTGGTCCTTCTCGTAAAAAAAAAACTTACTTGTGCACTTAAATACATTAATAAAATCGAACACAAGCTCATTTGCATGTGGGTGCATGCAAAAAATGATTTATATTGTGAAAATATCTGTTGTTATGGAATGACTGTTTTGCAATTAAGGACCGGAACCGTACATACACGCATGCGCTTGCTGCTGTGGTCCACTGGGCACAGATCCTCAGGCGGCCGCAGTCCCGAAAGTGTTAAGCTATAATTACTCCTAAGTTTGTGTACATAGTACATACGTCTAACTTAATTAACGCCCTGTTTGGGTAAAACTACTACTTACATTACAAGATGGAACAGATCGTATTTAGCTTAGATTCTATATATTAACTTTTTTAATAGGTATAGTATTTCTAAAGTCACTTGAAACAGCCTAAAAAAAACTCATAATTGGCGTCATAAAAAGAATATAGGACATAAGCGTCACGCAGTTTTCAAAAATATACATATTCTACAAGCAACATAATATTTCACTTTTAAGGTTTTTTTAAGGTTGTCGTCAAACACAACGTAAAGGTTAATGCACCATATAATATTGTCAAAAGGTCTCTAAAAACCTATATCGATTATAACTATTCACGCAAGTATATCCTAAGACCTTAGAAATTATGGCACGCCTATCCACCGCATTTCACTGAACAAGTGGACAGCCGTCGAACAGTGTAGCCCATGCAAGTATTGGTGATATTATATTTCGACATCCAGTCCGAAGACATCCATTTATTTACATGTCTGCCTCTGCGGATTTCCGAGCCCGAGTGTTTTATAGATATGTTAAGGGAAAAAAATGGCCCGTCGACAATGGTGTCCCCACCATCACGCCTCGTGGCTTCCTATCTCTGGTGCCGCCATTTCTTGCTCATTCGTTTCTCGGGCTCCGAGCGAGTGTGACGTACCTGCGTGTGGTGCCGGCGTGAGAGACCGCGACCAGACCAAGAGGCAACCCCAACGGCTCAGAGACTAAGCCACGTAGGTAGCAATACATAATCTAACTTTATCCCCTTAGGTAATAGGTAAAAACGCCTCCAGAAGCGCATCAAAAAGATGGCTGCTCGGGCGTCTTCGGCACGCTCGAGCGCCCACCCACCAGTCACCAATCGCACCGACGCACCGTTCTGGATCGCCTAGATCCCGCAGGCACGCCAGCGCCATAAAGCGCCGCCCTCGGCGTTCTGGTTCTCAGTCAGGAACGCCTCCGACTCCCACGGATAGAGGGTGCTGCAAGCAGCAAGCTGGTCATCGAGAGATGCGTCCGCCTGCCGTTGCACGTGACAGCGCTAGCAACCGTCACAGACGCAGACGTTCCATGTCGCCCGCTCCGAGATGGCGCCAGTCTCCACCGCAGCGACAGGTCGACGCACCGGCTTCTTTAAGCCGCGCCTCCATCGACCACCGATGCACTTCATTAAGCCGTCGCGTGTCTCCTGCTTCTTTAAGCGGGCGGATGCCACCGATACTCTCCTTAGAGCTGTCTCCCGAGAACCATAGTCCTCCAGGTAGTAGTGACCGCTTACCACAGCAGGTGGAAGGACCAAGTGACGCGAATGACCTCACCAGACTACTCGCGAACGAGGCTAATATCCCTGCCCAACCCTCAGATAGCCTGCAGGAAGGGAGCACAATCAGATGGGGACATCTGGTGGCCAACGGCATACCGAAGGAATCAACAAATGCACTTTTGCAGAAAAACCCCGTCCCGGAAAATTGCTCTGTCCTTCAAGTGCCCATGTTGGATATTTCAACGGTTTTCTCAAAGGAATCGCTGCAGCGGTAGTGCAGGTAGGCAAAACATTATCCACTACACGTAAGTCTATCTTAATTTTTTCGAACAAACCTACGAGCATCCCTAGATAGTTGAGGGAGGACATCCTATTGCCTCTATGGGATTATGACCGTATTCTCGCCGACTTGCTACACCTTGGGTCATCCTCTAGGCGTGAGGCAATTACACCAACCCCTAGTGGGGGCATGGAGGAGCTTACCGAGAAGTCAGTTCCTTCGGAATTTAGTTTGGTCCCAATATATCCAAACAAGGTGGCAAAGTCTTTACTGAGCGCCAGTTAAAAGTTACTCTCAAGGTTGTAGAAAGGGGGGGGGGGGCAACCGCAGAGAGCAGCAGGGCTTGCGCCTTGACCCACTAAAAGACATAGAAAACTAGGTGAGAATCACTGCAGGCAAGCTTTCAAACTACTCCGATTTGTGTAAACACATTATTGACTCTTCAGTCATACTAGATTGGATCAGAGACTACAAGTTTCCCTTAGGAAAAAGTCCAGTACAAAGCAATCCTCCAAAAAAAGAAATACCATATCTCTGAACATCTACGTGGTAAATAAATGGATGTCTTCGAACTGAATGTCGAAATATAATTATCCGATCAAACTAACTTACCTGTGTAGTTCGATCGAAATTATATGAAACATCCAGTCCGAAGACATCCAGTCCCGCAAGTACTCCCACCCGTTTCTTTTTGGTAAAAACAGTCTTTAAACTGAATGAGCAAGAAATGGCGGCACCAGAGATAGGAAGCCACGAGGCGTGGTGGTGGGGACACCATTGGCGGCGGACCATTTTTCTTCTCTTAACATATCTATAAAACACTCGGGCTCGGAGATCCGCAGAGGCGGACTACGTGGTAAATAAATGGACGTCTTCGGACTGGCTGTTTCATATAATTTCGATCGAACTACACAGGTAAGTTAGTTTGATCGGATAATTAGGCGAGCATGCAGTAACTTGTTTTTACTACAATATCTATCTTCTCTGTATCCTTCATCTCTTTTTACTGCTACTACCAGGTCGGTTCAATATGGTTAAAAAAGTGTTTTGTCTTATATTTTATTGCCGAGATGCCTGTTCTCGAGCTAGAATGGTAAACTATAAATGAACTCACTTGGAACACAGTGATATACGGGGCGCGATCTATTTCATAGCATTTGCTACTGGTAAAAATACCAGACTTATCAGCAGAAATCACCCGTATAAAATTCAAAGGTTTTTTATGTGGTCAACGTCGACCTAATCAAGGAGGCAGCCAATAAGGAAGCGGGCGTAGCGATTTGATTGGTCGGCATTTCGGAGATTCATCGAACAGGAGTCGACTTGGGCTAGTTAGGCTAGTATAACCAGTGCCGTGCACGGAAATAAGGATTGCGCTTTATTTTAAGGATTTTGCTTTTGTGTATAGATTTTTGTGTGGTGTTGTTTTGTGTGAAACAAAATTATCGGTTTGCTTTGGTTTGAATTATTTCAAAGTTTATTTTATTATCTTTTAGAGCATTTAAATAAAATTTTTATAATATTATTAAGTGCCGCGGTTTTGTTTTACAAAGAAAACGTCACCCAAGCGTTTTTATGCTGTTACAAGTGACTTTAGAAATACTTTATACACGTCCATCAACTTGCCTTATCTTCTAGTGTCGCTGGTTCTTATTGCAAAAACAGATGTCAAACGACAATAAGTATTTCACTGCAATGGCTGTAACCGTGTTTTAAGTTTTAATAGAATAAACTCATGATACAATAAACATATTGTATCATGGAATAAACTCAATAATAAACACAGAGCACGTGGACACTAACCCATAAAAAATGATGGCCGTGCTATCCAATAGGCTAGCGAAATAGCGCGAAAATGGAAATTTTAAATATAGAGCCGCGTGGCCCGGCTTAAGCGGCAACCTCAGAGAAATATGGTTATTTCTCTGAGGCGGCAACCAGTGTTAGGTCGTTCGGCTATGCGGCAACGCGGCAACCTTCCGTGGGTGACAAGGCCAATAAAGTTACAGGTAAAATGCGACACAATCAAAATGTTAAAGAGTTTTGGGCTGAGACAAAAACTACACACACCTGCAAATTTAAAGATTTTATTTTCCGAAATAAGTGATTTTGCTTTTGGTGGGAACAAAATAAAAGATATAAGTCACTTATTGGTCACTAAGAAGTCACTTTTTTAAAGAAAGGTATTAATACACAAAACTGCACACACCGGCAAATTTGAATGTAAAGAAAAAGAGATAAAAATATATATTAAACAAAATGAATATTTAGTGTCCCCATTATAATTTTAAAAGAAATGGCTTGTGGCATATGGGACAAAATGTTTTGGTAATTGGCAACACCAGTAGTAATACAAAGAGAGTTCTAACCCACGACCTTGAAAAAAGCGTGCAAAGTGGCTACGTCATGCCCGAGGTCACGTGACGTCACCGGATGACCCCAGTTGACCCCTAGATCCTGATAGGTTAACCTTTGACCTTTGGGCCACGTGTGACCCCCAGTTGACCCCCCCCCCACTCCAACGGCGGGTGTCAGCCCCCACTCCAACGACGGGGCAACCCCCACTCCAACGGCTTGGTGGGGTGAGGTCTATATATTCGTGCGCAAGAGCAGTTTTCCCGTTATATACACTTACAATTTCCTACAGTCTGATTTGCCGAGTTCAAAATGCAGTCGTTCCTGAATCACCTGAACAAGAATTTGATCTTCAAGAAATTCGAAAGCGTTCAAAATATGGAGGTGGGTGAAAATTTTCAAATCACGAGCGTGGACAAAGTGAACACGCAATACGGAGAGAAGGTCTACGTCGAGTTCGAAGAATTTAAGACGGTGCTGCCGCAACGATACACGGCCGAGTTTACGCCCCAACGGATCGAAGAAATTAATAGGGATATCGGTAACGGAAGGAGGTATTACATGAAGAGTCTTGGACCCGTCGGCCGATCTACAAATATCGAATTTATTGTAGAACCATGACTCCTAGAAGGAAGCTGGAGTACAGAAGAAAACTGCAAAAATATTTGAAGAATTTAGAAGCATTGAAATATGAACTTATATTGTATGAAGTTAAAAGGAAGATAAAAAATATTAACTTATAAAATTCATTTTTAATAAACCTTTAAAAATACTTTGTTGTTTTTTTTTGTAAGTTTTGCGAGAATCTATGTTGATGGGAAAACATCTGAAGCATCATATAAAAACTCTTGCTCTAAACAATATCACGCTTTACGTCTATATAGCAAACACTTTGAATATAGCCTGTGTAAAAAATATGTGGGCGATTAAATTGTAATATGATATCTAATGATTTCAGACTTTTTTCGAGCGCTTTCTAGATTATACGCCAACCTATTTGCGCCTAGATAAAAATACCGTGACACGACTTTTTTGTTTGTTTATGAAAGAATGTTATGTTGCCTGCAGAAATGCAAGCTGTTTAAATAAGCGATCAACAATGTATGTGGGCGGAGAAAGGTAATATTATGCTTTTTTCGTGTAAATAAAATTCCTCGGACTATGCTGAAATAAGAACTGATTGTTTTTTAAGAATGCAATTAAAGTATGTGTACTCTAGAACGAAATGCACACCGAGCTACGGTGTAGAGGAGAAAGTAATGTAAGAAAGTTAGAAAAAAATATACTTACGAATTTATATCTTTTTTCATAGGATTCACTTTAATATTTCAGTTTGTTTAACTGAAAGGGAGCAAAATAAAAAAAAATAGTAGTAAAAAATATTTTATGTAAAAAAAATATAAAAACTTAAAAAAGGTATGCATATAATAAAAAAGAGTAAATAGAATATAAAATAAATCTTAAAAAATCAGGAACAAAAGAGGGAGAGAGAAGTGGGTGCTAGACTACGTAAAAGAGTACATTTAAAGAAAATTCTATAAACAAAATCTCTTCAATAATCTAGCACACATTGCCCAATCTTTTTCCAATTGGGCAATTTCTCTAATTCCCTTTTGCTCATCCTTTTCCAAACGTTCCATTTGTCGTTTCCTGTCCAACTGTTTCTCCCGTGCGGCTTGCAATTTTCGTTTCATGGCTAGCTGTTTTTGCTTCATTTCAACCGTTACCCCTTTGACGTATGACAACATGTCGCCAGCGAGTTCTTCGAACTCATCCTCACTATTCGTCTGGGTGGGCGGCATGGTGATCATGCTGAATACGTCATCATCGTACTCATCCTGCATCTTCATACGCTTTATACCTGTACCCATACCGTAGGACGCAGGCTGATCGCTCGAAGTTGAAAGTTGGGATACTGATGGACCCAATAAATCCTCCTCATTTAGCGGTAGGGGTGGTGAACAGTTAGTGGCGGTGGACTGAAAAAAAAAGTACCGAGTGATTCTTACAAAGAGCTTGGAAAGTCACAGTGCAATTTAAAATGTTTTCGACGTTCATAGACCTTTTAGCATCACAGTTTTAATAAAAATTCTTACTGGTTTGTGAAGACGTTTCCGACCGGATGCAGGTTGACCATGAGAAGTTGAGGGTTGAGACACCGGTGGACCCAAAAAATCCTCCTGACTCAACGGTGGGGGTAGACTGGTAGGGGCGGTAGGCTGAAAAAAATTATTAAGTGGTTATTTTAAAGAGCTTAAATATGCAAAGTGTAATTTAAAATATTTTGAAACTTTTTAGCACCTCAGTTTTGAGAAAAGTACTTACTGGTATTATTATATGACTGTAAACGACAGGTTTCCTGCCGGGCGCCGGCTGACCACAAGGCGGTTGGGATGCCAGGTCTAACAAATCCTTCGGATATAGCGTTGGCATATCGATAGAACAGGTGGTAGACTGAAAAAAAATATATGTATATTTACTGAGTGATTCTTGTAAAAAGCTTGGAAATTCAAATGCCAATTTTAAATGTTTTCATCGAACTTTTTGGCAAATCAATATTGATAAAAGTACTTACTGGTTTCTTCATAGATAACCTGTTGCTGGTCATGATGAACACTGGTAGTAGCACTGGATGAGAATACGCTCTAAAGGGAGTAGAATCTGAACTAACTGGAACTATCTAATGTAATGCAATTTATAGGGATTAAACACAGCGCCAGCAAAAAAAAATTGTGCTGCGTCAGCAATAATTTGGAAAAGTTCTTATAAGTTGTATTCCCAACAACGCTAAAACTTGAATTTGCATCAGAAAAAGTCTTAGAAGTGGTACTCGCTAAAAATTGTATGGTTTGGATCCTACTGAATCTTCAGACACGTGCCAGGAGGAACGGAGGCCGAAGGCCTCCGTCCGACTGGCGTGTAGTTGCCCGAACAAAATCCACCCTTCCCCCTTGCACGCGTTCCGCGCATGCGCAGTTCCGCGCTTTTGATACCTATGAAAATTCGAAAAATTTTGAAATTTTTTTATTCAAAAAATGTAATTTTAAAAAGGTCCTGATCCTATAATCCTGATAACATTTTGGGAAATTTTTATTTTTTGACGGTGAAATGTACAAGACAAGACTTAGACGAATGTTTTATATAGATAGAATTTTTTCGAGTGACTGATAAAATTTTTTATTATAATAGTTAATCGGAAGGCCCCAGGTAACATAGGAAATTTTGTTTGAACAAAATCTGTAAAAAAATCCAAGACGTGAAAATGTAGGTAGAATTTTCGAATAAGTTTTATATACCGGTAAAAATATAAAGGTAAAAATAACGTCAGTTTCACTTGGAAAAAAAAATGATGAAAAAAAAATACGATGTAGAGATGGTAGCAAAAAAAAATTGGAAATAATTATTTATTCCAGTAAAATATACACAAGACCGAAAAAGGTAATTGCGCGGCTGTCCCATTTTATACACCCTAGCTGTTTCAGTTCATCTCGTTTGCAAAAAATTCTAGGGGTTATTACTTTTTTAAATACGGTTGCCTCAACCTTATTTGAAAGTAAATATTTTTTAGTTCCCCACAGAAGGAAATAATGACGACATTTTTATACCGGTTGATTCAAAAATATATAAGGTTAGGAAAAAACCTTGGTAGGCAAACGCGGCTCTGCTGACCAGACAAAAAAAAACCTTAGTCGACAAATAATGGCCTATAAAAAGGGCGCGTGATTCCACTGCGGTATCAGTTCGAGTGCTCCAAGATGCAAGAGATGATGGAAACCGATCTGGTTCCGTGGTGCCAGTGTCCACTACCCACACCGACAACAATGCCAGAAGAAGAAGACTGGTCACTGCAGTGCGATTGCAATCGACACTACAAACCTCCACAACAACAACAGCAAGCAATCAGAAACCAGGTGATGTGGCATGGTGTGCCATGGCAAGAACCTGCAGAGGGGCAAGAAAACCAACAAGCAACAGAATGTCAAGAAGACCAGCAACTGACAGAATGGCAAGAAGACACCCCGGAATGGCAAGAAGGCGCCCCGGAATGGCAAGAAAGCGTCCCAGAATGGCAAGGCTCCCAGCAGTCCGAAGAATGGCAAGGCACCCACCAATCGGAAGAATGGCTAGAAGACATCGAGCAGTGGCCTCCCGCTGAACACTGGGTGGAGGATGATACTTATGTTCCAGATTTGGAAGACAGGAACGTGCTCCGTCCATATCCACCTGGTCTTAGCAAGGCCGCCCGAAGGGTTTTCCGTCAGGCTGAGAGGCTGCGCCTACAGCGTCTGGAAGGAGTGGAGGAACGGGAACGCATCTTCAAGGAAACGTGGGATGTGTTATAATTATTTTGGAAAAATAAAATTAATCAAAAAATTTTCTTTTATTTTTCCCTTGCAATAATTAAAAAAACAGAGGAACAGAAAAAAAGTGTATATACCAGCTGTCCAATTTTTAACAGCTCGATATTTTGGAAACCTTTCGTAAAAAAAATCCCCAAGGATTACATGAGCAAAAGAAAGAAAAAAATGTAAATATACCAGCTGTTCCATTTATAAACCGTTTGATATCTTGGTAACGAAAACCTGTATAAAGGAAGTAAAAGCCATATCTTAATAGGCGGAGGACCGACTGTCATTCAGAAAGGTGAAAAATTTTTCTTTCAATTTTTTTCTGAAAAATTTTTATGATTTTTTTGTAAAGTTTTTTTTCCAAAATTTTTTTTTGCCAAATTTTTTTTAAAAAATTTTTTTTTCGTCAAAATTTTTTACCAAAATTTTTTTTGCCAAATATTTTTTTTGGCGAAATTTTTTTTGCCAAAATTTTTTTTACCAAAATTTTTTTTGGCAGAATTTTTTTTTACCAAAATTTTTTTTTGCCAAAAATTTTTTTACAAAATTTTTTTTTTGCCAAATTTTTATTTTTGCCAAATTTTTTTTTTACCAAAATTTTTTTTGCCAAAATTTTTTTTGCCAAATTTTTTTTTTTGCAAAATTTTATTTTTGGCAAATTTTTTTTTTTGCCAAAAATTTTTTTTGACAATTTTTTTTACCAAATTTTTTTTTGCCAAATTTTTTTTGCCAAATTTTTTTTCTGCCAAAATTTTTTTTTGCCAAAATTTTTTTTGGCAGAATTTTTATTTACAAAAATTTTTTTTGTCAAATTTTTTTTTACCAAAATTGTTTTTGTCAAATTTTTTTTTGTCAATTTTTTTTTGTCAAAATTTTTTTTTGCCTAAATTTTTTCTATAATATGTAAATTTATATCTTCCCAATGTTTTTTTTTTAACTTTTTCACTTTTTTTCTATTTTTTGAGTGTAGCAAATGTGCCGGCCGATAGGTATATAAAGAGGTCTCGCATCGAACGGCCCCAGTCTGCGACCGCACGACGAACATCATGGCTGCGGAGATCTCCGCAGTGAGTGACGACATCGTCGAAGTTTGCGAACGGGCTTTTCGATTACTAACAAACGGTATGGACATGACGACGCGAGAGCGCTGGCTGAAGCTAATCAACAGAAATATTAGACTGGTTTACGCCGCCATAAAAGTATACGATTGCAATCCCGGTACGATGACTAAACTTCAAACGAATTTGGGGCATTTAAAGATTCAGAGCTTACTTAAAAACGAGACACAGGGGGAGCGGTTTGACGAGACGCGATCGGGTGAAATGGGAGGAAACTAAGTCGGCATTTAAACGTAGAATTCGTTCTGGCATAATTATAAATCTGAGTCATAAAGACATTACGGAATTTTTGAATGACGCTTTTCTCCTTCTAAAACGTCGCTTACCTACGATCGTGAGAGAATATAGGATGATCAAGATCAACACCGTTTTCTGCGGTGAATTTATAAAAAAAATCGGAGACGAAGAAATTTTGGAAAATAAATATTTCAGCACGAAAAATGTCACTATCGACGGGGGGACGGACCTAAAACGATGGTTCGCCGACCACGTTACCGATAGCATCCTAAAGAGCCTGGAGGAGTTCCAGGAGCGCGATTCCGGTTGGGCGCTACATCGAATTTTAAGTTTGGAAGTTAACATAAGCAAAGTCGAAATGGGAAACGGCGGCGGGACGTACGTGAGGCTACCGGATGAGATTTCGAAGAAGAAAGCTTGCGTTAACGTTAAAAACGACGACGACGCCTGCTTCGCGTGGGCCGTCGTTTCCGCGCTATACCCCGTAGACCGTCATTCGGAACGCATGAGTGCTTACCACCACTACGCGGAGGTTTTGCACTTGGATGGGTTAGAATTTCCCATGACGCTAGCTAAAATCGATAGGTTCGAAAAGTTAAACGAAATATCCGTCAACGTGTACGCCCTAGAGTTAGTATGTGAAGATCCGCGTAAATTTCATACCGGTCCGGTGCGGTTAACAAAAAAGAAGATGGATAGGCACGTGAACTTACTCATCGTTCAGGATCAATATTTCCCGAATATGAACGATTACGAGACGCCTCCCGCGGAAGACGTCCCAATGACAGATATAAAATATCATTTCTGTTGGATTAAAAATTTATCGCGTCTAATTTCAACGCAAATGAATAAACACAACGGCAAAATGTTCATATGTGACAGATGTCTGAATTATTTTCAAACCCAAGCGAAATTAGACGAGCACGCGGTTTACTGTCGAGAACGGAATAATTACCAGGTAACGTTCCCCAAAGAAAAATTTATATACTTTAAAAACTACGTACATAAGGAACGTACTCCTTTCGTCGTGTACTCGGATTTCGAGTCTATTCTAAAACCTTATCACGACTCTGAGCCGATGTCCCAGACTTCCAAGTATCAGAAACACGAGGCGTTCAGCGCCGGCTTTTATTTTAAATGCTCCTACGATAACTCTCTGTCTTTCTACAAAAGCTATCAAGGGCCGGATTGCATGTCTTGGTTCGCGGATCAGATGGAGGAAATCGCGAAATTTGTCGCGTCGAAACTGACAAACGTCGAACCGATGAAGGAAAACATAAGTTTGAAAAATGCCACGGCGAATTGCCATATTTCTGAGAAAAGATTCACTCCCGATGACATCATAGTTCGCGATCATTGTCATTTGACTTCGCGGTTTCGTGGGTACGCCCATCAGAGCTGTAATCTAAATTATAGAAATTCGTTCATGATCCCCGTGGTATTTCACAATTTCAGCGGTTACGACAGTCATTTCATAATCAGGGATCTCGCCAAACGCAATCATATCACCCTGCTTCCCATAAATAAAGAAAAATACATAAGTTTTACGATTTTCGACGCCCACACCAACGTAAAATTCCGCTTTATCGATTCCCTCAGATTCATGGGGTTTTCACTCGACATGCTAGCTTCCTCTCTTACAAAAGCGGATTTCGTCAATACCGGAAAGGAATTTCGTGACGTTCCTTCCGACGATTTGACATTGTTAACTAGAAAAGGCGTTTTTTGTTACGACTACATCGATGACTTGGAGAAATTACGAGAAAATTCGCTTCCGCCCATCGATAAATTCTATAACAAATTAAACGACACCGATATTGCCGAAAGTGACTACGCGCACGCGCATCTGGTTTGGGAAAAATTCCACATACAGACTATCGGTGAGTACTCGGATTTGTACTTAAAAACCGACATAATCTGCTGACCGACATCTTCGAAACGTTCAGAAAGTCGTGTCACGCTAATTACGGATTGGATCCCGCTTGGTATTACACCATGCCAGGGTATAGTTATGATTGTATGTTAAAATTCACCGGCTGTCGACTGGAGACGTTTCAAGATATAGATATTTTGCTATTTTTCGAGAGGGGCGTTAGGGGCGGACTGAGTCAGTGTTGTAAGCGCTTCGCGCGAGCTAATAACAAGTACATGGAAGAGTACGATCCGAGCGATCCCTCCAAATATATCTTGTATCTAGACGTTAATAATCTGTACGGCTGGGCGATGTGCGAGTGTCTGCCGCAGGGCGATTTTCGTTGGGTCGACGATATCGATGCCATCGACGTCACTAAAATTCCCGACGACGCTAAAGAGGGATACGTGTTAGAGGTGGACTTAGAATATCCGGAGGGACTACATGACTCGCACAAAGATCTACCTTTTGCGGCCGAACATCGCATACCGCCGGAAGCGAAATCGTCGAAACTCATGACCACCCTTTATCCTAAGGAAAAATACGTGATGCATTACAGGGCGCTCAAGCAGGCCTTGAATCACGGTCTGTTTTTGAAAAAGACGCACAGAATTTTAAAATTTAAACAGTCCGCTTTTTTGGCGCCATACATAAAGTTCAACACGAGATTGAGGGCGCAGGCAAAGTTTGATTTCGAAAAGACCATCATTAAACTTATGAACAACGCTATCTACGGAAAAACCATGGAAAATATTAGGAAACACAGAATCGTTAAGTTGGTGAATAAGTGGGAGGGCAGGTACGGAGCGAAACATTTAATTTCGTGTCCGGCTTTTAGATCCAGATCGATATTCGATGAAAACCTAATTAGCGTCGAATTGAATAAGACGCGTATTAACTTTAATAAACCGCTGTATATAGGAATGGCGATTCTAGACATATCCAAAACCTGCGTCTACGAATTTCATTACGATTTTATGCTAAAAAACTCCTCGCCTTCCGACTGTCAATTATTGTACACGGACACGGACAGTCTCATCTATGAAATTTCTTGCGATGACGTTTACCGCGATGTCATACTTAAAAATTTAGCTCGTTTCGACACCTCCGACTTCCCACCTAATAATGTTTACGAAATTCCGCTAGTAAATAAAAAAGTGCCGGGACTGATGAAGGACGAGTTAAACGGTAGGATCTTAACCCATTTCGTCGGACTCCGATCGAAAATGTATACTTATCTGGTGGACGGGGGAAAGAAGTGCGTGAAAAAAGCCAAGGGAGTCAAATACAGCGTGGTAAAAAATAAAATCTCGTACCAGGATTACGTCGATTGCTTGTTCGAAAAGAGGGAAAAAATCGCCAGCCAGTGCACCATACGTTCGTACGCCCATACGGTGTTTAGTATCGAACAAAGCAAAGTCGGCCTCAACCCTTTCGATAATAAGAGATATATCGTCGACAATATCGTAACCCTGCCTTGGGGTCATAAGGATATCATAGACGTAGATTGAAATGTGAGAATGTGTGGGTATGTGAATAAAAATTTTTTTTTTAAATGTCGTTTTATTTAAGAAAACCTCCTCCTATACAAGTCAGCTAACAAAAACTCCCTATCAAGATAAAAGAGTTCATAAATACAATACTTTTCTATGTTATACATTGGATTACAAAGTAACTTAATAGTGTCTCTAATACTTATTCTAAAATTACTTTTTATCAACATCTCATTTACCGTATCTAAAAAATTAAAATAGAAATCAACTAACTTAAAACTATGCAATAAAGCGATTTTAAAAGAAACATCCTTATCCATGCGTAGCAGTTCGATACAACATGCCTCGCTGAAGTAAAAGTATACGCCGTTTCTGCCGAGCGACACGATTTCTAGTCCGTCCGAATTAATCGTGTCCAATTCCATGTCGCAACCAAATTTCACAGGCAGACCATCACCGTGTTCGAAAAACTTATACAGGTGCAAGATAAGTTCTTTCCACTCCACGTGGTCCATGGTCATAACGCATTCTTCTCGGGTACCTTGTCCGCAGACGATATTTACAGCAGCTGTAAAAAATCGTAGTGGACTCAACCCACAATGTACGGTATATACGTGACCAGGTGCCAAATGAAAACATGTTTTCAACAGAAGAAGTCTCTCTCTTTGAGTCGTTTGCTGTGGAACGTCGTCGACATCGCCGGCTGCGTCAGATTCGTAGCCGCTACTGTCACCCATGCTCCGCCACTACTACAAGACAAGACAAGACGTCTGTTGCGTCTATCCAGGAGTCGTGGGTTTTATCGAACCCCAGCCAACGGACCAAAATCTTCTTTCCTTTTCTACGCAACACCTTTTCTACCAAGAAGACGTCTGGATCGGACGTTTTTTGCAATTCCTCGGTGTAGAAACCCCCCTGGATATGTCTTCCGTTCAAGTCTTCCAAGAGATATGTGGGAGGGTTCGTAATTTGAACCTTTGAGATTTTAAACAATTCAGTCGTCCAGTTGGGCGTGTATCCCTTCTGAAAGACGTGCTTGACTTTGCTGATCCTAACTATGTCGCCTAGTTTAAACTTGTTTATCGAAAGTTTTTACGTGACTGAAAGAGGCATTAAGAACGTTCCGTTCGTTTGTTTTGTTCACATCTTTGGGTTTCATACGTATGATTCTATGTCTCCTATCATTATATTCGTCAACTAGCGTCGGTAAAATATCGATCCACTTGTACGTGCCACTTAAACTGAAATACTTGAACAGTTGTTCTTTCAAGGTGCGGATCACTCTCTCTACTATCGCCGCTTTCGTGTCGCTAAACGTGCTATAGTGGTTGACGTTAAAAGTATTCAATAACTTCTTAAAATGACAGTTGTAAAATTCCTTGCCTTGATCGGTCTGGAGATTTCGAGGTCGACGCCCCGAGGAATTTTTGAGAATATCAGCGAAAGCCTTCGTGACTTCTTCTCCCGACTTGGATTTTAACGGTTTGCACCAGACAAATTTGGAAAAGCAGTCGATCACGACTAGTATGAATTTAAAGTTTCTATTGCGGCTGGCGTACTGATCCAGCTGTCCTAGGTCGGCTTGCCAAAGATCATCCAAACCTTTAATAATAGTTCTACGCCTAGGGTATTTTTTTCGTATCGGTTTATGCAATTCCCTAATCAGTTGAATTTTTTCCTTGGTATACTTAGAGTTCATATCGAAATTTGTGACCCGCTTTCTTCAGCGCGACTAAGTTATCTGATGACTTTTGGCTTCCTTCAGTTCGTTTATAATGGCTACGATTTCGTTGTCGTGAGAAGTGTTGCCGGCGTTTTTGGATGCCACCAGTAATCGCAATCTGTCAACTAATTCGTTGACGTCGTCCCAAAACATGTACTCCACCGGTTTTTCGTTATAAGTGAGACGCATACCTTTACCGCTTGCCCCCTCATCTTCTCCGCGTTTTAGTAACGGTTTAATAACATTCGTGTACTTATATCGAGATGAACCTCTAAATTTACCCGCGCTATTCAGATGTACCGACGTTTCAGTTAGAATTTTACTATAATTTTTCATCTCCACCAAATTGGCTCGAGGATCGTTATAAAAAATCAATTGAAAAAGTCCTTTGGTACCTTTATACCTCTTCCTACCCACTATTATATCCGACGTTTTTCTATCGAAATCTAAAGTTTCTTTTCCCAAGGTCCATTTTGATTCGCTTGCGCTATACTTGGGTCCGTATACAAAATCGATTTGGGGTGCCTTTGCGTTATATTTTTGAATATACGGTCGAGCTATTTCCGGATATGCTTCTAGGTAGTCCTTTACAACGGTAGGAGAATACTGAGATACATCTTCAAAAATGTCCTCTTCCTCTTCATTTTTCTCTTCGACTGATGGCAATGTCGGACTAAAATCTGCCGTTGCCTTTTCGGCGTGTGGTGGAAGTTTCGGGGTAAAATCTCCTTTTAACTTTTCAATCCGTTGCTTTAATGTTTCTACTTTTTTCTGTATTCTTGTATCACTGCTTTCCCCAATTTCTTCTTCTTTTTTAGTTTCCACCTTAGTTTTTTTCTTTCTTCGGTTCGATGTCTAGAATGTCTTTTTTTATTTGTAATGTTTTGATAGATTGCGTCACTGGTTTGAATATTTTTTCCAGCGTCTCGTCTTCCTCGAATTTCCCCAACTTCAAAGCCGTGGGTTTTTTTCTAATCGCTCGTGCAAGTTCACTGATTTTCCTTGCGCGGTGCGCTTTTAGAATTTGATCATCTGACGTCAGCGGCATGTTGACCACTAACGTCAGAGAAGTACTCACAGCCTTATATACTTATCGAAACCTTTCCTATACCGCCCGTTTTTCAGACTAAAATCCTTAACTATGACCAGAGTGCCATAGCTGTCGTCCCAACATTGATAGCACAGCTTTTTGAAATCTTCGTACGTGACGTCTGGCGACACATGTTCCTCGTAAACGTGTTTCAGATTTACGTCGTCTTGTTTAAATAACACGATCACGTTGCAATTATCGCGTATGAGCTGCTTCGGAATTTTCGAATACGTTTGACATAGATAAGCGACGTCCACCGCTTTGTGGCGCCCCATCGAATAAAATTCCCTGATTTTATTTTGTCTATCACAGGCTACATCATCAAATATGAATATCGAATTTTCTAGAGCTTCCGACGGATCGATGACGTCCTCGTTTATCGTATACGGAAAGAAGCCGATGCAACCGACTTTTTTTACTACATCCTGCAATAATTGATATTTCGGTTGGTACAACGATTTCGTATAAAGTAGATATTTTCGAATTTCAGACCGTTTTCGTTGAAAATCAAACTAAGGAGTGCGTTCGTTTTACCACACCCGCTAGGTCCACACAAGATTGCCCTAAACGAGTCTGGTAGTAGGGTACCGTGTTTTGATTTTACCGTACCCCCTTGTATGACATCTAGATTTTCGATAGGGACTTGCTGTTGCTGAACTTGCATCTTGTCAACTGAGAAATTCTGCGTGCTACTTCTCAATATATAGGCGACTGACCCCAAAATAAAAACAAGTTTTTGTTTTAAAATTTTATTTGTTTTATACATTTACTACATAAAAAGCTTATGGTAGATAGACACGCACTTTTTCACGTATCATCGTTCTGCACAAAGGACATGAGGAGATTTGAAGTGCGCATTCTATGCAAAGCATTACGTGTCCGCAGGGAATCATCACAACCTGTATATCGTTGTTGTAGCAAATTTTACATAAATTACTTTTTGATGCGGTTTGAGGTTGACGAACTACGGTATCTTCGACGACGGAGTTTGGTAGTATTGCGACCACTGGCAAGGGTTTAATATCCGCGAACGTCGTATTAAGTCCCGCATTACTTGCTTGGATGAAAGGGCAACTGGGGTTCCAACTTGCGTGGTCTTGCAATGGATCGTCGCCTTCTTCCCACCGGTAGCCTTCTATGAAGCAAAATGGACACTTGACTACGTCTTCATAATCTGTGTAATGGAATCCCGCTTCAGCCAATTGTATTGGGGAAATCGACGGATTTGACCACTTCGCGAAAGATTTCAATCTATCATTTCGGTTTGTATAGTCACACACTTCTTCCATTTTATACACAGTAGGGACATGCTCGCTGTGTTTAAATAGGTATGAAACAGAAGTGGGAGGCGTTTGTGGTGGGGGGAATCTTAATGGGAGGCGCCTGCCTCCCACTACCGAGCCAGGCAAATAATTTCTCGCAATTTATGAAACTGCACATCCACATTGACTCTTGGTTGTGGTGTGCACACATCGAAATGCTTTTTTCAAATTTAGGTACGCCTGAATGACGTTCCAGGTTAATTACTTCGGCATTGATGGTTTCTCGTAGGAAGCGTTCTTTCTGTTGGCCCTTGACGTAGACGCGCTCGACACTGAGATATTTTTTTAGGAGACCATCCATCTCGACGTAGTCCACATGGCCGCTAGTGTATGCGATCCCCAAATGATTTTTCTCCAAATACCGCACTTGTCTTTTGTCGCGTTCGTTGAGATCACTAAAGGTTTTCGGAGGTCTTATAAGAATATGTAAAGTTTCATTGTTAACTTTTATTGTCAGCTCTTTAGGACAGAAACGTCCGTCTATCATAAATCCCTGTGCGTCCACTACGGCGACTTTCATCTTAATGGGGATCTGTCTACCCCAACCACTTTATTTATCGATTTCGGAAAATGTATGGTAATGGGAGGGAAAGGAAACACCGATATTTTATTTTTTATTATTTTATTAGGTCAAGTACAAGTACAATAATACCTTACACCTAAAAAAACTCTCCGTAAAATTAAACTACATAAGTTCCCTAACTACTTCACTTAATGGTAAATATTCGATGGTACTATCATGTATAATAATACAATAAGCTCGGGTTGAGGCTGGAAATCCTTCGTTACTCTCGATGTCCAGCTTTACGTCAACCGTGGTGCTTTTCATGGACTCTATTCGTCGGGAACAGTCGATGACAAAGAGAGCTGCGTTATTTTTGTATTCGGTGTAGCTAAGCAAGGGGTGCCTCTCATTCATATAACTAGAGCAAAAGTCTACGTAATTATGGTAGGCCTCCAGATAGTCATTGCCATTAAAATCCAATCTCAGCCGTTCAAAAGGAAAATATTCACCATTTAAAATCAATCTGACATCCGCTATATTTATATTATCGAATACGGAAGGGTCCTTTCTAGCATTTTCATTGCGACTCCTTTGAAATCCCACTATAACGTATCGAGGACTCGACACGGACATTGAAGTTTTGACTGACCAAATTTCTCTGTTGGCATTGACCGTAAGACTTGGCAGTTCGTGAAGTTCCCATTTACGATACGGTATAATTATAGGGCGATCACGTTTAATAGACTGAAGCAGATCCAATCTAATGAAATCGCTAGGTTGAATATGTTTAACTTTTAACTCGACATTGGAAACTGTTATTTCTGCCGTCAATTCAGCAGCAGATGCAGGGTCATCTTCCAGAAGTAAAGAGTTGTTATCGTTTCTAGCTCGTGTTAATCTTAAAGTTTGTTTTCCGCAAGTGGCCAACTGATAATCGTTAAATATTCCAAACAAATGTTTCAGAGGTATTCTCAAGCTAAATGTTCCATCCAAATTTACGGTCAAAGGCTTGGTTGGACCAGACCAACTTGCAGTTACCAGGAATTTTTCATCGCTGGGGGCGTAGCATAGATATGTTCTGATAGCACTCACAATTCCAGGATTTCGAACTGTTTCCAATTCCTTTCCATTCAGTTCATATGAAATCGAATCGAAGAGAAACGCACCTCCATTATTAGCAAAACTACATTTCCCCGTTCCCGTTTTCTTCTCTATTTTACCTTTGATATAAATTGCAGCGTCATACATCAATAACCAAGTGTCTCCTTGGTTAATCGTTATCTCCACAATGTCATTATTCAGAAAAGATTTCACAAACGGGTAATATGTTCGTTGCTCTAATCGCTGAATGGACTCATCGAAGGTTGGAGTGCGGTGCACGTCGAATACTTGCGGCGTTAACGACATGGTAGCCGAGTGCTTCTAGAAATCGACGGTTTTCCGGCGTTAGATTCAAGTTGCAATGGTGTTTCCACTTCGATGACGTCTTCGTCAATGAGGGTCGGAGGTCACTAAACCGCCTTTTATACGGTTGGTAGTTGCCTCCAAAAACCAAACGCATTTCACATAGACAGTCGTTTCACTTCCAATCTAACGATAATTTCTTCACCTCTGAAATTGACAGGCTTGAAATTCTGATCGAGGATGTTTATGGTCAGGTTGTTTATTTCACGTTTCGTGACAGGCACGTAGAGTAAATTTTTAGGGGTTTCGTCTATGGCGTAACCGGGGTCGACCCCAATGGCGAATTCGTAAATCGTGTGCGTAGGTCGGTTTACGTAATAAGCACCGGCTGTGATGTTACAATCTATATGTATCGTTCTAACTTTAATGATATTTACCGGCAAATCTGAAACGTGCACTTTCCCTTTATCTAAGTATCGTTCGGAAAACCCCAAAAGTCTTCCAATAGACCCGGCTGTAACAAAATCTATGGTATATTGATCGCTGTAGATCTCACACTGCAGAGTGCTCTTGTTCGCTTGTATCGATATGCTACCGCTATCGTTTTCGTCTTCCGATTTTTTCAAATTTTTCTGTATGTGCTCTTCTATATTCTTTATCTCGTATCAACCGGTGGGAAGTGATATTTCTTTGCTAGCACCGAAACTACCGGTTAGATAACGAAAATTGTTGTCGCCGCTCTCCTCTTCGATATTCGGTATGCTGTTGAACGTGTGGAATCCCAGCAAAGCTAAACCGTACTCGGCGTTTGGGTCCAAAACTATCGGACTGTCAAAATCGATGGAGAGCGTGGATGTGCGTCCGTGTAGAGTAAACAACAATGACATGACTGGCGACTTTTAAGTTGTCCCCCACCTTTTATAGAGAAATTCAATGCACAAATGACCGCAATTTATTTCGTTAAAATTTTGATAGGCGTCGTTATTGTACGTGACCTTGACACCCTTTCCAAAATATCGAATCAGTTCTTTGGGCGGTTTCAAAGCGCCAAAGCTATCGAAATATTCTACGGCACAGCCTCTTTTTTTGTAAGCTACCCAATGCGTTCCTTTGTTGCGTTGCACGTCTAAATTTAAAATGACCGCTTCGTAATTTTTCGGCGTCGACGGAAGTGTATCTCTCATAAAGACGCCTCTGAAATATGGTATTTTTAAAATTTCGACGTAATTCAATATATCTTCGTCGGACAGCGGTCTATTGGGTAGCTTCATTGGGAGTTTTTTGTTTCTTAAGGAACAGTCCTAATCCATTCTTATTTTTACGTAAATATAAGCCGGAGCCTTCCTTTCCGATGGCTTCCATCGACCGATTATGCCGTTTTTGTTCTTCCAAAAGCTTCTTCGCATTATTTGCGTCGATAATTGTCTTGGCTACAGCACCGGCACCGCCTGCCACCGAACCAAGGGCGCCCAAGGCACCTAGGAGGGGCAGTAAAGGAAGAAATCCGCCGGTATGCTGGAACGGAATTGTGCGAGGAATTTTCACGTTCCTCTTTCCACCCGCCTTCTTAACGGCTATTCGTGCCGCTTTTAAAGCAACCAACGACGCTTTCTTCAAGTGATTCATGTCATTCAACTGACTGTTGCTCAAAGTTTTTTTCAGAGATCTTTCAACTTTTTTGACGATGTCTCTTTTAAACGAAACCGGGCGCTTATTTATGCCCATACCGACCTTGCGTTTGACCTTCATCGTATTTTTAACGAACCACGCGGCAGCTTTTTCGTCGAATTTAGCGTCCCTCGATACCACTCGCTCCCACGCTCGATTTTCCAATTCTTTGTCTGCTTTATGTCTCTCTTCCAGAGACTTATTTTTGGAATATGCGATGTCGTGATCTTTGCAAGCGGCGTCTAGCTTATTGATGCCGGGATCTCCACGAGCAAGGCGTTTCTCGAACTTTGTTCCTGGACCGCAGTACTGGTAGCCGGGAAGGTGTAATTCGACTGGCAACCTATTGATGACGCTATTAACCAATCCACTTCCAGCGAAAGACGACATCACACTGAGCTGAACGAACAACGATGAGTTTTATTTATACCTTTTTCCAAGATTTGAAAAAACAAACAAATGGCTTTTAAACGTTTATTAGAAATCAATTATTATACATATTTGTTATATTTTCCTATTAACTACAGCATATCACATTCAAATTTTTCAAATGTCCAGTTTTCTCATTCTACAATAAATTCGATATTTGTAGATAGGCCGACGGGCCCAAGACTCTTCATGTAATACCTCCTTCCGTTACCGATATCCCTGTTAATTTCTTCGATCCGTTGGGGCGTAAACTCGGCCGTGTATCGTTGCGGCAGCACCGTCTTAAATTCTTCGAACTCGACGTAGACCTTCTCTCCGTATTGCGTGTTCACTTTGTCCACGCTCGTGATTTGAAAATTTTCATCCACCTCCATATTTTGAACGCTTTCGAATTTCTTGACGATCAAATTCTTGTTCAGGTGATTTAGGAACGACTGCATTTTGAACTCGGCAAATCAGACTGTATGAAATTGTAAGTGTATATAACGGGAAAACTGCTCTTGCGCACGAATATATAGACCTCACCCCACCAAGCCGTTGGAGTGGGGGTTGCCCCGTCGTTGGAGTGGGGGGGGGTCAACTGGGGGTCACACGTGGCCCAAAGGTCAAAGGTCAACCTATCAGGATCTAGGGGTCAACTGGGGTCATCCGGTGACGTCACGTGACCTCGGGTATGACGTAGCCACTTTGCACGCTTTTTTCAAGGTCGTGGGTTAGAACTCTCTTTGTATTACTACTAACACCAAACTAGTTTCCAATATCTAATGGAAATTATGTATGGGTCCTTCGGAGGCGTGCAGACCACGACAGGTACCTGTTTCGGGCTTGTTTTCCCTCATCAGGCAGACGTAGCGCACCTCAACCGAAAGACCCAGATTCGTTGGCTAAGTGGAATAGGAAATAGTATAGTGCGATGAGCATTTACCATCCAACGCCATCTATAGAGTAAGATCCCAGGGCCCCCAGACGTAACTTATTTTCTAAAAGACAAAATGTGCGGAATAGAGTAGTGTTCCTATGTACTTTGAACGCATGCGTATCCGCTAAGTTGGGGAGACGGCCAATTTACAGGTAGCAGGTGAGAAAGGTAAGTAAAAATAGGACTCACTTTACTTAAATTCTAATGGCTGATCTTTATATATGTTTTGACGAATATTATTAAAAACTAATATTCAGCACCTGTTTCGGGCTTGTTCGCCCTCATCAGGCAGACGTAGCGCACCTCAACCGAAAGACCCAGATTCGTTGGCTAAGTGGAAACAGAAACAGGTACCTGTCGTGGTCTGCACGCCTCCGAAGGACCCATACATAATTTTCCATTAGATATTGGAAACTAGTTTAGTGTTGCCAATTGCCAAAGCATTTTGTCCCATATGCCACAAGCCATTTCCTTTAAAATTATAATGGGGACACTAAATATTCATTTTGTTTAATCATCGTTTGGCTATAGACACACGAGGATTGAAACTCACGATTCAATCCTTGTTGATTTCTATATATTAGAAGATACTCGGTGATGAATCAAACGAGTTTCTTGGCCCCCGTATGTATGCCTCTTCTGGTTTTTCCACCGCGCCGCGCCGATTTGCCGAGTTCTTTTTATATGTCGATCGACCGGTCGATATATACACACTCACATTGCTTTGGTTTTGGCAGTACCACCTAGATGGCGTTGGATGGTAAATGCTCACCGCACTATACTATTTCCTATTCCACTTAGCCAATGAATTTGGGTCTTTCGGTTGAGGTGCGCTACGTCTGCCTGATGAGGGCCAACAAGCCCGAAACAGGTACCGGTCGTGGTCTGCACGCCTCCGAAGGACCCATACATAATTTCCATTAGATATTGGAAACTAGTTTGGTGTTGCCAATTACCAAAGCATTTTGTCCCATATGCCACAAGCCATTTCTTTTAAAATTATAATGGGGACACTAAATATTCATTTTGTTTAATATATATTTTTATCTCTCTTTCTTTACATTAAAATTTGCCGGTGTGTGCAGTTTTGTGTATTAATACCTTTCTTTAAAAAAGTGACTTCTTAGTGACCAATAAGTGACTTTTAGTGACCCAATGGCAACCCTGAAGGGGGCCCAAAACCGATCTCTGTGGCACTCCATGCGACACGTTCACTAGATCCGACACATCGTTACCAAATCTTACCATCTGTCTTCTACCAGACAGATAAGAAGCAATCCAGTCAAGAGTAATTCCTCTAATGCCGTAGCGGGCAAGCTTCCTCAGGAGCACATCATGTTGGACACAGTCGAATGCCTTAGAAAAGTCGCACAGAGCTGCCACAGCAAAGTCACCCTCATTCAAGGCCATGTATAATTCGTTCAGAAACTGGAACATGGCATCTACAGTACCCATACCCTCAAAAAAAACAAACTGACGCTTAGAGAGGATACTATGACGATTGATAAAGCTCAATAGTCTCTCTTTTATAAGCCTTTCAATTATTTTGGATAAAGTAGGAAGCAGAGCAATCGGACGAAAGTTACAGGGGTCATCCTGACCCCCTCCTTTATGCAAAGGTATAGATGACAGCCATCTTGAGTTGGGATGGAAAAACGCCCAGGTCAAAGGTCATATTGATCCCATGAACCAAGGCCTCAAGGACTGACACCGGGAGACAGTCAAAAACCCTCAAGGATAAGTCGTCTATACCAGACATCTTTTTGTTCTTAATTTAGCCAAAAACTCCGCTAACTTCAGCAAGACTGATGTGACCAAGATAGAAGGAATCTGATATGGAGATCTCACTCAGGTAAGATAAGGGGTCCATTATAGGATCTGCTTCTGCTACACTGGTCATTGACTCGGCCATCGAGCAAAAGAAAGCATTGTGCTAGTGGGCTATAGATAGAAGTCAATCAACAATGAACCAAGACCGAATTAATAAAAACCAGGGGAGGCATATAAACGACCAAAACAAAAAAGACTTATTTTAGCCGCTGAGCTGCAAGGCCCGATGCAGCAATTTTTACGAAGAAAGTCGGAAAATACGTAAGTAAAACTATTTGTCATTTTGGCAATAGTTTAACTGTAGATAAGTTAAGTAGATAATGAAAGGTCATTTAGTCACTTAAAAATTGTAAAAAAGTATTAACCCTTTTGCTACCATCGCCTATATAGAAGGAAGAGTGCCACTGCACCCACTGCCATATATATATGTTCAGTTCTAGAATGGTCTAGACAGCCGATGTCATATATATGCGACAGTATTTTCTGCCGTGCCTGCATACCCATTGCCATGCATCTAGACCCAGTGCCTTACATATGTGACACTGATACAAAGCCTCCACACCCAATGCCATATTAATATGCCGTTTAGCCAGCGCCTCTAGCGGATGAAACCCTGACTCTCGCTGCGCTGCTGGAATTTCGTAAGTCATGTTTCTATCCTATTCTGTTGTTGAGCACTGCATAAGTGTGGAGTTTATTTGTTAAATATATATGAATTTTTCAAAAATATACAAACAAAAATAAAAATTTATATTTAAAGAGTATATCAGCTGCACTTTTCGGCAGTTTTTTATATCTGATGTATATACATATACGACGGTGGGTCTGTAGCCATGTAAATTGGTTGGGAATGGTGACACTAAACGTTTGAAGCGGGTCGGTAGTGAAAGGGTTAAGGACTACAATAGATCAAAATTGTTAGAAAAATTAAAATTTTATGGCATTGAAAATTTAGCATTAAAGTGGTTTCAAAATTATTTAACACATAGAAAACAAAAGGTTAGATGTGGAAAAAATGTTTCTTGTCTTGAAGATGTGAACGTAGGAGTTCCACAAGGAAGTGTTTTGGGTCCATTACTTTTTGTTATTTATATAAATGATCTACCAAAAATTCTTACATGTCAATATCATCTGTTCGCCGACGACGCAGTTTTATACATAAAAGAGCAAAATCCTAAGGTTTTAATGGATACAATTAATTTAGAATTAAACAAAATAAATAAATGGATGCATACTAATAAATTAAAAGTTAATGTTTCTAAGACTAAATCAATGATATTAGGTGAAGACAAGATGTATAATGAATTTATTTATAATAATTATTCATTTGAAATTAATAGCTTTAAAATTGAAATAGTTGAAATATATAAATATTTAGGAATAATTATAGACAGAAAATTAAAATTTAACGAACATGTAGATTACGTATGTAAAAAAAATGGGAACAAAAATTGGTGTACTTTATAAATTAAGTTTATGAGTAAGTCAATGGACACTAAAAATAGTTTATAATACTATAATTTTGCCACATCTAAATTTTTGTAGTACTATTTTATATTTATTTAAAAAAGTTGTCAAAGATCGTTTGCAAATTTTACAAAATAAATCAATGAGAATTATTTTAGGGTGGAATAAGTATAGCAAAATTTTAGATATGTTAAATAAATTAGAATGGCTTAACATAGAAAATTATTTAGAATATAAAACTTTAATATTTATTCATAAAATTAAATTAAATTTAGTAGCGCCGTATTTTAGCAACATGTTAACAAAATTTCAAGAAGTACATAATTATCAAACAAGAGGAAATTCAAATTTTGTTCTGGACCAAAAAAATTCTAAATTTGCTCAAAATTCTATTTTTTTTAAGGATTAATTTGTTACAATAATTTAGCCCCATCATTAAAAAAATTCTTCATTAAAACAGTTTAAGTTTAAATTAAAGTGTAATTATTTAAATAACTAGAATAGGATATTAATACAGTAGGTTTTATTTATTAATGATGTAGTTGGATATCAATTTGTTGCTAAATAAATTTGTTTATTATTATTATTATTATTATTATTATTATTATTATTATTATCTCGACTTAGCCAAAAGGCATTCGCACTCCCTCTACGGGGAACATTCACTCAGATCCCGGGCATCCCGCATACCAAAAGGATCTGGCTCGGACGAGACCCTTGCCATGTTATCGGGCCTTAGGTGACATTGATGTTGTTGGACGATCCTGCATTCCCCATGAATTTCCTGACGGTTCGGGCTGTCGCAAGTAGTACCGCTTTCTGCATGGACCTGTAAAGACTCTCAGTTAGATTCAGCTTCTTGATGTTTCTCAGCAAACTTTTTGGTATAACACCAGTTGTTGACATGATGATTGGAATTGTCTGGACGCTCTCCATTTCCCATTGCCTTCTAATTCGTTCTTCTAAGTCTCTGTACTTCGCGATCTTCTCGACTTGCTTCACACGCAGGTTGTTGTTGTTCGGGATGGCCACATCAATCAGAGTTGTCTTCCTAGAAATTTTATCAACTATTATAAGGTCCGGTCTGTTATGGGCAACTCGTTGATCAGTCAGAACTGTACGATCCCAGTACATCTTGTAGTTGCTGTTCTCAAGAACAGGCTCAGGTGTGTAGTTGTAATATGGGACCCTCTCTGTCTGCACAAGCAGCAGCTTTTCCGCCAGTTCCCGGTGCAAGATCTTGGCAACCGAATCGTGTCGTTCCTTATATTCCGTTGATGCGAACATCTGACATCCTCCTGTTATGTGCTGGATTGTTTCTGAAGTTGGGCACCCGTATCTGCATCTGTCATCCATTACCGATGCATCTCCTACAATGAATTTTAGGTAGTTGCGAGTTGGTATAACCTGATCTTGTATGGCCAGTAGGAAGCCTTCCGTCTCGGGGAACATTCGTCCCGAGGTCAGCCAATAGTTCGACGATAACTTGTCGACATGTTCCTGGTTAACCTCATTAGGATGCCTCCCGTGCAGCGGCTTCCCCAACCACCTCTGTAGTTTATCGTTGTCGGTTCGGTGGTGATTTTGACGCTCGTGTTCCGTCAGACGTAGCGGTGTTGAGACGTCTGCTCCGCATATAGCCCTATGTAGTGTGGAGCTTTTGGCCTGCCTGTAGAAATAATTACGCAGATTTAATATTTGTTGGTCCAATTGCTTGCTGAGATCTGCCAATCCTCTTCCTCCTAGTTGACGTGGCAGAGTTGTTCTTTCTACGGCGCTACGGGGATGATGTTTATGAGCTTTTGTCAGTAGTGTCCTAACTTTTCGTTGCAGGTTGTTGATGTCCGTGTTGGTCCAATTCACTATTCCGAACGAATAGCTGAGTACAGAGCACGCATACGTGTTCAGGGCCTTGAACAAATTCCTGCTGTTAAGATCAGTTCGCACTACTTGTCTTACTCTCTTGATGAATTCATTCATTAAATCAGTCTTCATTGTTCGATGGTCTATCCTTTGAGCTTGTTTCATCCCGAGATACTTGTATGTATCTCCCATGCTCATTGCTTCGATCTCCTGGCCGTCCTGCATCTCGTGTGCGCTTTGTTCGAGCTTTCCCCGGATGATATTAAGGGTGCGGCACTTGTCCAGTCCAAACAGCATTCCGATGTCCCTGGAGAACTCCTCTACAATTTTAAGCATTTGCGTTAGTTGGTTTTTGGTTGCGGCGATCAGTTTTAAATCATCCATATATAATAGGTGATTCAACTTGATCGCTTCTGCGTTGTTGCTTTTGATAGCGAAGCCATATTTTGTAGAGTTCAACCGATGTGATAGAGGGTTCATCGCCATGCAGAACCACAGTGGACTGAGTGAATCTCCTTGGAAAATCCCTCTTCGGATGTTGATTGTGTCGGTCTTGATGTTACTGTTTGCGGTTCTGAGTTGTATCTTAGTGCGCCAGGTTGTCATAACGCTTATTATTATTATTATTATTACAATGAGAATTAATAGATTAATGGTCTTTTATTATCAAGATATGAAAGAGTTTTTGCAAAAAATAAATTTTGAAAACCTATTGGTTTCTTGGGGAAAACATAAAGAAAGGAGAAGAGTAAAAATTTGGAGTCTTTAATTTTAAAATGTGCTTTTTATTGTTTTCTCCCAAAAATATACAAAAAATATTGGTATTAAACAAAAACGTAATATAAGTATTTATTTGTTCTTTCAAAACTTATTAGTTTTTATTGATAAAAAAAAGAATATTCCCATTTGCTAAAAACTGCAAAAATTTGGGCGTGGTCATACCACACCACACCAAAAATATTATGGTCTTTGGATTGCCAGTGCAAGACTTAGAGGGCGCCGGATCTCAGTTCTCCCCCTAGTGATAGAAATGTCGCTAGGGTCCTGTAAACCAAGGCAATATTCATTAGAATAAAAATATGGATTCCTATATTATATTCGACGAGTATGGTTTGAACACAGTTTGATTCCTAATTTAATATAAATCCGAATAGTGCGACTGTTTTGATAATAAGTACTGCATATCATTCCAGAGTATTGACTTGGTAATATAATTTTATTATTATTTGCCAACAAAAGCATTTTATTTATTAGAACTTTTCCCTGGCAGTGTTTAGGTAAGTATATCATGTCATGGATAAAAAAGCCTGGTTCATGCAGCTATACTTTATCTTATTTATGTTTTTGCTTTAGGTAAGTATTATTAGCAAATATCATGATATTCGAATCTTTGATTATTAGCAAAGATATAAGGTATATTATTAGCAAAGATCATTGCTTTATTAGTCAAAAAATTCTACTACGTATATCCATGGAAGTAATTATTCCTTTGTTAAAAGTTTCCCGTGGTGTATGTCTGCCCCGATTTTTTTGAACGGACGTAGTTTCCGAGAATTTGAATTTTCAAATTTCCGCGCCGAATGTCGGGCGAAAACAGCGGCCGGGCCGGACGTAAACACGGCATAAATCTTTCAAAATTTCGATTTTTCAGCGGGTTTTCGCGAAGTTTTGATGTTTGTAAAGTGAGGTGTCAAAAGGAAATTTGAAAATTCATTTTCTCAGAAACTACGTCCGAGCGCCAAAAGCTGAGGTCAGATTCGTGTTCAGGGACCTCGAAAATAGGGGGTAGCCAAAATTTGAAAAAAATCGGGGCAGACATACACCACGGGAAAGTTTTACCATTCCTTTTGCTACATTAACGAGATAGCTACAGGTACCCAAATTCACTACTCACCATTTTTATCTTTATCAGAGAGAAGAATCTTTATCTAGGTAGGTATCATTTTTTATTTTTTTATATTTTTAATTATTAACCTGAACCACAACCACAGAATATTCTGTGCCTCAACTTTTTATTCTGCGCACTGCGCAGTCGGGAAGGTGTCAAGGTGGCGCCATCTGTTGTTCAGAGTTACAAACAGTGCTTCAGAACAGTCAAAACCTGTTTGAGTTTTAATATTCAACAATTCCACAAAATAATTTTATTATTAGTTCTTGTATAAGTGGCTAACAGGTGTTACTTTATTTTATCAGTGGCGAAGCGCTCTATATAAGTCTATCCAAGTTACAGCGGCAGTAGATATAGGTAAACAAAATCACATGAAGGCTTTGCGATCGATCAGCCCCGGATCTACGATTTTTTCGAACCGGGGCAGAAACTTGATAGTAGCGCCCCTTCTCTCCAGCGTTTGAGAGAAATTGTTAAAAAAAACTCACAAATATAATATATTTTTTTGTGACCGGGAGGGGAAAATAAGAACTCATTAATAAATTTGTACTGTTTATTTGGTGCCCACCTTTGGTTTAGATGTTAGTTGGTCGAGCGGTATGTATAAGGTGGTCCATAAGTTAATTTATTTTTGGTGTGAGTCTAAGGATTAACGGAAGCAACGGGGATTTTTAATACATATATTGAAAAGTAAACGGTACGCCTATGGCGTATAAAATATTACAGTTACGATTTACAGTAAATTGACTTGAGAATGCACAAATGTGAACAAAATGAACTATTACAATATGACTAAATGAATATATAACAGAAAATAATTGACAATTAAAGGTTTAGCGCAAAATAATTATGTATGAATTTTAGTAACTGGGTTCAAAATTATGTGGCGAATAATACTAGCTTATAGCATAACCTGATAACAAAACTTGCAGAAATAGTACATGAATGTAGCTCAAATATTCCAAGAATAATATCAAAAATTATTGGCAACACAAATTAGTTAGCCTGATTTCACAAATGATAATAAAAATATGTAAATTCCTAAAAATTATTCGAAATTGGCACAAAATCACATTTAAAAATACCCAAAATTTAGCGTAAAATATTCAGAACTGTAACAACACTGTTTTAACATATGACAAAATACAACAATCCTTTACGACACCTCAAGTAAACACTAAGTAATAACATTCAAAATAAAATAAAATCAAATAAATGAATTAACTAGAAAGAGAAAGGCAACTCAGTCGACAAAACCCAACAAAACAAAATTCAATCGCTTACTTTTTGGTCAGTTCAACGGATAGCATACTGTACTAAGGCTGGTTCTGGTGTAGATTCTATGGCAGGCAAGGCGTCTGACTCTGGATGATGTCTCGGGTAGTAATTCGCCCTGCAACTCGGGATCTTCTACGGCTTCTTCTCATGGCTGGCACGGTATCGGACGCCCGCTGGTTTCTCGGGCAGAACTTCGACGACTACTGACTACGACTGACTGGCCCTGCTCGTTTGGGAGTAACCCCTTTTATATCAGATTGGGACATAGTTTTCACCTTGATTCTTGGATCTGCAGGTGTTCGCTAGGCGCTCTCATGTTTGTCGGCGGATAGAACTTATAAACAACATGATTTTGGAGCAAGTTTTTCGGGGAACCCTAATAACCGTGGCCGACTTGTTCTGGTGTTATCTACGGGGCACCTCAACCTATTAGCTAATAACTTTTTCATTTGTGTGACAAAGTTTGCTGAAGCTCGCTCACAGCACAGCTTGCAGATGTCATAGGTAATGTGCAGTATATTCAGCTATACTAACATTAGGAAATGCATTACCAGGGTTTGACTAATATGAGATTCCAAGTAGCTTGTAATTCTGAATTAATTCTTTTAGAAGTTCTAAAAATTGTGCTTTTGTTTTTACCTTTCGTGGATCTTTATGTAGCAAAATAAATTTACAGAATATAGGTACCTACTGCTCGCGATCAGATCTAAAATAATATGCAGGAAACTCGACTGAGGGAAGAGCCGGCGCTGCATTTCGCTCGCCGCCTAAACACTTGAGATTTTACGACGCGACGGCCAGGCCAATAAGAGAATACCTTAGGTCACATCGCGACCACGTGATTGACAATGTTTTCATTCACTGCCTCTGCAACTTGAATATATTTAGTTATTTAGTATAGAAATTCTATAAAAATCCAGTAACATCATGAATCGATATAAATGAGAAATCATAATGATGAGATAACTCCAGGTTTTCTACGGATGACTTGCCACTTCACATAAGTAAATAATAATTAACCATTCTTATTTTGTTAGTCTTTTACAAAATAAATAATAAATACAGGACAATTCTGTATAGAATTCTCATAAACTAGCTAGGTACTCTTATAACTACAAAGCACAGAATAAAGTAATAATAATTGACGGTATAGCGGCATTTATATTGACGCCCTTTATAAATGAATATAGGTCATCGAGTCATCCTATCGATCCCGTTTTTTATCCAATGCTATTATAACTCAACAAATAATGTACTTTATACCTATTATTTCCTATTTCCTTTATTACAAGAAATAAGAAAACAGTTTTGAATAGGTATTCCAGCAAATGGAAAATGGGCTGTGGGAATACGCAAAAGCCATACTAAGTTAGGTGACGCTTCACAAATACTTATTATATTATTTTATGTCGAGTGAGGTAAAGTTAATTTTCCGCATGCGTTTATGTGATATGTTGAGACTTATATAGTACCTATCCTAAATATTTGTTTACAATGCGCTATTAATTGAAAAAAAAAGATAGGTAGGTATTTAATAAAAGCGGATTTATCCTATGGTGTCCGCACCTACCAGAAGTAATACCCATATTAAGGACAGCTTGATTAGCATTAGCCTGGTGGTAGCGCGAAAATTTTTTATTCTCGAAATTAAAATGTTACTTATTAGAGTTTGTCCCCAATGTTCAAGATCTTTGCGTTTTATAGCGCATACTCATCCGGCTCGTCAATTTTCTGCAGTTTGGTAAATCAGGTTTTTCCACATACCAATTTATTGACCAATACCTAATAACAATTTATGGCTCAAAAGTGTACAATTTATTATTGGCCAAGAAATAGAAATTACACGATCATTCTGTTAGGGCAACAACTGTCAGCAGCTAATTTCAAGATTTTTTGCATTAGTAATAAGTTATTGTCGTGGTCTTTAATGAGTTTTGAGATTCATGTTTAATTTATACCTATAGGGCTGCATGATTTATCATTTATTTTACAGTTATGTACTGTTAATTGGTAGGTAGGTACCTAATAAATATCCCATAAAACAGATTTTTTTGGTAAAATGAAGATGGCGATTTTGTAGCATTTTTTCAGTAGGCTGGTAAACTGGATAAAGAATCTGCACCGCATATACTTGAATAGCACTTGAGGTTTAGCCGGAATTGACATTTTTTGTTCCTCTAAGACTTTACAAGCGATTATCTCGGTAATTTTTAAGATAAATATTGATGGTTGAAACACCAAACTTATATGTGTAGTTTTTCCAAGGACTTGAATGCCTCCAAAACGCATTTCAATTTAAAACAAAAAAGTTATCGCCACTACGCCAAATAACCATTTTTTTATATACAGGGTGTAAATGACTAAGTGCGAAAAATATTCAAGGGGTGAATCTTTGAGTGATTCTAAGACCAAAAGTCTATATAAACATAGGTCGGCTAATGCTTCGTTTTCAAAATACAGGGTGTCAAACATTTTTAATTATTATTATAATAAAACAAAATTTTTTTTATAGCCAGCATTACCGGTTATAGGAATTTTTAAGACTAGAATAAACTATTAATATGGAAAAAATATCGGGTATACCCTAGTTTTTGTTAATTGGTAGTTTTAATTTTTTATTATGTTGTCCCGGAGACATGCATTCAAGTGATTTTTATTTTTTTTTTCTCAAAAAAGAAGCGAGATACGAGAATAATTCAGAAGACAAAAAAGTTGTATTTTTAGTTGCTGAATGCGAAAAAAATAAAAAGAAGTCAGTGGCGCACATTTTTTTACAAAATTATTGGTTAAGGTGCCCTCGGGACGCTACTGTACTTAATAATTTTAATCTAGTAGGGGCTAAATTAGCCTCTTTCTACCATAAATAACACTGCCAAATTTCAACAAAATCGGCTAAAGGATTATTAAGATATTTACGAAAAAGCGATTTTTTGAGAAGAGTTTGACACCCTGTATCTTGAAAAGGAAGCATTACCGGACCTATGTTTATATAAACTTTCCGTCTTAGAATCACTCGAAGATTCACCACTTGAATTTTTTCGTACTTATTCATTTACACCCTGTATATAAAGATGGCGATTTTGTTGCATTTTTTCATTAGAACTAGTAAATTGAATAAAAAAAATCTGCACCGCATGCTTAATAGTTATACAGTGTGTTTCACTTCAAGTCGAGATAATTCATTATTTTTTATCGGGTTGACGGATTTCCAAAAACTTTTTTAAAAAAATATAGTGCTCCGAAAGAACTACATTTTGACACTTTTTTCAGATTCGTCTTTTCCATGACTCACTACGGTCAAAATTATGCCCCCAAAAAACTGCAAACGTACATTAGGCATTTTTTTAAAAACCCTACATACCAAGTTTCACTGCCATAACTTATACAGGGCGTTCACAAAATAGCTTCAAACATAGCAAAAATACGGTTTTTCGGAGTACTCTGTACAAACACCGAGAGATATTTTAAAATTATTTCTTTGCAGTTTTATTAGGGCTTACATAAGCCATCAATTCCCACGATTTCATGGCCCTGCCTTATACAATATGCAATACATGCAATAAAAATACAAAAATCGAAAAAAAAATATTTTTCTCTTGGTGTTTTTTACATTTTTTTCTACAATTTTAACTTATGCCTATTAAAAAACATAAACAATATTAAATTTTAGAAAGTATTTTCAATAAAAAGCACCCTTTTTTTATTTGAAAAAAAAATTAAAAATTTATTGGTATCCACGTATCCAGGGTGCTCTTTATTGAAAACACTTTCTAAAATTTAATATTGTTTATGTTTTTTAATAGGCATAAGTTAAAATTGTAGAAAAAAATGTAAAAAAAACAGCAAGAGAAAACTCGATTTTTTCGATTTTTGTATTTTTATTGCGAACGCCCTGTATAAGGCAGGGCCATAAAATCGTGGGAATTGATGGCTTAATGTGAGCCCTAATAAAACTGCATAGAAATAATTTTAAAATATCTCTCGGTGTTTGTACAGAGTACTCCGAAAACCCGTATTTTTGCTATGTTTGAAGCTATTTTGTGAATGCCCTGTATAAGTTATGGCCGTGAAACTTGGTATGTGGGGTTTTCGGGTATGGTAAATATGACTGTGCTATTCATTTTTTTCCTAAAAAAGTGCCTAATGTACATTTGCAGTTTTTGGGGGTATAATTTCGATCGTAGTAGGTCATGGAAAAGACGAATCTGAAAAAAAATTAATGTCAAAATGTAGATCTTTCGGAGCACTATATTTAAAAAAAAGTTTTTGAAAATTGGTCAACCCGTAGAAAAATAATGAATTGTCTCGACTTGAAGTGAAACACACTGTATGTACGGTATAAATGAAGTTACTTGGAATAGCATAAAAACGCTTTGGCGGCGTTTGCTTTGCAAAACAAGACCGAGTCTTAGGCGGTGCGCCCTTAATAATATTATAAAAAATTTATTTAAATGTTTGAAAAAGAATAAAATAAACTTTGAAATAATTCAAACCAAAGCAAACAAATAATTTTGTTTCACACAAAACAACGCACCACACAAAAATCTATACACATATACACATTTCGCCATAATGTGTACGAATAGTTAAATGGGCCTTTATTGGCCGGGTTTTGAAAATTGTGTCACTTTTGACGGGCGATGGCTCCCCGTCTGACGTTTAATGTTTACATCTCGCCAAGGCCTACTTACTGAAAAAATCGTACAATAATTGGGCTACTTCAGTGCCGATTTCTGAGCTTTTAATGACGATTTTGAGACACTTCTCGTTTAGCGGAAGTGACGTTTTGTTCCGTCCCACCTAAGACTACAAAAAAATAATATTATTTTTTAACGAAAAAGTCATTTTCTGCTAAACCGGAATTGATATTCACGCGTGCGGTGAAGATTCTTTATTCAATTTAGTAACCTAATGAAAAAATGCAAGAAAATCGCCATTAAAAAATCGGTTACTTGGCGATAATTTTTTTGTTTGAAATTCAACTGCATTTTTGGTCGCATTTAATTCCTTGGAAAAAACTGCACTAGTTTAGTTTTGAACCACCAATTTATCTTAAATATTACCGAGATAATGGCGTGTAACGTCTTTTAAGTATACAGGATGATTTTTTTAGGTCTACCACCCCGATTTTCTTGCTCATTTTGCGGCCTACAGAAAAAACGTAAGAAACAAAAATGTGTCAATTTTGGACAGCTAAGTGGTGCTGCAAAAGAAATCGGCATCCATGGGCAACTTGTCGCGTAATATTAAAAAAACCTAAAATTGAGCAAAATTATTAATGGCCGTGGAATGTTTATTTTAAGAGACAGAGGAAAACTTTTACATTGAAAATTGATGGCACTGAGAAGCTTTATCCACCCAGGTGCTCAGATAGTTTCAGCAAATTACACAGGGTCTTCGGCTCTCTTGAGACCATGAAAATTTTTGTCGATTTTAGGTTTTTTTAGTACACCGCGAAAAGTTGGGTATGGAGGCCCATTCCTTTTTTAATGTCGCTCGCTGACAAAAATTGCCATATTTTGCTTTCTTACATATTTTCTGTGCGGCCCAAAATAAGCGAGAAAATCGCTTAATAAGAAATAAACAAAAAAATCTCAGCCTCAAGAGAGCCGAAGACCCTGTGTAATTTGCTGAAACTATCTGAGCACCTGGCTCGATAAAGCTTCTCAGTGCCATCAATTTTCAATATAAAAGTTTTCCTCTGTCTCTTAAAATAAACATTCCACGGCCATTAATAGTTTTGCTCAATTTGAGGTTTTTTTAATATTGCGCGACAAGTTGGCCATGGATGTTGATTTCTTTTGCAGCACCACTTAGCTGTCCAAAATTGCCACATTTTTGTTTCTTATGTTTTTTTGTAGGCTGCAAAATTAGCTAGAAAATCGCGGTGGTAGACCTAAAAAAATCATCCTGTATATGATACCCAGTTCACCACAGGGTGTCCTAGATAACGTGATACACCCATTTTCTTGGTAATTTTAAAAACAAATTGCTGGTTCAAAAACTAAACTTGTGGAGTACCTATTCGAATGTAACGTCAAACGTAATAATACAGGGTGTTGTTAAAAAGTTATTTCAAAAAATACGCTTTACCAAAAAATCGTGAAGTTGAATGTACATGAAGAAATATTCCCAAAAATCTCTAGTGTTTTTTTTATTGGACCAGGCCAGAGTCAGATTCTTGCTATTTCTAATTAGGATAAATATGTTCGACCGAAACTATTTGAGGTCATTTATAATTTCTTTAATTTCATATTTCAACAAATAGGTAATAGGTACTCTTTGGCACACTATTTTTTTAAGTGCATCATGAAGTAGGTATGTACATACTTATCTTAAAAATATAGCCCCCAAATTTTTTTTTTCGATTTTTTGCGACCGAGAAATGAGCTAAAAAATTAAATATTATAAGGTAAATTTTTTAGTGAAGTGACGTCATAATAGAAAAGGTCGAGGCCAACGATAAAGACAGGCCACGAAGCTAACGCATAATCGTGTAGTCACGTGACCAACTTAGTTCTATGTAATGAAAGGCATTTTTGGAGATAAGTAGAAAAAACAAATTTCGAAACGATTTGGCAAGTTTTCTTTCATCTATTACATTATTGGATTTGTGCATCCAAGCTTTCTCTAATTGTTTTTTCAAAATTTTCAACCTGCCTCAGCTGTTTTAGGCTGAGAGTTAAACGGCACTGCACTCACAATATTTTGGCACATTCTCAAAAATTGTTGAGACAGCACCTTCCTTTAGCTTAGGTGATATTCTCTATAGGTATTTTCCTCCCACAACACATTTGTCCACTTTAATTATTGTTTCACTTTCTTGAAAATGTTAGCCACACATACTTAAGGGTTTTTTAGAAATTAAATCTCAGTTGGGATTTTACGAATCCATTTTTGGCGGAAATTTTCATCCCGAGGCAAAACAAATGTTTGTTATGGCGACACTTTCTTCCTGGCGTTTGTAATATGTATAAATATAATATAAACAGACCTAATATTTGGTATTTAGGTTATTTTTTACGAAATAAAAATGAAAACTAACCTCATAGGTATACTGTAATTATTGACGAGGTCTCAGTTGATCGGCAGCGTGAAAGACCATATCAGGGCGTAGGTCGACAACGAAAATCCTCGAGTACGTTACAACACTGATTTATTTCGCACAAGGTGAATGGTGCATACAATAAATATACACAAACCCGAACGTGGTCAACGGGAACGGCTTCCAGCCACCCGGACCGTCTGAACTCGCGGATCTCCCGTAAGCAGTCCACCCCTCTGTGTCTCCGGCTCCACTGTCCAATACTAATACTGTCCCATGTCCATAATAGTCCATTCCAGGTTCCCTATTCTGTGGTTCGGGGGAGAATTCCCCTTATTACAGCGCTTACGCGTCGCGTCGCGTCGGTGCGAGCGGCACCAATACTCTTGGACGGCACGACTCCCACCCAGACACCCAGAGGCCATAATAACACCTGGGCGGTTCCCCTCCGCCAGGACACACGCGCACTAGACACAAACTTGTTTCTAAAATATAAACTAAGACGTTTAAAAACACTTTAAACATTGAACACTTCTCAAAACCCAAGATTCCGCTTTCAGTTATGTGACAAATGACATGTAACGTCTGACTAAGATAGTCACGTGATTTTTGTGCGCCAGGGCCTGTCTTTATAGTAGGACTTGAGAAAAGGTGGGGCGGACGCCCCCCTGGCCCCCACATAGCTGCGCCATTGTCCCAAAGCAGTTAGAACAATCAGAAGTAGTCAGTGTTCTGCGAATTTGATTTTCGCGATTTTTGAAATATTAAGGAAAATTATCAAGAACATCTTGTCCACCGGCGTGCGGAGCACGCGCGATTTGTGGCTAATGAGGCTTGGGGAGCCTTGGCCCCTCATCCCTCCCCCTGGGTGCGCCACTGGTTTCATATTACAGATCCGAAATTATATCCCACTCACCCTGTATACGTTCAAGGTAGGAAGCGGGCCGATAGTATAGTTGAAGTAAACAGATAAAATACCTTACCTATAATAATAACTTCCTTGTGTACGATGTCGTCCGTGTGTCCTACCCCCATAATGTTGGATTATCTGAAAATTCAATAATTTAATTAGTAATGGCAATGAAAAAGTTTCGTAGAAAATTTCACCTAGTTTCAGTTCGTTGTTCCACATTGCAAGCCGTCATTATAAAGGTATAACATTAAAACTGACTTAACATTTGCGTGCAGTTAATTTTTATGCAATTACAAGTTACGGTCTCTAAAAAGTGCATTTTGCCAGAAAATTAATAAGGCACGAACAATATTTTTTATCCTCGGATTTTGCACTTTATGACAGAATAATTGTCACACCTATCACCTATAGTGCGTCGTACCACTCTTTGTTACCATGTTATCATCAGTTCAGATTTATTATTCTTTATAATTTTTGTACTACACAGGGACTCTTTAAAATAAGAAGGGTCCCTGGTACTACAGATTCTCAACTTGGTTTTTTTGACATTACTGTACTGTACCCTGTACCTACCTCAGAGGAAGTGTCCTTACAACCGTGGAATATCGCTGACCTCGGTACTATACCCGCATCGGTCGATCTAAATCTAACCTATTCCTCGGCTGTAATGACAGGTTTTCCGCCCCGGTACGTAATATACTGTTGACATCTTGCCAAGGTTTTTAATCACCCAAAATATTTCTAAGCACGTATGTAACATTCACAAAAATAAGTCTGCGGAACTTTATCACCTTGCGAATGGAATTCCCTGTATATTTTTTGTTCAAATCTGATATATCGGGGTTTTGATTGTCGCTGTCTTGATTAACGCTGTGGTGTCAGATTTTAAATAAAAAATGCCTAATATGGTTCTTCGAAAAACGCAATCCTTTAAAAAATCGCAGTAGGCCAGGATTCCGCTGCAAGGTCAAACCAATACGTCGAAAATGATGACCTTTCAGGGACATATCTATAAAAAAAATTCACCCGTTCAATTCCCCCCAGCCTACTTACATTTTCAAGGGTGTATACATGAAAAACGGGACACAGTGTATATAGCATATAGCCACAGAATATATAGCGCTACGCGTAGGCTATATATTCTGTGCTAAAACCATAGAAGAATCAGTAGATTATTCTATGCTAAAACGTAGTGAATTTGTCCCTTGTGTATATGTTACAGACACAGACCGTATATGTAAAACAGGCCGTATGCCGTATACAAAAGGACTAGTCCATATGCAAACGGACTGAAGATATTAGTCCATATGTATAAGAAGCTTGTCCGTCAACAAAATGGTCTAGTCGGTTTTCAAAAGGACTAGTCCAATTATATACGGTCTATCTGCAACTGGACCATATATCACATATTTGGGCCCATCAAAGAAAGATATTACTTCTTGCTGGTACGCAGTATTTTGAAGGAAAAAAGGTACCTAATTATTTAGTATAATGTATAGGTATCCTAGATTTTTTCTGCAAAATACATACTAAAAAGAAGGCATATTCCTCTTTAATGGGCCTATATATAAAAGGAGGGTAATTCACTACGATTGCACATACAGTCTGAATGCCAATAGTCCGTATGTTAACGGTCTAGTCCGTATATGAAATGCCATGTCATTTACATACGGTCTGCGCCATTTAGGGCGGATAGATACAGCAACATATATACAGGGTGTTCCTTAATAACATGCTAATACTTAAGGGGGTTATTCTTGGGCCCATTTTAAGAAAAAAACTTCATATGAACGTATGTCCTAACTTTTGAGATACAGGGCGTTAAAGTGCATTTTTTTTAATTGAATTTTGGCTACATCTCCCGAAATAATCAAGCTGCTGAACTGAAATTTGGCACTGCTACGTTTTTGGGGATGGAGAATAAGCTGAAAATGTGAAATTTCACCGTATCTCACTGAGGGCGCCACTTGCGCTGTTTTTTGATCACGCTTTTACGCGTAACTTTTTTGAGGTTATCTTTTTGGTCCTGCAGGTCCATCATTTTAGTGCCTCTTTTCATTCTGCAAGAAAAAGGTACTCTTGTTTCATAACGATTAAATCAACCGTTTGCGTTGAAATTACCAAAACGTGCCCCAAAACACCTGTTGATTCCAATATTCGAAACATAAAATTTTTACCTACCACCTTCAAGTGTTACAGATCAACTGTACCATTTAAACTGAGAAAAAAATCCCTATGAACAACGTACCAAAAATTATTCACTTTCAAAATGGAAAGGATTGAATTTGACAAAATTTGGACACTCTATTTCAAGAAAATCAATGATGTTTTGACCAATGCCCATTTGGCATTTTTTTCATCATTTTGAATGTACAGTTGATCTGTAACATTTGAAAGCAGTAGGTGATAATTTTATGTTTCGAATATTGGAATCAACAGGTGTTTTGGGGCACGTTTTGGTAATTTCAACGCAAACGGTTGATTTAATCGTTATGAAACAAGAGTACCTTTTTCTTGCAGAATGAAAAGAGGCACTAAAATGATGGACCTGCAGGACCAAAAAGATAACCTCAAAAAAGTTACGCGTAAAAGCGTGATCCAAAACCAGCGCAAGTGGCGCCCTCTGTGAGATACGGTGAAATTGACATTTTCAGCTTATTCTCCATCCCCAAAAACATAGCAGTGCCAAATTTCAGTTCAGCAATTTGATTATTTCGGGAGATGTAGCCAAAATTCAATTTAAAAAAATTAACTTTAACGCCCTGTATCTCAAAAGTTAGGACGTTTACGACTTACGTTCATATGAAGTTTTTTTCTTAAAATGGGCCCAAGAATAACCCCCTTAAGTATTAGCATGTTATTAAGGAACACCCTGTATACATAATATTATAGGTAAGGCCTGTTCCAACAGAAATCTCAAACCAGTCAGTGTCAATTTAAAATTGGTTGAATTTAAATTTTCTGACTGTTACCGACACTTTTCTTATCATTTGATTGGATCTGACCAGTTGGGAAGTTTTTCGTGGATCAAACATGGTCGCTAAAATATAAGCAATCGGCGTTTAGGAGCATGACCCGACACCTTTTAGGTGTCAAAATCGGGAGGCAAATTTCTTTGAGCGACATAAGTTCCGAGAGTAATGATGTGCCTAACAAACATAGTTACTGTGAAAAATCGCTTTTTCAAGAGTTACCCATAGAGAAATAAAAAAGATTGTCTATGGAGTTACCTACCTACCAACCTACAACCGTTGATTGAGGACGCTACAACTCAGAGATAGATTTGGTGCCCAAGCGTAAGCGAGGGCAACGATCACTCTAGGCACACTCTAGGGATTAAAAGTCGCTTTTTAGTGGAATATAAATAATATTCCTACCCCAGTTTTTGCACCTCAGGGTATGAAATTTACAAATCTAGAGGAATTATGTAAAAAAACCTTCAACAATACAAAATTATGTGATCGTATGATTCCTTATATTTGGTGTAAAAATATTCTATTAATCGGTCGTTAGAACGAAAGAAGAAAAGTAAACTAAAACCTGCACCTTGCACTTCACTCCCTCATTCTAGGGACTGGAGTGCCACTTTTAGCTCCTATTATTGGGACCATATCAATTTAATAATACTACTAGAGTATCCGTGTATTAAATGAACTTTTGCGACAATATTTAAACGCTGTTTCAATTGCTATTACAAAACCTCCTTTAATTCTAACGAATATTTTAGTTTGATTATGGAATTGGACCTAATAGAGACTCGGGCCAAACAGAGATATGAATGTGTCATTTCTTCATCAAATTAGGTACCTAAATAATGTTCTTTTTCGCATTTATTTTAGAGTAATGATCGAAAAAAAATTGTCATGAAACTGTTAAGGGTCTATAATTTAGTTCCTAAAATGCGGGACTGAAGTGCATGTTTAGTCCCTGCGGTGCAAAAAGTACAGGGTGTTCTCGTATATTTTGACCCACCCCTAGAGCCTCTATTTTTCGAGTTAGAAAAAAATTACTTAAATGAAAGTTGTAGGGTACCAAGGTGTATTGTGCCAAAAATAATATATTGACAGGAATGCTCTTGCCTAAGTTGAAATGTTTTTCCATGGCAACCTTGATTAAATATAAAGATCGTATTTATCTGCAATTTGGAATATCATGCGAATGCTTAGAACAAACGTATAACATATTTATATTGTTGGAATCGGAAAAATGCGTGCAATTCAAAAATCCACAAATATACAGGATGTTCCATTAAAAAAGTAAGTTTATATTTTTTCATAAATTTGCGACGCTCATTTGTTTTATCTAGTAACAGATCCTAGCGGTTCAGAAAAAACCTACAACTTTCATTTAAGTAATTTTTTTGGTAACTCGTAAAATAAAGGCTCTAGGGGTGGGTCAGAATATACGGGAACACCCTGTACACAATACACCCCTTTCAAGCCAACAATCAAAATTTGATCGCATTTTTAATCTCTATTCTGCCCTTTGAAACGTGTCCATGGACAATAATAGGTATTATTATTGTTGCTATTATTTAAATATCGGTAACGTTTCTTTTCAACATATTATAACTTCTGATTACTACTTTGCAATCTTTGCATGTCCAGGTCATGATGTCCTTGCTATGTTCTTTTGACGGCTGTTTCCCAGCCTTCGTGTTTTTTCTGCTTATAGCAATTAGTCAAACAATAATTATTATTGAGCCTTTCAGCGTGAGTGATTTTAAACAGATTGCCCGCACCAATGCGAGTACTAGAAAATTTGCATAACCTGAATTTATACTACCAAAAATTTTCAATTTATATCATCGTCTTGCTTACGCCAAAGATCTCTAATGGAAGTATAAGTCGTTTTGTGAAGCGTGGGAGAATATAAATTTCGCGTGCAAAATTACGAAAGCTGTCCCTTTGGTGCAGATTGCCGCTGACCGTTTTGAAGTTATGCTAATATTATTGCATCATGTAATTTATGAGTTCGCTAAATTAAAATTAGAGGTTTAGTTGGAATTTTGCTGCTTTGATAAGTGCCTACAGTGTGTACCATTATATAGCGTAAGTTAGCATATGGATTAACTGTAAAGAATCCTTTAAAAATCCTCAGTTTTTCAGATAATCCCATAGGTGCAACTAGCGAGGGTGGGGTCAAACGAAAAATCACATATAGGGGTTGAGCCCAGAAAGGGCGCCTTCCCCCCTTCGAAATTGTTTCCAAATTTTAAAATGTTAACTATAGCTTATCTTATAAATCCACTGCCACAACCTTTTCAAGCTTACAAGCCCTGTGCAAACATGTGGCAACGCCGCAGCGGGACGGTTCAACGGGTCTATGCAGTCTGCACTTTGGCTTAGTTTATCTTTTCTAATAAATGTTCAACCCACTTTTTAATTATAATTATATACATTTGTGAAATTTGTTTCAATAATTGGGTACCTAAGTAAGTAGGTACGTTTGTTTAACAGACAATAAAAGCAGTAACAAGTAACAAAATATACACAAAAGTATAAGTATTTATAATAAGTACGATTCCTGGTGTGGATAGGTACATTTTCGACAAATAATATGGTAAATTTGGGCAAATACAGGGGACTACATTTTGGTGCAAGACGAATTTTTGTGAATTTTTTTCGCAAAATGCGGCATCAGGCAAATGTTGATTAGGTACCTATCTTCTCTTATGGTTCAATTTTCATAAAAATACAAACAACAAGCGAACAGATAACAGCATGTTGTGAAGGAGAGTAATCTCTTCTGATTGAAATGGCAGTTAGGGTCAATTTCATAATACATTCAACTAAAATTATCTTTTGACTATAACATTAGGTAAAGAAACTTTTGCAACAATACTAAACAATGGTAAAGGGTACTTTAGTTTGTCTATGCAATTGGCCCTTAATAATTTTATTCTTAAATGTTCGCCCTTTAGAAAGCCCAAAACGAATACAAGTTGACCGCTAGGCGTCAAGCAAAGAAAACCTAGCTACTTCAAGTTATTATTACCATTTGATTTACAGCTAGGTATATAACTAAGTTCTAGCTTCCCTCGACGGTTCTAGGCATCTGGAGGCTTGAAATTGTAAAGGAACGATTCTTCACTTCGAACTTTTAGAGAAATGTTGAGATATACTGCCTCGTCGTAGCAATCTAGCAACGATAGCACTACCAGCACTACACAAATTAATTCTGGCAAATTTCTTGTAAAATCAACTGACAGGGAGTGACAGGCCTCGCCGCGTGGACCCGCAAGCCATGTTGCCAGCTTTCTCAACTTCAGGGCTGTCCTAGCACTGTGATTTTCTGCATTCAAGTATTTGCCCTAAAAAATTTCGCCTGCAGTGCATTTTAACAAATAGTCCCATAAGTAGGTAGGTACATGTATTAAGTATATTTTTTAATGTCCGCTCGGAAATCTCATTAAAAATTACTAGTACGCAAAGTTTCGTCTTTGTTTCAATAATTAGGTAGTTTATTTACAATGTGTCCCTATTATATTTCCAGTAACTACGGGGACATTAAAAAATAAGTAAATTGACTAGTAGTACACTATGAATGATGTTACTTATGTGCTTAATTAACGTGCTTAAATAATTTCCATATTATAGGTTTCTAGAGTAGGTAGTACTACTTTGAACTAAACTTTAAATAAACTATGGAGTAGATTGTTAGTAATAATCTTCATAATAACCATATTGTTCTTTGTTTGTTTTTGATAATCAGTGTTAAATATGAGAGGCCTAATGAAGGGATAATAAAAAAATAATAAAAATTCCGCTTTGTGTGAGGCTTGAACCCGCGACCTAGTAGTTGGTGCTTTAACCTTGCGCTAAATAACTGTCTATGCATTTTGTCCTATCAGCCCACTTTTATTATTTGACAATGGGCAACGATCTTTGAGAAACATTAAAATTGCTACATATTATATATCATTAATGGTTTTAAGGTCTTTGCTGCGTAAGAGTTGCTAGGCAATATTTTTTTGTACTTGGCAACCCTTTTTCTACTATATAGTAACCAAACTAACAGGGCGCCTCGAACATCTGACACGCTTTCGAGAGTGCTGCAGAGTGCAGAGAATGTAAAGTGTAAGTACTTACGGAGGAGGGAGCAGAAAAAAGTGTTTGTTTTTCGGTAACTTTCACCTATGAAAACTGAAATTAAAATTAGTAACCAAAATAATTAAGATTCGTAAGTTTGTAGGGTGTCAATACGTCTCTGGAATAACGGTTCAGTGTCGCAACAATTTTCTTCTTACTTTTTATTTCATTCCTTTTATTTCATTTCCATTATGTGCGCTAGGTTGAAGGAGAATTTTCTCGCAACATGAATTATATACAGCGTGTCCCGCTCTGATGTCCGGAAGAGGGAAAAGTTTTTATTCGTAAGTTTACGACAAAAAGTCATTCTTTATAAAAAAAAAAACTCCTGCTTGTTCCAAAACGCCCAAAACTTTAGTCACCAAGAGTAAATGACCGTTGTTTTTGACAATATCGAAAAATACCCAATTAGCAATAAATTGATGTAATAGCATTGAAGAAATGGATTATTGTATAAATTCTGCAAATAACAAATAAAGCAGCACAAACAAATTACCTGCCCGCCTTGTTAAAAAAAATTCAACATAAATTGCTGAAACCTCAAATTTGTAACCCCCTGTGGTTTCTAAATGATATCCTTGATAATATTTTTCGATATTGTCAAAAAGAACAGTCCTTGGTGACTAACCAAATTTCTCTAAATTTTTCGAAATACTGAACATCCTGTATAAAAAATTAAAAATATTTTAATAGTTTTCGGAAAAAGCAAGAGTTTTTATAAGGAGTGGCTTTTTGTCGTAAACCCACGAATAAAAAACTTTTCCCTCTTCCGGACATCAGAGCGGGACACGCTGTATATCCTGGAGTAGGTATCCATTGGTTTTCAAAAAACGCGATTGAATTACTGTGATTTTCTGGTCTGGTAAAGGTAAACATACGTTATACACACCTGTTACATAGTTACATGGACATACAGGACATTGTACTTTATATGAAAGTGTAATTACTATGTTGCATACCTATTGCTATACCTTGGTACACAACATAGGATACAATAATTATTATTGTCCACACGGGCGTCGCCAAGGGGGGGGGTTTCGGGGGTTCAAACCCCCCCCCCCCCCCCCGGAATAAGCAAAATATTACCTAATATTATACCGAAAAAATACGAGGAGTGAAGAGTTAAATTATTATTACGTTTGAATATATTATGTAGTAATAGTAGCGCCTAGCGCCATCTTTTGACGAGAGGCAGACGCAGTTGCAGCCGAACTATTTTGTATTGTAGGGACACTTTGCGTTGTTTCTCGATTATTCGCCACGCCCCTAGGTCGAAATGAGCGGAACTTTGTGGAAGTTCGTGGAAGTTTCTGGACGGCTACTGGGCTGCTATATAAGCGGCGCCGCGGCGCGTGACCGCGCTTACGGCAGTATTGTTCCATGCGAACTCGAAGCGAATAAAAGTGAAAAGTGGTGAACGAATAGTGAAGAGAATTAAGTGTACCGTGTAAGTGAGTAATTTTAGTGCACTGTTATTCGATGACCTTGTTAAGGATAGATACGTGAATCATTATTACTGTCGAAAAATGGAGGGGAAAAAAGGAAGGGTGATAAACCTAAAGGTATGGACTACTGGAAAAAGTGGTGTAGTCAAGGTCAAGGGGTTTCTAATAAAGAAACAAATTTGGATTTAGCTATCCAAGCTTCAGCTACCTTGCATGCTGATAAGAAGACTGCCTACCCCGAAATCTAGTTTGGAATGCCTATATATGTGCGATAAAAACCTTTATCCTAATATTTACACATTACTACAAATCTTGGCTACCATTCCTGTATCCACTGCTACCCCAGAAAGGTCTTTCTCGAGCCTAAGGAGACTGAAAAACTATTTACGAAACACTACAAGTGAAAACAGTCTTAATGGTTAATGAACATTCAATATGGAACAGAAATTCATGCAGATGAAGTAGTGGATATATTTAAAAGAAAAAGCCGAAGATTTCTTCTTTAATGGTTTTAGATTTAGCGCAGAGGAATGAAATTAATTTATCCATTTCATTTAAAGTTAAGAACTTTATAAATATGTCGTAGTTTTTCGGATGAATATATAGATATTAAATTTCATGTAAGTATATTTTTGTTGTTTTATTTACTTCTCAAACTAAACCCCCCCCCCCCAAAACTAAATCCTGGCTGCGCCCGTGATTGTCCATAACCAGAGAACATTGTTCTCTGCCATAACTCCATATAAACTTCTTATCACGAATCTGGATCCTTGCGTCACAACGTTTCGTTTGTCGTTGTCCGACTCATTAATATACGAGCCATGACGTTGTGACTTGTGACGCAGGGATCAATATTTATAAAAATGATAAAAAGAAATATAACTGACGGATTCGGATTCGCACAATTCCTTAAGAAAAATTAACGAAACTATTGCTTTATACAAGGACGAAAACTAGAATCTAATAAATAAATAATTAAGTCCTGTCGATCGATCACCCTTCCCTTATGCATAAAAACGAATAATAATGGAAACTTCTCTCACATTCCAAATTGCAATTTATTGTCTTTCTTGACAACTACCACGTATTGTTTAAATATAATTGGAACTGTTTCCTGTGGAGAAAGTGGAAAAGTACCCAATTTTATCTTTGTTTGTTTCGGCGCATTTGAATGTTAATGTTAACAATATCATTCATTTATTTATAAATCGAATATTTATTGATAACAATAATTAATAAACAACATTTTGTCTCTAAATGACATACAGCGTGTCCCGCTCTGATGTCCGGAAGAGGGAAAAGTTTTTTATTTGTGGGTTTACGACAAAAAGTCACTCATTATAAAAACTCCTGCTTGTTCCAAAACGCCCAAAACTGTTAAAATATTTTTGATTTTTATACAGGGAATTCAGTATTTCGAAAAATTTAGAAAAATTTAGTTAGTCGCCATTTAGTTACGTCAATTTATTGCTAACAATATGTAAAATTTACTTAAGCAAGCAATAATGTTATTAAAATTTATAAAAATAAATTTCACTCAAATTTATTACCTCCAACTTCTGCACAAATTTCAACTCTTCTAATAAATTCTCTATACACATTTTGTATTTCGTGTAGAGGAATATTTGCAATTGTATCCCTTATTCTGTTTTTTAAAGTGTCCACATTATTATCAAGGTTCAGCATAAACTTTTTGTTTCAGGCCTTGTTAAAAAAAATTCAACATAAATTGCTGAAACCTCAAATTTGGATCTTTGGTATTACATACATAGTACGTTAGATTAGTAGATAATTATTATTATGTTAAATCATGAGTTGCGTGCTTTCACGCTTTCGTTTGTTTCTTATTATGAATAGAAAATTCACCTCTTATCTTTTCTGTTGTACTTCCAGCACAGATAACCTTCCAGAAACGACTGCAACATGCAATTTATACAGTGGGTCTTGGGTCTGGTTTTTCGTCTTAACACCCTTGAAAATCTAAGTGGGCTACGAGAATTAAACGGCACATTTTTTATAGGTGTGTCGCTGAAAGGCATCGTTGGCGAAATATTGGCTCGGCATTGCCACGATAGCCTGGCCTCCTACAATTTTTTAAAGGAGTGCATTTTTAAAATATCTATATTAGGCATTTTTTAATAGAAAAAGTGATACCGTAGGATTATGCGGCATACTTCTTAATAGTCGCATGGCAAACAAAAATTCATTTGTTATTTTTCTGTGTGGCGCCAAATTTTAAAAAAGTGAATCGATTTCAAATTCGTGGTATGAATCTATTTGGTGCTATAAAATCAAAAACTAAATAAATTAATATTGAATTCTCGTAATATATATTTTAAAATATCACATTTTTTTTACTCTTAAATTGAAATTAAATTTTATTTGGTTCAACTAGGTAAATGTACTTTTTAATAAATACATTTTCTAATATTATCTCTTATTATTTGTCGAATCGAACTTATAATCATAATTAGTTCAAAATTTAAATTCATGGAGCAATTCTATACGATGCTTATTATATAATGTCGGAAAGTGGCATTTTTAAATCGAATTTGAAAAAAATATATGTAATATGTATTTGAAAAAATGTTTTATTAAATTTAAGTGTGCGACATATGGGATTTTTTTTATTAATTGCACAACGAAAATACAGATATTCCCGAAAGTTGGTGTATGTTCGATAACCATATTAGGAGCACTTAGAATGGTTGCAAGTCAAACATCATACAGGGTAGGTAAAAAAATATAAAAATTGCACAAGAGTAAAGTACCCTTATTTCAGAAAATTCAGCAAAATGTTTTTAAGAAAAGTTATCTAGAATTAAAAGTTATGCCTAAATTCCAAAACATGGCCTCCTAAGACAAAAAAATATTTTTTTGAAAAACATTTATAATTTCCTAAAAAAAATTGTTTTAATATTCACCCTAAATAATTCTATAAATCAATAAAAATTAAATCAATTTCGCATAACTCTGTTCAAATTCAAGCATATTTGTAAAATAACTTAGATTTTTAATTTTTTAGGGAATCACAAACTTCATGTTTGTTGCAACGATATTAAACAAAACTTTAAAATTTCGCAAAAATTCTTCTGAACAAGGTAGACCATTAGTAATGATAATGTGTATATTAAAAAACTCTCATTTAAGGTGCAAAATTTTTATTTTAAATATTTAGTAAGAAACTGTGGAATTTAATTGACGAAATTTTCTTTTTCTTAGGAGGCTATGTTTTGGAATTTAGGCATAGCTTTTAATTCTAAACAACTTTTATTAATAATCTTTTGCTGAATTTTTTTAAATAAGGGTAATTTACTCTTGTACAATTTTTATTTTTTTTATCTACCCAGTATGCTGTTCAACTTGCAACCATTCTAAGCGCACCTAATATGATTATCGAACATGCATCAACTTTCGGCAATATCTGTATTTTGGTCGGGCAATTAAAAAATCCCATATTATTATGTTGCACACTGAAATGACCACACTATATGTGTGAAAACTTGCAATTCGTTTTCCATGGCCAACTTACTGTTGATGCGAAAACTAAAGTCTAATTCTTTTGACAGTTTCCCTACATCTTACATACGCCCCAAGATGGCGGACTAAATTTCTTTACTACCCTCCTGACATGGGAATCAAATAGGTATTAAAAAGCACAAAATAAAATTGAAAATAAAAAACCTTTTTAAAAACATGCTTTTATTTAAGCCATGTACTAAAACGAATAAAATAAGTTTAGGTTTTCGTTAAGTTTTTGCAAATTGAAAAGCTTGTAACGCGAATTGTAAAGAAAAAAATGCATACTTTGGCAAATAGGTACTGCTTATCAACCAATCACTGTCCAATAAAATTAATTGGTAACCTACCTACTTTCATCAACATTTCGCGCGACAAGCTTTTCAATTTGCAAAAACTTGTCGCAATTTGGAATTGAATTATCTTAACGAAAACCTAAACTTATTTTATTCGTTTTAGACTCAATGTACACCACGTGCGTGGTGATTCAACATGTTGACCCATAAAATGGCTTTTTTCGATCTGTAGCGAGCAACACGCATAATTTTAAACTTTTGGTCAATACAAATTTTAATTTAAGTAATTACTCACATTTTGAGACAAAAATTATTTAAAAATATTTATTGCAATGGCCGTTATTAGGCTTTTTGCGCAAATGCTAATTACATTGGATGAAGGATGAACAAAACAATTCTTGCAATAAGAAGGTATAATCATGATTTAATAAAACCTCATTTTTTCTTAAGTGCAACTTTTATATTCATCAATATAATCAGTAAATCATGTTTTTAAATTTTTATGATATTCAAGAAATTATTAGAATTATCGATCTCATATGCATCATTTTTGTTTTGTCGATTATAAGTTGCTACACTAGCAGCTTGATTTGTATTTTACACATCATTTGCTTATTATTCAGACAATAATACTTATAATAATTATAATTAATTGATATTAGTACCTACAATTATTACAAATCCAGCAAAAATGCAATGACAGTAGTTGTAATTTCAGTATAATGAACAGTTAAATGTACCCCTATTCAATTCAACAACATGAGACCTCAAATGAAACGTTATGTAAGAATGTGCTTAGAAAAGAAGTATTATAGAATCAATTCCAGAACATGATATTGATTGAAATTAAATATTACATTTAAATTATTCATTCGAATTCAATATCAATTGTAATTGAATTGGTTATTGTTAGTTACAAAAAAGCTTCTGCTTGAGTTTGAGGAATAATATCTCATATTTAATTAAACAGGGTTTTTTTACAAAGTAACAGATTTTTCTCAGTGTAGTACCCACGGCCGGCCGCCTCAGTCGTAGCACTGTGAAGGGGCAGCGTCGATGGAGGATCCTCAATCAACGGGGGCAGGCTGGAGTGTGGAGTCGTGGGGACTAGAGGAAGGAAAAGGATAGGCATAGCTAATCGAGCGACGTATGTCCTGAATTGAGTCGGGCACTTCAGGCGGATTTGATAAGTATCGTAGCCTCTTATGGAAGACTAATAATTTCAATTTCACTATCGTGATTTTCAATTCTGAACCACCCTTAATGGTATTTACTTTTCTGGACCCAACATAAAAGGCGTGGGGAAGCAATGTGCCATGGCTATTTATACCCCAGAAAAGAGACGAATTTTATACTTATAGCAATGTATTTTTAAATATAAATTAGTAGGTATATATTATAATTTAAATAAAGCAATTAAATTTTGGAGATACAATAGCTTTGTTCCCACAATAGTTCTGAACCAGTTCTAGCGAATCAGAATGCAGGAAATTAATTCTAGAACTGCTTTTAACCAATTATTATAAATTGCTGAGAACCTGTTCAGAACTGTTGTTGGAACAAACCCCAACAGAAATTAACGAACCTATTGAAAGTTTTTCATGATGACTCATTTTGGACATAAGCGAAAAGTTTATGCGGTCTCCGATGGTATTTGGTATTTTTATGAATTTCCTACGAGTCCTGATAACACGCTGAAATAATTGTTGCTCACATCTTTGTAAGACTTGTAGTTGAACGAAAATAGAGTGGAAGGTGGCCATCCAATTTTAGAAAGTGTAACTTTATATCAGCACTAAAAATGTGTATCTGAATGAGTATCGCTGGTAAAAATACGCTCTAAGGTCATGGAAATATCTGTCTGTTCTCTGCTGGAACATCAAAATAATTATAATTAACAAAAAAAGTTGTGCAATCAAATAATAAGCATAAACTGAATGCTATCCTTATTTACACTCATATCCCCTGTTTCACTTTAAAAAGTACAAATTAATATTGGATACCTACTTAAATAATTTTGTTGATATTCACATATTAACACAAGTTGAATCTCCCTATACTTATTGCAAAGATACCAACCATTATTGTTTTCTAATTAGTAGGTACTCAGTAGTGTGAAAATCGCGAAGCTTTATTGCGTCTCAAATATTTTTGGTATCATTATCAATCACTATCATCATTTAATAAACACTTACTTATCTTAATTGGGATGTGTTTTATTTATAAACGTATCAAACTCTTTACTAACATTTTTAGAATAATAGAGAAGTTGCATGATTTTGAAATACGTATAGTCTTAATTTGTGCTGCTTGCTAGTAACACAGAGTCCTAGAATACGCATCATTTTTGTAAATGTTATTTCTGTAAAATAATTCGTTACTTAATTTATTGTTGAATACTTAGTGCCAAAACTTCAACTTATACAGGGTAAATAATACAGAAATTTTAACTGGCGGTAGGTTTCCACCCCAAAAGCCCGCCTATGAGACTTGTTTTTGAAATTATTTTTTTAAATCATCAAAAATATGAGAAAATTGCTATATTATACTTAGAAACATTTTTAGTGTCACTTGTTCACGCTCGCATGGTAGTGCACCTGCTGATAATAACCTTTTGGAATCCAGAGCATGGCGCATAATAATTATTGTAATGTTACTTGTTCTTGTTGGACAATAAAAGTTGTTTGCTGAAATCTTCGACGGGTGGGTAGTTGAGAATGAAATTAAAAATAGCTACGATACTACGATAAAAAAATCTATGCAGGGAAGAATGGAAGCTTGTACTATAGGAATGAAAGAGGATGTTCGAACAACTTCTGTGAAAAAGTTACGTGAATGTGATTATTAGTACGCTATGGTGAGTGCTACGTCATTAAGAAGTGGTGTGTTGTGTCGTGAAAGTTCAGTGAAAACAAATTGGGGAAGTGGTAAATGTGGTTATTACCAAGTTATGGTGGGCGCTTCTGTACTATAGGTAAGTCTTGATATTATTATTATTCTTTATGCGGGATGATAGAACCCTTGTTTATACAGACGTATAAATGAGGATAGAACTACAGGAGAACACCCGCTTAAAAAAAGTAACGCCCCATGGGATGTGTGGAAATTTGCAAATTTTTACTGATTTCAAGGAATTCTCTGACGGTATGACAACGCCATCGCTTGAATAAGGAAGGAACCTTGGAACCGCAATCACAGCTTACCCTGTGTTGGGGTAAGCTGTGCCGCAATAGCTCTCAAACTGCGTCTCCAAAATTTGGGAAAATTTTTGAAAGGCCATAACTTTTTATTTACTGCACATTAAAAATAATACATTGTGTACCTAGTAGGAAAAGCTGAACATTCCCGGACGACCGTAAAGATTGCCTGTCGAGGCGTAAGCCGAGACTGGCAATACGGAGTCGGGGAATGTGGCTTTTCCTACGAGGTATACATACTATTTTTCCGAAAATCGAAAATTACTCAAAGAACATGAATTCGAAAAACTTGTTCTCAATCATTTTTTTAGTTTATAAATAACTGTAAGGAAATAATATTTCCTTACAGTACAAAAATAAATATTTCCTAACAGTTACTTTCCGTTGCCTGGCAACGACTAAGTGCAAGGAAATATTGACTTTTTCTTTCAAAAATGTTATCAAAAATGTCAATATTTCTGATTGATTTTCGGAAAAATACGTTTATGCTTTTGGGTTCGGGACCTACTAGACCGTCAGACAGTGACAGATTTTCCATACTGATTTTCTCATTTATGCCTTGGAGAGGGTTGAAAGGTAAATCGATGCTGAGTCGGAAAATAGTAATTTTAAGTTTGGCCCCGAGGAAAACATATGGAAAATCCGATTTTTCAAAACAGAAAAAAAGGTACTAATTCTCACTTATGCCGTGTTCACCGTATGATCTCTTATACTATTCCGACCTCGAAAACCCAAAGGCATAAGTGTAGCGTGTGGACAAAGGGTTGAATTAAGGGTTTGGCAGATCCCACAAAAAATGACTTGGTTTACTGATTCCGTCAGTTATGCCGTTCGAAATGGTGAAAACTTATACCCTCACTAGCCCAAAAATTGATTGGCAGAAGTGACGCGTGGGGAAAAATGCACTTTTGGGTCGGAAAATAAGTCAGAAAAAATTTTTTTTCGTCAACTGATTTCTGCACTTATGCCTCTGAAACTATAGACAGTTTTATTGCAATTCATTTTATCCCTGACAAAATAAGTTGACGAAAAAAAAATTTTCAGACTTATTTTCCGACCCAAAAGTGCATTTTTCCCCACGCGTCACTTCTGCTAATCAATTTTTGGGCTAGTGAGGAACGGCATAACTGACGGAGTCAGTAAACCAAGTCATTTTTTGTGTGATCTGCCAAACCCTTAATTCAACCCTTTTTCCACACGCTACACTTATTCCTTTGGGTTTTCGAGGTCGGAATAGTACAAGAAATCATACGGTGAACATGGCATAAGTGAGAATTAGTACCTTTTTTTCTGTTTTGAAAAATCGAATTTTCCATATGTTTTCCCCGGGGGCCAAACTTAAAATTACTATTTTCCGACTCAGCATCGATTTACCTTTCAACCCTCTCCAAGTCTCCAAGGCATAAAAATGAGAAAATCAGTAAGGAAAATCTGTCACTGTCTGACGGTCTATACCTATTTTGCCAGCACTTTTATATTTGTTTATGGATACTCTAGTTGGCCAATGTCTGACACTGACATAGGAACATGACAGAAATACAATAGATACTGGGGACAGATTTTGCAAAAAATAAAGTTATCGAGCTGTTTTTTGGTAGGTTTTAATAGAAGAAAATTAGTATAGGCAGTGACTGGGCCACTTTAATTTTTAGCGCTATTGCTCTACTATCCTTATGATTCTGTCACGCATTGGCTAGCTAGGGATTCCATAAACAAGGCTTTTATGAAATAGTGCTAAGAAGGAACACCTTTCATTTCAGCATTACACTTAGATCGACCGAGGCGAGCGTAGCCATTTGATTGGTCGGCGTTTCGGAGATCCACGGAGCAAGGGCGACGACGTAGGCCAGTACCATAATAGTGCCGTGCACGGAAATAAGGATTGCGCTTTATTTTACGGATTTTGGTTTTGTGAATAGATTTTGTGTGGTCTTGTTTTACGTGAAACAAAAATATTGGTTTGCTTTGGATTTAATTATTTCAAAGTTTAGTTTATTCTTTTATTTGTATAACATTAAGGGCCGCGCGCCGCCAAAAGACTCAGTATTGTTTTACAAAGCAAACGCAGCCCAATCATTTTCATGCTGTTCCAAGTGACTTCATTTATACCATAACTTGTAATAATTTTTTTCTACTCCTATGCTAGTAACATACCTATTAAGTGGCAGTTTAGGTTATAAGTAAATCCATAAAAAAATTACGTATTATGTTTTTAATTAAAACGCAATTATCACGGGTGCTTGTTAGCGCGGCATCCGCGTCACTATAGCAACTAACCAACATACTAATTGTTGCCTGTCAGATAATCAGAAGTATAGTTTATCTATTATAATAGTTTTTTTTTCGTCGAAGAAAAATTGTCGAGTTGTAAGCTTATTACATACTTGTGGAATTACAGCACTCGCCGCTGCGCGGCTCGTGCGCAACTTTTCCACTCGAATAAGCTGTTTACAACTCTCGCTATGTAATATACTATTACAGATTACAGATGTTATGTAGGTAGTAGATTTGACTCATCAATAATTCGCTCTTCTTACTGCCTAGGAATTTTTGATACGCTTTGCCCCTTGGCTACGAAATTATAACAACCTCGGACCTTGACATCGATAGTGTCGTTCGTGGGTTTCAGCGGTAGTTTAGACATTTTTTTAATATTAAGTATGTATTTTCATTTTGGGGAAAACATTATGAATCAACAGCGAAGATGAAATAATAGTTAAATATGCTCGATTAATGTGCAAGTCATTTACAATTTTAAATCTAAAAATCATTGTGTAGTGTGTTTCAACTGTAAATATGGAAAATGTAGGTAAATAGTTCTATAATAGAATAAGTATCATCATCTTATACAGGGTGAGTTTTTTTCGATGCCCACTATGGGGATCTCGGAAACTAGCAGAGCTAGAACAAAGGTTAAATAGGGAAAGAATTGCAGTTTTGAATGCTCAATCTAATGCCCCTTTTGGATTTTTTAAAAAGTTCATGGCTCACTAGATATTTTGAAAAGAGTGATTTTTTGCTATTTTTTTTTTTTCAATAAGACATGCGCCCAACTTCCCAGCGCGGGAATTATGTTGTCAGTATGATCTTTTGTCTTTTAAATTAATAGGAATTAATAGTTTTAATGCCAAAGATAATCTTGTTATATTTATTATTATTTTTTTACTCTTTAAAAGTTTTAAATAGGTAAGTATATAAAATTAGAAAGTGTGATTATTTTCCTACATTAATTTTTATCACTAAAAGTAAACAGTAAATACCTATACCTAGTGTTTAGATATCTAAGAAATATCAATATACTTTTCATGGGAATATTAAAAGCAATATGCTTTTCTTTAAATTAATTATTATTGGAAGTGGAGAAACTATATACCTATTTAAGTGCATGGCACTTTTGTATTTGATTTGAATTGTTATTATGGAATCATTTAATTGTTTAAATAAAATTTATCTGGAGGATATTTGAGGAGGATTCGGTTATGACCAAGGCAAATAAATTCAAATAAGTACATTTTATACAGGATGATTTTTTTTTAAGAGTACCACCGCGATTTTCTCCCTTATTTTACGACTCACGGAAAAACGGAAGAAACAAAAACGTAAATATTTTGAGACTATTAATAGCCGTAGCATGTTTCTTTCAAAAGATAGAAGAAAACTTTTATATTGAAAATTGATGGCACTGATAAACTTTATACCACCGGGTAATCAGATTGTTTCGGAAAATTACACAGGGTCTTTGGCTCCCTTGAGGTCATAAAGAGGCGTTTATTAAGGCGATTTTCTCGCTTATTTTGCTGGAAACAATATTCTCTCTGCGACATAAAATAAACACGGCCACAGATTACAACACGACTATAACCAGAGACTTGTCTCTGACTATAACCAACAAACCAACTTATAACGACCTTCAGCAGTCGACACATTGATCTGCGCATGCCTGGAAGCCGGGAGCCAAAGTTGAAGCGCTGTCGCTAGCCTCTTGCGATGTAAACATCAAACGTCAGACGCGGAGCCGTCGCCCGTCAAAAGTGGCCAAATATTCAAAACCCGGCCAATAAAGGCTCATTTAACTATGCGTACACATTGCGAAATTGTTACCTATATCAGCGCAATCTATCAGTATACATATTTTAGTAGGTTTGAATATCAATAAATTTATTATAGAGGCTGCACAACAAGCAGCAGTTTGGTTTTTCTGTTCGAGGGCGCCGTACGTCATTATACCTGACCTCAAGGCCTACTATAAAGACAGGCCCTGGTGCACAAAAATCAAGTGACCATCTTAGTCAGACGTTGCATGTCATTTGTCACATAACTGGAAGCGGCAGATTGGGTTTTGAGAAGTTTTCAATGTTTAAAGTGTTTTTAAACGTCTTAGTTCATATTTTAGGAACAAGTTTGTGTCGAGTGCGCGTGTGTTCTGGCGGAGGGGAACCGCCCAGGTGTTATTATGGCCTCTGGGTGGGAGCACGATAAACTGGTGGGAGCCGTGCCGTCCAGGAGTATTGGTGCCGCTCGCACCGACGCATGAACTGTAAAGGGGAATTCTCCCCCGAACCACAGAATAGGGAGCCCGGAATTCCGGAATGGACTATTATGGACATGGACCGTATTGGACAGTGGAGCCTGATTCACAGAGGGGTGAACTGCTTACGGGAGATCCGCGAGTTCAGACGGTCCGGGTGGCTGGAAGCCGTTCCCGTTGACCACGTTCGGGTTTGTGTATTTATTGTATTCACCATTCACCTTGTGCGAAATAAATCAGTGTTGTAACCGTTGATTTTCGTTGTCGACCCACGCCCCGATAAGGTTTATCTATTCGGTCTTTCACGCTGCCGAACAACTACTGAGACCTCGTCAATATTTGCAGTATACCTACCTACTGAGGTTAGTTTTCATTTTTATTTCGTAAAAAAATAACCTAAATACCAAATATTGGGTCTGTTTATATTATATTTATACATATTACAAAAGCCATAACAAACATTTGTTTTACCTCGGGATGAAAATTTCCGTCAAAAATGGATTCGTCAAATCCCAACTGAGATTTAATTTCTAAAAAACCCTTAAGTATGTGTGACTAACACATTTTCAAGAAAGTGAAACAATAATTAAAGTGGACAAATGTGTTGTGGGAGGAAAATACCTATAGAGAATATCACCTAAGCTAAAGGAAGGTGATTTCCCAACAATTTTTGAGAAGTGCCAAAATATTGTGAGTGCCCAAAACAGCTGAGGCAGGTTGAAAATTTTGAAAAAACAATTAGAGAAAGCTTGGATGCACAAAACCAATAATGTAATAGATGAAAGAAAACTTGCCAAATTGTTACGAAATTTGTTTTTTCTACTTATCTCCAAAAATGCCTTTCATTAAATAGCACTAACTTGGTCACGTGACTACGCGATTATGCGTTAGCGCCGTGGCCTGTCTTTATCGTTGGCCTCGACCTGACCTAGGTAGATCGATCGTCAAAGTCAAGCAACGCCGCGCGCAGTCGGTTCATGATCGGGTGATCCCTTATTATTATTTTCTTGCCTAATAAAACATATTTTTTTCGATTTCAAAAAAATATATATAATATGTACATACCTCGGCACTGAAGTTCTTTTCATGACTCATGTGGTTTATTTGCTTCGGCCAGAGGCCTCGGCAACTAAATTTCACATGAGTCATAAAAAGTTGAACTTCAGTGCCTTGGTACATACATAACTAATAAGTAATCTCATCTAAATACTAATTATACAGAAATTACCAAAGTTATCGGAGATTCCGATGAATTTGGAAATTACCTAATATAGTTGTTTCGATAATTTTGAATGTAAATTTAATATAATATGTTTATGATGGTCAACAGAAACTTTTACAGATAAACATTATTAATATTGCTAGGAAATTTTCCTTGGAAATTTCTAAATCAACGCCAACGTTTCGACTTTCCATGATTTCCCAGTCATCAGAGCCGTAGCTAGGGGTTTTCCATGGGGGGGTTTAGGTTTAAGGTTAACTTTTTGAGCATTATCCTCAAATATATATTGCCAAACGCAAACGCTTGACCTTGATGGCATGTTACATGTTACAATCATCCAAGCAGTACAATCGTCGAAGCAGTACAATCGGCCAGCACGATTATTTATTTTTCCATTTTGGCGGGCGCCGGGCGTGTTAATTAATTTTATATATACCATCATGGGGGGGGGTTTGAACCACCTAACCCCCCCCCCCTTATATACGGCCCTGCCAGTCAGAATCGCTGAAACAATAGACCATGGGCAAAATGAAGTTTAAGCTGGTATGTTACCTCTATTTTAACTGAATTTTATCGACTCCAAAAATTGATTGCAAAATATCCATTCATTCAAATATTGCTTTCGTCCTATGCTTATTATTATCATCTATTATCTGCATGGTGCTATTAGGTCTAGAGAATACTATAAGTCGGCTCACTTCTTTGTTCTCTCGGAAAAGCAAACAATTTTTGCGACTGGTCGTAAATCAACGTCATCTAGCACGCTTCGCATTTACGAGGGTCGACTAACGAAATCGCCGTCAAGCTAGTTATACGGGGGCAGGTTCATATTGACTTTCCATTATTTACCAAAGTCTACAAATATTAGTATACCTATTTGTAGACTTTGGTACAACATTATTTGTGTAGGTAAGTATACCGTTAGTTTTTGGTAGGTACAGTTAAATTAAAATACAAGGTAGCTATTACCAGAATCTACATAATTAGTAAGGTATATCTGTAGACTTTGGATCGAACATGAATAAAAATGAAATTTTTTATGTTTTACGTTCATTTTTAATAAAGCCTAACAAAACATAGAGCAAACAAAAACATAAATAACAAATAAATATTTAACGACAAAGAGTTAAACTAATCATATCTGCTTTTTCACCCTGTAGGTAAATATTTTGATATTTAAATAATTGAACAAAACAAAAATTACATTATGGGGTGTGATCTATACCTTATTACATTGGACCTATCTATGTATAGTATAATTAATGTGATATAATATAGTTACGTTTTTCATATAAACACTAGGAAACAATAGTTATAATTAAATTACAATCAGACCGGAGAAAATTAACTAGACTAGACCTTGAGCCTCGAACACATTTTAATAATAATCCTTATCTAAATCTGAATCTTTAGACAGACGCCAAATTTAATCTTTATCTATACAAATTTTGCCACATAGGTAGGCAAAATGGAATTGGATGTTATACAGGTTGAGCAAAAAGTATAGAAAGGTGCTTATATTTCTTGAAATACTTATCCCTTATTATAAAAAAATGTTTTAACAAAGTTTATAAGCATATTTTTTTGCCATAAGCTGCCGACATTACTTTTTTCTTGACGCAAATAATTTTATTGCTATGGCAACCAACTTGTTGTACCACAAGAAAAAAAGTGAGACAAAAAAATAACTTCTAAAAAATCACTTCCTTCGGTTGGACTTCATTAATCCAGTTCTTATTAAGTTAACCGAAGGAGGCAATTGCCATTAAGTAAATTTTTTTCTTATAGAATACTGACGTATCCAGAACCAGACGGTCCTTCCAAAAATGCAAAGAAAATCATATCATGCCATTTAAAAAACAAAGCGAAGAAACCGTTTATGTGAAGAAAAATTGAATATTGAAAAAAATTGATGTAAAAAAATATGACTAAAAACGTTGACTGATATATTATTAAAGACTGCTCACGGCTGTCACGTCTGACACATTTTTGGCCCAGCATGCGCTTTCCGGAGACAAAATACAATGCAGAATAAATTGTTAGCCATCAGAGCCACCTGTTTTCCAGGACATAAAGCTATAGCCGTGAGAAGTCTTTATAAATACGTCAGTCAACGCTAAAAACTGTCATTAAAATATTTTTTAAAATAACAGGATATTTGTACCTTTCCATGCTTTTTACTCAACCTGTGTATTAGTGGATATTAGGTACATGTAGACTGATACTTTTTCTGGGGATATAGTTGCTATATTTTCACGTCGCAAATTGATGGCAAAAATTAAATTCCTTTTAAAATTCGAATTAAAGATATTTCATCCCGTAAATTACGAAATTTTTGATACTTTGAATCTTTGATTTTAGGCTTAAGAAAATTAATGCAGAATATTATGCAAACCGTTGGAGGAACCATATGACGTGTGGGTATACAGTGACCGGCAGAATGTATTCAACAAATGGGATTTTTTTTATTAGCCCCTAATTGAAAATCTGACTAGGGGGCTTCATTACTTTAGGCATGTCCTGAAATCAAAATAGGATCCGAAAAACTTTATGCAGATATCGCGGAATACGAGGGGGAATCAAAAACAAAAACCCGGCACAAGAATAACCTACCCTTATTTTGCATCCAAGAAGGAAAATGGTATAAGAGAAAATTGTTTGCAATGAAAAAGTATAGGTACAGGGTTATTCACTGAGAATTGACCCCCCACCTAACTTTTTTGTTTTTTAAGATAAAAGGGTGATTCAAAAAACAAAATCAATGGTTCGACGAATATTGTTCTATGCCATGACCGTTTAGTGCACAGGGCGTTCCAAAAAAGTAGGACCAATGGCAACTTAATTTTTTTAAATTGAACACCCTGTATATTATTGGATTTTTGAAATCTGCTCATCAAGGCAATCAAAATGATATTAAACTTTGTAGCATTATCTTTTTCCGTTTTTGAAAAATTCCGTATTCAAATTTTATACTAAGTTTATTTAGCTCGAATTTGTGGATTTCGTGATAAAGATAGAGGATCAATGTAATGACGAAAAATATTTTTTTAAAACAAGAGAATAATATAGTGAAACTCCAAATCCAAAATGTTTAGGAGCTTTTACGATTTTCCTGAAATTCTTTATTTCGAGAATATAATCAGTAAAATTTGAAAAGGCTCCTAACCATTTTGGTGTTTCACTATGTTACTATCTTGTTTAAAACAAATATTTTTCGTTATTACATTGATCCTCTATCTTTATCACGAAATCCACAAATTCGAGTTAAATAAATTTAGTATAAAATTTGAATACGGAATTTTTCAAAAACGGAAAAAGATAATGCCACAAAGTTTATATCATTTTGATTGCCTTGATGAGCAAAAATCCAATAATATACAGGGTGTTCCATTTAAAAAAATTAAGTTGCCATTGGTCCTACCCTGTACACTAAACGGTCATGGCATAAAAAAGTATGCGCCGAACCATTGATTTTGTTTTTTGAATCACCCTTTTATCTTAAAAAACAAAAAAGTTAGGTGGGGGGTCAATTCTCAGTGAATAACCCTGTACATAAATACAAAAGCATGGAATATTTTTTTTATTTTTTTATCGTTGATTGTTGTTTTGTCATTTGCCCATGAATGAAGTTTTACGCTACTATAATATTCTAACAATAATAATTATTCTCGTATTTATTCAATCCTTTCGGGCTAAATAAGATATTAGCATTTATACTATCCGTGGCTATTTAAGTAATTGATAATATGAAAAATCCGAGAAAACATGTTCAATTCTAAAAAGATCATGCAATTTTTTGTTGCGCTACGCAAAATAGTGCCCAAGCAAAGTTTACAGTTATTCTGTAAACTTTGGCCCAAGTTTTACAACGACGGACTTTGTGAATGGCTTTTTACACATAAAAGTCTGCAGAATGTCCTTGGTATGGTAAAATCAATCACTTAGGCCCTGGTATTTTTTATTTTTTAAGAGATTTTTTAACTGCAACCTCAGAGAATGGTTATTTCTCGACGGAGAAAATTAATCATTTTGCGACTAGACCTTGAACCTCGACTCCTCGAGCACATTCTGCCGGTAACTGTAAGTTTATCATTGAATCAAGATGAAGCATGGATTTTGAAAATTCAAAATATACAGGATGTTCCATTGGAAAAACATAACTTTGATTTATATCTCCCCCGCACAAGCTTATGGTTGCTTCTGGGGTACTCCTAGTTTGGAGTATTGTGAGGGTGAGAATTATTATTATTATTATTATTATTATATCTTGAAAACGTCATGCCCGATCGTCTTCCTGACAGATATCCTCAATTCGCAGGAAAATTCTGATTTTTTTCTAGGCTTTAAAAAAGTTAGTGGTGCGCATTTTCGCGAGATGACCGTGTATACATATTTTAGAAATAAAACCCTAGCAAATAAAATCGTTCAAAATAAAGAACTGCCGTGGTAACTGTATAAGAACTGTTCTGTATACCTATTCTTCTCCAGTTCAGTGCGCACTTACTTGATTATGGATTCCCAAGAAACATAAATCGTTTTGAATAAAGCAACTAAAAATACAACTTTTTTGTCCCTTAATTTTTTTGTCATGTCGCTTCGTTTTCGAGAGAAAAAAATAAAATTCAGGCAAGCAAAAGTTCGGACTTTACTTTTTTCCTCAAAAACGAAGCGATATATACGAAAGCGAGATATAGTATTTTTAGTTGCTTTATTGAAAACATATTTATGAAAATTGCAAACATCTTCTGGGCGTTACTATTTTTGTGTAAAATTCCAAGCGATCTGCCCTGGAATTTCTGGATGAACTCTAATGTGTCTAAAAGACACCTCATAAAAAAATTAAATATGTAAAAAAATTAATGAAATCGACTCGAGCATTTCTTAGATAAGTAGTAATAAAAAAATGAAGCGATTATGGACATACATCTGAACTTTTTTCTTATTTTGACTCAAGGAATATCCTTGTGCCGCATGTTTAGGAAATACCCTGTACTATTGAGTAAAGGAAAGGACTCAATGCCTGTACCTTGTATAACTTGCTTTGGTTGTATCTTTCGTTGCCTATGCTATAATCGTGCATTCGTAGAGAAATGGAAAATAATTCATATACCTATATACTCATATTTACATGGTCGACGGAAAAATCCTATTTGATTTTTTCATATTTTATCTTTTCCACAAACTCCTTTTTGGTTAAAAAGGTACGAAGGAATGCAAGTAAAAATGTATTTAGGCAAATTATTTAGAATCTGTAATACGCGCGAATTGGCATAGAAATCGGCCTATTTGAATCAGATTCAAATCAATTTGGCATTTTTAATAAACTATTTAGACCTCGAGCTTGGCTCCATCTCTGTCTGCATAGTAACGGGAACTGCCCTCGGAAATACCATTGTATGGACAAGGACAAGGTGATGGTGGGTGGGTGACCGGTGACCCAACGTGTCCCGGCGAGGACGCAGGGTTCATGTGACCTCTCAGCAAAGTCGGACACTTGCTTCTTGCTCGGTGCACGCATAGGTAGGTACCAAGGTACCTATGAAATTGACGCCAAAGTGAAATGCGCTACTACGAGAATGATGTACCTACAGTGTACAGGATATCGGAAACTCGACACTTGAGATAATTAGGAATAAACAAAAAATAGGTACCTACTAATCAGGATCAGGGCTAAAAATAATGTTTTTTTATTCCTTCAAGTATTTATTATCTGGGTTTAAACTATCAGGTTTGAACCCGGTTGAATTTTTTTGAATGGTGCTTTTTCAATGGCTTTTGATCGTGGAAGGGTTAACAGTTATCGCAGTGAATATCAAAATATGGAAATTATTATGGAACAAATGTTATGGTAAAATGTCAACTATTTATTTTTATTTGTTTCCAGGTATAGTCACGAGGAATCACTGGAAAAAGCTTAAAAAACATGTTTAAGGTGGTAGGTAAATAAATTGCAAATACCCTATTCTTATTTAGTACCATTAGAATCAGCATTTCACGTCAAACTGTTCGGTGCGCATATTTAAAAAAACCGTTTTTTTCCGAATTAAACCCGTTTTTTTCAGCAGAAAAATTATAATAAAACCAATGAATAAAGAACCCCAGGAAGGAGCCAAAGCTCTATGGGCCTTATAAAATACGTGAGACGGAAATCGCCCTGTATGGACACTGAATTTTGAGTTTTGATGCAATATTTTTATATTTGACAGTAGTCACGGTGGTTTATGCTTTTATTTCTTAGTTCTTCCTTTTTGGAGATCTATTATGGTTAGCTGTGCTGCGGCTATTCCGTGACTACCAGAACAAAATGCTTGGGGGATAACATTCCATCGGTAAGTACTTTTGTAATTTAATTTACTTTTTGGATAAAATTGTGTTCTGACTTTATTCAAACTAACTTTAGAGGTCAAGAGGTCATGCAAAAAGCGCCAGAGGCGTATCTTTGTGTAGGTACTTACTTCTTCCTGGGTAGAAGTGTAAATTTAAAATTAGTATCAAGGATTCCTTAACTCAAAGAAAACATTGAAGACATAGATAGATATGCTTTATAATTTTTGGCCTATATTGCAACGATTTCACGGAAAATAAGGATTATTTCTTGAAACAACTCAATGTACCTCTTTGAGAATATTCTAAATTTTTAAAGATTTATAATTTGTTAATGTTATTCTAAAAAATGTGTAGGTACCTACGTACCTACTTATATACCTACTGTACATATTATATAATAATCTCTAGAGTATATATTTAATATACTCTTGAGTGAGGAAACGTTATAAAAACTTTTTTTATAAAGTACTGAGTTCATTCACATTTTTTTTAGATTTCCTCAAGATGCACAACGAAGAAACTGATGGACCAGGGTGGACACCAAAAGAATATAGTTTCCTATGTTCACGTAACTTTGCTGAAGAATGTTTCGATCGAACATCTTGGATAAAAGTAGGACTATCGCGAACTTCCTTGCCTATACTATCGAAGTGCCTCGAGTAAAATATGTAAGTAGCTATAGTTTTGTGAACATGTCCATAATTCAGCTTTTATTGAGTTCGAAATATACAAAATCATTGACTAAGAAAACTTTATTTTTAATTATTAATGGAATTATCGAACGTGTACATTCTAACCTACAATGTCAAGCCAAGAATATTAACAAAGAAAGATTTTTAGTACCTTTTTAGTACCTGTAATTATAAATAATAAAGGATGTTTTAGTGGCATATCAGGTAAATGATATGAATTGATTATAAAATGTATTAAAAATCTGTCTTTTTTATTATCAAGATTCATGTTGCAATGCTCTTAGTGTTATTTCCATCTTGTTAGTTAAATAAATAAAAGAATTAGATTTTTTTTATATATCCTAAACTAAAAATGATAGATATTTATATGTATGGGGTGTTCCATTAAAAAATTAAGTCTGCATCATACTATATATAGGTACCTACCTACTTCTTTTCTAAGACTCTCCTACCACTATAAATAATGCATTTACTTCCAGCTATTTTAAGTGAATCACTCCCTATATGTCATAACTGCTGTACTTTATTTTAGGTCAGGACGTTTAATCCAGTTTATACAAGACCAATAAAAGAAACTGTGTCTGAAGAGAATGATGGCATATAGAAGCTGTACCTGGGCCTTCGGTGCCTACATGTGCATCACTACCAGACCCGGACAGTCCTCAAAAAAGGGAATTGAAGAGGAAAATCTGTGGCTTGCAGAAGAACAGATGGCGGCAGAAGAAACAAATATCATCGTTGAAGTCCATTATGGTCGATTTAAAGAAACAGAAGTTATTATTAGAAGAGCAAGACAAGCAAGAAACTATTTTATTAGAAAACTTTAAAACAAATAGACATAATTCAGAGACTTTTTCAAAAAACACAAAATAAGGAAAACATTTGAGCATTCTGTAAGATCTTTTGCTGTGGCTCTACATTTCTTTTCTCCTAGAGCTTATGACTATGTAAGGCAAAGAATTTATAATAGTTTTCCTCGCCCAAAAACGTTAGCAAAGTGGTATTCCTCTGTTAATTCTTAGCATGGGTTTCACTACAGAAGTGTTTAATTTTTTAAAATCAAAAGTGGAACATTCTGATAAAAAGCTCTGTTATGTTCCCACGTTTTTGACGAAATTGCTATTAGATAGCATTTAGAATATACCTACTAAATATTATGGGTATGTAGATTGTGGGAATGCGTTACGTGTTACATGGGGATAGCATCATAGAGTTAGCTAAAGAAGCTTTGGTATTCATGGTAGTTTGCTTAAATGGAGCTTGGAAAATACCAATAGGTTATTTCAATTATATATATTTTATTTAAGGGCCAATAAAAAAATGTTATAGTATTTGCAAGTGGTGTTATTTATTTAGTTCCATAATGATTATTCAAGGTGTTATTTAAATTCTCTCTCGTGTCATTTGGATTTTCCTCCATTAGCTTTTTTATAAGGTTTTCGATTTAACATACAGGATCAAATTTAAAATAATATGCTTATTAAAATACCAAATGACCGAATTTATAAAAATACGTATTAAGAAGATTAAAATCTATTTTAAAATTTGAATATTTCATTTATACCATTTTAAAGTAGTACGCCACTGTAAAACCGGAAACGACATGCCGCCATATGCAGACACTCGACCGGTCCAGCATAAAGTCCACATTTGCTCCTTCCTGGGGTTCTTTATTCATTGAATAAAACACACCCCCAGAATGCTCTAACGCTAATAATTAAAGAAAAAGAAAAGAGTGGAATAAAAACGCCTGTAATTTAAGCCCACCAATTTTAACGCCCTGTATCTTGAATATGAAGCATTTTTGATGTTGTTACGCAATTTTCGTTTTTAATTGACATTTTTTTTATCCAATTTTAAAGTCCTGCTACAAAAACCGATTGACCTAATCACTGTCACCCCACCTTCTTACTTAAAGCTTAAAACACTGGCATAAAAAACGAGTTTTATGCAAAAGTTAGGTCTAATCTAAGTAGATACGTGTAGATATAAAGTGACCTTTTAATAATTAAATAGGATCCCCAGACCAACGCGAACGCGAAACTTCGCGGCGGCGGCAAATATTTTGCGACGAAATAGGTCTCGCCCCGGAACAGTACACATGGTGGTAAATGGCCGTGAACCAACGATAAGTAAGAATAGATTAATTAAATCACGCCTATACAAATAACACGGTTTTATTTTGCTTCTACATTAGCGGGTCGGGGAGAAGAGGACGAGGTAATTTGTTTACATTGGCATTTTTCTTAAATTCAGTCTTTCCTTTGGTTACTTTTTGACTTAGTAATATTCTAATATAGGTATTATTTTATGCTATAGGTATTATTTTATGCTTCGAATTTTTTCATTGATTTGACTGTAACAATGCCGGTTTGATTGGGCCCCCCCTGAAATTTAGTAAACCCGGCGCCTATGACTATGAAGGTAATGAGACATAACAGGGACTCTTTATAAAGGGTCCCTGAGACATAATGAGAATGAGAAAATATGTAACTCACTAGCTCAGTCTCTTAATAATACTCGTATAACTCATACCTCACAAATAATAACAGAATGAATATTAATTTTTTAAATCAAATTAGGTATACGTACCTACATACCTATACCAAGACCAGACCTATGCCTATTATTATTACATTGCATTATGCAACGATGTAACTGGACCTTAGTTTTACGTTTTACACGAGTGTTTACACCTTTTTGGTAGGTACCTACCCCAAAGCAATGCTAAATCCGCAGCTAAATCCCAGTTTCATTCGATACATGTCATATTTTTTTAAGCTCTTATTAGTAGGTACTGGCTTCGGTTTGGGAGTTTGCCCAGGCTAGGCAACAGACACAAACGCACATAATTTATTAGCGAGTATTATAGTACAATATTGTATGGTGGATGACATAATGTAATCACCGCACACCAGTGTAATGTCGATAGATCACCTCGAAGAATACATACCTAAAATCAAAATGTAATAAATAATACTCTCGGGTGCTTCGAACAGCCCTGACACCGGGCCAAGTTTGATGCCAGTGGAAATCCGTAGCAAGATGAGTTCTACAAAACCGTGCCGGAAGTGCGAACAACCCCGTCACGCCGTGAAAACGAATCGATCGGTTTCGTGTCAACGCAAGGAACGCGTGGGGATCGACGTGCACCCACGACGCACGACGGCATGTGACTGACTGCCGGCCGAACGCCGAACAGCGAACAGTCGACTACCGGCGGCGAGTGGCTGAATCGGTGGAACATGCGGTACACAGGACAGCTTTTAGCATGCGGCGTTCGGCGTTATTATTGCTATTCGGTAATTTTCCCCGGCTCCCGTTTTGGCGTACGGTACGGGCTAGTGCTGGCAACCGAAACCGATTTTTCGGTTAACCGATTAACCGGTTTTCGGTTAACCGCGGTTTTGATCCAAACCGAAAACCGGTTATTCGGTTAACCGGTTATTCGGTTAACCGGCTATTTCGGTTAACCGGTTATTCGGTTAACCGGTTTTTCGGTTATTCGAATAACCGGTTTCCGGTCAATTCGGGTTTCGAATAATCGGTTTTCGATTTATCGGTTAACCGGTTACTCGGTTTTCAGTTAATGATTATGTTGGTAAACGATTTTAACCAAAACCGGTTCTGTATAGTAGGAAACCATTAATTGGTTTTCAATTTTTCAGTTTTTGATGGATGGGCTCGTGTAATTTCTAAAAAAAATATTTTTTTGGATTTATTGATAGATAATGGGAAAAACGGACCCGTGTCTTTCAGTTTTCGATTTTTCCTTTAGTTTTTCTGTAAATTTAAATTTACAACTTTCCCTCCAACGTGTGACGTCGCGGACGAAGGCTATAGCTATAGTTCCATTCTGTGAATTCTGTCTCTATTGTCTCTAGCGTCTTCATAGCAGTAACAGTGTCAGAACCGCGGTTAATCGATAATCGGTTATTTGAGGCAAAAGCCGGTTTTCGGTTAATCGGTTAACAGAAACAAAACCGGTTAACCGAAAACCGGATAACCGAAAACCGGTTAACCGAGAACCGGTTAACCGCTTAATCGGTTAAACCGAAAACCGGTTTTGAAGTCGAGTTTCGGTTAACCGATTTTAACCGAAACCGATTTTATGCAGACGCGATACTGTACGTTTCGATAGTACTCGTGCACCAAATTTGCGCCTAAGGGTAGGCAATAGAGTATGGATGGGTCCTACTTAGTATTTTCTGATTGATTAATTAAGCAAATGCCCTGTTTATGCAGACGCAGTGACGCAGACTTAAGCACATAATTGGAAATTTTACTTTAAAAATCTTCAGTTAAAACATTGAAAACGCATGGTTAAGTTCACGCGATTTTAGTAGATTTCACTTTAATAATAATGAAAAATTAAATATTATTTAATTATCAAAAACGGCTTCACGTTATGATGTCCTTGGCTTCCCCCCTCCCCATTATATAGAATGGACTCCCTATAGTTATTATATAGGTATACATAGGGTGAGTCTGAAATAACTGGCATCATTTTTTTGGGTAAGAGAGATGGATATTATGAATAACTTTTCTTAATGAATTTTTTTCCTATCGCCGAAATTTAGCTCTAATTTTTTTAAAATTTACCAACATTTATTTCATACACAGCGGATAGAATAGCGTAAACTCGGTCTCAAAATACTATACTAGTTGATGATTTACCATTTTCTACTCGGTTGTTGGCAGAGCGCCAGTGCCGTGTTTTCATAGAGGGGGGATTTTGAGGGAATGAACTATAGAAAAATCTCGGCGCTAGGAAAAAAATTTATTAAGAAAAGTGGTTCAGAATGACCATTTCTATTACCCAAAAAAAGGATGCCAGTTATTTCAGACTCATCCTGTATAATATTATTATTATTATACATGGTGAGTTTTTTCGATGCCCACTATGCATGGAGATCTCGCACTAGCAGAGCTAGAACAAAGGTTAAATGGGGAAAGAATTGCAGTTTTGAATGCTGACTCTAATGCCCCTTTTTGATTTTTAAAAAAGTTCATGGCTCTTTAGATATTTTGAAAAGAGTGATTTTTTGCTATTTCATCAGATCTCTGTAGCTCCGTTATTTCTGATTATACAGAAAATAATAAATAAACTTGTGTTTTTTAAATGTAAATCATAGTTGGCTGTGGTCTTATAAAATAGTCCATTTTTTGAGCTTTCCAAAGATATAATACTCGGCATAGTTATTACTTACCTATAACAAATAAAAGAACTATGGCTAATTTTCTGATTTTTTTTAATTTTCACATACTTAGTTAGCCATGGTATATTTTGATAATTACGATCAATTTTATAATTATTAGACATACCTACTTCAAACTTTCTAATATTTTGTTTTTAGCTGGTAACAAAATGTAACAAAATAAAACAAATATTAAAGAACTCTAATTTAAATTATTATTTTAAAAGGTCACGTTTTAAAATAAAAAAGGTGTTCAAACAATCCACCATTATTATTTATGCAAATATTGCATATTTTTAACTGAATTTGTCGCCTTTCATAGAGAGCGCCTGTCAATACTGGCAATTGCTTCTAAAACAGCTGCTCTAATTGTCTCATACTTTATTTTGTACTGTTCCCCACAAAAAGAAATCCAAAACAGACAAATCGAGGGATCGGGGCTGCCAGGAAATAGAGGTCTATTTCTCCCTATCCAACTATTCTAGGTAATTTCTTAGGGGCAAATACTTAATTAGGCGGTGGAGCTCCATAATGATAATTTTTGTTTTATTTTGTTACATTTTGTTACCAGCTAAAAATAAAATATTTGAAAGTTTGAAGTATATCTTATTATAAAATAGAACGTAATTATGAAAATATTCCATGGCTGACTATGTGAAAATTAAAAAAAAAATCAGAAAATTAGCCATAGCTATTTTATTTTTTATAATAACTATGCCGAGTATTATATTTTTGGAAAGCTAGAAAAATTGCCGATTTGATAAGGCCACAGCCAACTATGATTTACATTTAAAAAACACAAGTTTATGTCATATCTCAAAAATCACAAACAACATAAAAAATTTGATTAGATTATCTTATTAAGCCCAAAATTATCTACAATTTTTGTCTCTACAGTTTTTCTGTACATCTGATGAAATAGCAAAAAAGAGAGGGTCTTTCATATAAATTTTTCCTCAAAACCCCTCCCCCTGAGAGTTACACCCCTCCAAATATAAGGGTAAAAAATAGTTTTTATTTATTTTCTCTGCTATGGAAAGAGGTAGGAAGTTGAAATTTGGTGGACCAGTTGCACTCGTGGAATGACATTTTGTGACATTTTTTCAACCCTAAAGTATGAGTGGATGGGGATGAAAAAATCAACCCCAAAATTATTTTTTGCCAGAATTTTTTAAGTATGCAGGAATGAAAATAGAAAATTTTGTTTATAGCTTCAAAGCGAACCAATAGTCCTCCATATAAAGAAGAAACTGAAAATCTAATGTGTTTTATGCTTTCACATACTACAACTAGCCATGGACTGCGTTTCAAACCAAAAGGTACCAAATACTCTTGCTTTCTTTTTAGACTCGCGTTTCTTAGAAAATGTATGAGGGACATAACAAACAAATATTTTATTTTATTTTGAATATTAACTTCGTTGTAACAGACATATTTGTATGTTTTTATTTTATAAAAGATTCTGCAACAATGGTGTTTTAACTAAAACCACCGTGTAAATTTGTTTCGTCGTGTAGCGCCAGTAGTGATCGCTTGAAACAGTGCTATGCTATAGTTTTGGTCCAGCACAGACGTACCCACAAAATATATAGGTTAGACGTACCTAAAATAGACTATAGTAAAGTTAGGTTGGCGGTAAACATAACCTCGATTTTAAACGCGAGGTAACCTCTCACCACACTAATAAAATTTCACCAATTTGTTTTTCTCACATTTTGTTAGGTACTGTTCTTCATAATTTATTAAAAAAGCTTGTTGAGTAATAAGTATGTGGAAACCTATTGAAATAGATGGAAGCGTTTTCTCTGGAGGTTTTGAAGGGCTTGTAGGTATCGAGGAGTGTACAGATTACAGTTTCAATGATTCCAGCGCAAGCAAGGTTTGTAGTTTTGAATTAGAACTCATAGTAAGTTGGTTGCATTATGGCTGTGTAATGCCTACCTACTTATTGTCTATTGGCAGTGTGGCTCGGAGAAAGGTATTGGAAGTATCTATGGGTACCATTATAGTGTGCGGCCTACCTGTACCTTAGGTGGCCTACCCTTGCTTAGGTTGCATAATTATGTGTGTATAATAAAGTAATTGAGAGTATTAAATACCACCCCCCATTATAAAAGAGCCGGATTTTGATTTTGTGTTATTAGTTCACTGAGATCGTTTGACAGCAATCAAGATATTTCTACAGAACTATTATTTTAAACGAAGAAACAGCGACGCCATATCTACAAGACTGCGGATTACTTGATCGTCCTGCAGAAGAACCAATCGGCTGTCACCGTTGTGGAACAGAAATGCTGCAGAAGAGGAGGCGTGACAGAGGAGGAGAATACTGGCCTATATTTCATTGTCCCTGAAAGTTCTGTCAAGCCAGAAGGTCCATTCGACAAGGAAATGAGTTCTTTCACTACACAGACTACAACAATCGGTTACATTGCAATCTAACGCTTTGTGACGTTCTAGAGTTGGTGTTTCTGTTTATTCAAGATATTCCGATAAGTACAACAATAACTCTGATGGGCAAGTCCAAATATACTACACTATTTTTCAGTTATTTTTTACTACAGTTACTTTATTACAGTTTTACTACCGTGGCTCCCAATTGTAACCTATATGTCTAAAGACAGAATGTTCCAAGGGAAGGATGCGTAGGCCGCACGCTATAATGGCACTGCCCTATGTTTATATTTACAAAAGACATAAGGTGGGTGAGTTGGGTTCAAATTTTTTATTATGCCCAATAGTATGAATAGTCATCATAAGCTGTATAAAGGTATGCTCATGTGCAGGTTGTGACATCAGCCTGAGCATAAAAGTTCTGCTGTCCACAGTGACAGTTGACTCTAGCGGGCAGGTAGGACAATGAGCCATTTATAAGTTGAGGCTACATTGCACACTGCATCAGGCTGCTTTTTCACATTGCACGACACAATATCGGGGCATGCAAAGTATATAGAAACATATAGCACGTTTTCACATTGTCCGGTAAAGGTAATGATATCGTCCAAGGTAAACCCCATTTATGGGATAAAACTAATGATGGATACAAGAATAAACAGTTACGAGATAACTCTTGGCGAGAAATTTACGAGTTTCTTGAAGAAAGGTATGACGATTTTAAATCGAGGGAAAAGAAGAAAACAGGTAAAGTAGTACAATATTTGTTGTCCTGTGTTGAAGTTTAAAATAGAAAAATATTAAGCATAGTAGGTACTTACCTATCCTTACTTACTTATACTTACCTATGCTTAAATCAAACCACGTGTTCAATGACGTTCCACGATTGGTTAATAGGGTATAAAATTTCACCCGAATCGGCAACAGAGACGTACTCGATCGCAAAAGTTTAGTTATGCGGTTTTATCTTGTTGTTTTCAGCTATTTAGACACTGCCAAAAATAATTTTATCGATGTTTTGAACCATTTTAATTAAGCCGATAATTCTTTTCCGAAATATTTTGATGTAAACAATTGTAAAACTAAAATCAAATAAAGGTCGTGCTTCAGTGCGGCCCTGGCGAATATCTCGACGCACGAGCTCTTGTTTACGCCAGGCGTAAGAGTTGCTCGATTTTGGTATAGGGATTATATTTTAGATAGTTGCCATGGTACGCTACCTTCAGCAAATGCGAAATAATTCGCAAAACATGTGGGAACATGTTTTATTTGTCGAGTATATGGCCTGATTTTGTGGGAATGGGTTTGAGCTCAGCATCATTTTCTCAACTTGAAAAGTTGTGGAATTTTGAGTTGTTCTTTCATCTAGTTCCAAAAGTGAGTGTTTTGTATTATAGATAGAGGAATCACAATCTTTACCGTATGCTCCGAAATATCAACAAATGTAAATAGATATTTAGAATGAACTACAGCTAATAATACAATTGAAAAGATTTTTTATAGTTCAGATCGAGGTTCAGATACATTGAGCTATCAATTTTGAATTCTTATGTGTTTGCCATCTACGGCTCCAAGGCAATTAATAAACTGAGTAGGAAATTGGTTTATTTGCATTTTAGGCCAAATCATTACTGAAACATTGTCTAATATTCCAGATGCATTCTTCAGCTGAAAAAAAAATTAGGAGAGAATGCAAAGAAAAAATATGTGTAGGTACCATGAACACTTACAGTTTTTACTTAAATTTGCAGAAAAAGCTGACACTGATTCTAATATTGCCGATAGCCATAACACAAGTGAATTATTGAAAGAATCTCAAAGTTCAGTTGGGAAAGAAAGTTTTAATCGGGAACATGTTGGGAAGACTCCTTGAAAAAGATATCGCAAATCGAATACAATAGCAGCAGAAATATAAAAAGAACTTATGGCACACAAAGAACCAGAGAAGCATTTGACAGATTCAAATACTTTTTTTTATGTCATTCATACTCTACATTTCTGACATGTTCGAGCCTGAAAAACTGCAACTCTATATGGATATTCTGGCTAGTATAAGTAAAATCAAACAAAATCACAACATAAAATGCACTATACCCCGATTACTGTAAGAAGTCCCGATTTTGTCAGATGACATTCTCCAAAAAATCCCTAGGAATTTTTTGTTAACCATGGGTATAACATTGGTATATGTGGCTCAACCAGTTAATGACGTCACTCATTGATTTATGATGTGAAAAGTTACCCAAGTGATACGACAAAAAGAGCATAATAAAATAAAAACCCTTTTGCAATCACGATTATGCCGCTACAAATAAAAATAACTATGACTACAACTCATTTTAATAATAATTTCAAACATCATGGAAACACTTTCGTTTTGGTATTTTGTAATAATCAGCTGCTTTTGGCAGCGTCTAGGGGCGGACTCGGGCAAATTTAGCTTCGGTGTGTCAAAGTGACAGTGAAGGTTTTCCAGATCGTTCAAACTGATTCAAACATTCGATAATGAAAATATTCACGGGTTTTCTACGTTTCGTGAGTTTTGCCGTCATCTGTGTTGTTCTTGTTCGTGTTACTTTTCGTGTTATTAGTGCAAATGGGCTCATTACTGACCTGAACTTATGACCCGGTTGCATTTTTTGCTGCATTGATGCCAACTTAGGATATCGAAATTACCAATTGACAGTTCCAGTAAGGACTTCTTAAAATAATTTGAGTATACACACTTCAGTTTATCATCTAGTTCAGTCACCTCATCGTATCCTCAATGTTCAAGTAGAAAATCCAATAACACTACAGACAATACACATGTGAAGAGATTTCCACATTACAACTTCTTGTTCGGGGGTCAACGTCAACAGATCCAAATTCATTTCAACTTCTCTTCGATGCATATTCACAATTAAACAACTAACTTGTATTTGTTTGCATTAAAATGATTCTAACCTACATGTTCTTTTACTTTTGACTCTTAGTCCCTTGGGATTGAAAGTAACAAAAACAATAGAAACTAACTATGACCAGTTATGTCAGTAACTTTAATTAAGAGGGGGTTGCCGACAGCGAAAGTGACGTTAGATTTCGTATTTTTTAAGTTGTATAGCATAAAATCTAATAACATTTTACCTGGCAAAAATTTAGTACAAACATCTCCGTCTTCATTTTAATCATAAGATCTTAAAAGCATATGCCCTGGAATTATTATTTTTACCAAGGTTTTCATAACCTATAAAATAAAACACTACTTGTAAGATCTTATGATTAAAATGAAGACAGAGATGTTTGTACTAAATTTTTGTCAGGTAAAATGTTATTAGATTTTATGCTATACAACTTAAAAAAATACGAAATCTAACGTCACTTTCGCTGTCGGCAACCCCCTCTTAAATGAACAGTAACGAAGGCAGTAGATAAAGTGCTATAAAAAAAATTCATAGTGAACTATTTTTTATTAATATTAATATTAACAGTAATATTATTAGGTTATTTACTTATGTGCATTAGGGGAACAAAAAACCACATTTTAAAATATTTTCAGTTATACAGGATGTACCACGAAAGTGGTGACAAATGAGATGATTTTTTTAAATCGAACACCCTGCATATTAGTATATTTTAGGATTCTACGGAAAATCATAAACACATCTGAATAACGTAATTTTTTTAAAAATTAGTAGATTCTGAGCAATGAACAGTTGAAAATAGGCATTTGACTATTTTTTACCGTTGTAGGTACAAAACTGGTTGAGATAGAACAAAATTAATTTCACATTCCTATCGTAACTTTTTAAGAGCTCCGATGGTGTAACTAATGGTTGATACCAAGGCAGAGCTGGGAAAGATCGCGCCAAAAAAGATCTAGATCTTAGGCACGTAGGCCACAGTGGGCCCGTTGTGCCCCCACGGCCAGCGTCACACGGCGGCCAGCAAGCCGGCCCCCTTAATGAAGGCCCGCAGCTCACCCACCCCGACACCATACACATCCTCTGCGCTCAGCTTGGCTGAGCCAAAGGACTCGAATCTCACCCTGTCAAGTGCAGGGCATTCAGTAACCAAGTGGTGCGGTGTCTCCTCATCCTCCAGACACCATCTGCACTCCGACTCCCCTCCCACCCCTATAAGGTGCAGGTGGCGAGCCAGGCAGCAGTGCGCATTGAGGACCCTCACCACTCCCCTCAACTCTGTCCTAGGCAGACGCAGCAGCTCTCTAGACAGGACGGACGACGGCCCACGAATCATGAGCCTGGTCTGCCTCATACCCGGAGCCCTACGCCACTCCTCGACGAACCTGCCATGCAGCCATTCGCCCAGGGCTCCAATTGCTACCCGTGGTGCAATCCCCAATATTGGTTCAGGCCCCACCGGTCTTCTCATGGATCCCTCTCTAGCCAGTAGGTCCGCAGTCTCATTCCCCGCTATGCCCGCGTGACCGGGCACCCACGATAGAATGACCCTGTTCCCTTCGGCTACCTACTTGAGCAAACTCGTTCTACCGTCCTCCACCAATGGGGACCAAGTACGGTTAGCTCTCAGCACCTGTAACGCCGCTTTACTATCAGAGCAGAAGGTCAGCCTACGGCCCCTGAGCGATTCCTCTCCTCCCATCATAATGGCGAACACGCTTGAAACACGGTGGTGTGCTCCCCGAGGGGGGTGGTCAGCCTCCTGGCCATCCCTGACAAAAGGCCCCTGCCCCCGTATAAAAATCTAAGATCTTCTAAACGATCTAAGATCCTCTAAATGATCTAATATCTTTAAACAAAATTCATGATATTATATAGTTAATAGATGTCTATAAATATTTTTCCTAATTTTGACATAGTATAAAGTGACATCTTTCAAAACCTGAGCAAGTGATGATACGTCCAGTTTTTGCATAACTAGTTGTGTAAAGTACAATTTTACGTAACTAGTTAAGTAAAGTTACTATATGGAGAATTAGACTTTTCCTGTAAAAACGTGTTCACCAATTATTTATGCAATTTATAATTTTATAACTTAAGTTATAAAATTCGAAATTTTGAGAAATAGATAATTGAAAATAAAATACAAATTAAAAATGTACGTCAGTTTGTTTATATTATTTGTCATTTTTCGCGAATTCTGACAATTTGCACTTTAGCTGAGACCTAGAGATCTAAGGAAAACTGCTTTAAATGAACACTCGTTAGTAACGTAAGTAACTGAATTCGTAATACATATATTTTAGAAATAATATGTAGATTATATGTATAAAAAGAAAAATCATTGTTCGTACAAAACTATTCATTCTTCTAAAAAAATACATATACCTACCTTTCTACCTATATTATTTTGTATAAAAAAAATCACAGAAACGTTTCAAAAACGAACTACTTACAACAATTGAGGTCAAAATGAAAACATATTTTACAAATATGTAGATATAAAAACAAAAACTCTTATTCCTACAACAACCTAGAGTACTATTTATTCTTCAAAACATTATTTTATATAAAAAATCACAGAAACATTTCAAAAATAAATGAAAACAAATGAGGAAAATATCTTAGATCGTTATATAACGATCTTAGATCTTTAAAATGATCTAAGATCGTCAAATTAAGATCAAAGATCAGATCTTTTTGAAACGATCTTTTTTAAAAAGATCTTTCTTTAGTGAAACAAAAAAGATCTAAGATCAAGATTGTGATCTTAGATCTTAGGTCTTTAAAACGATCTTTCTTAAATAGATCTGCCCAGCTCTGTACCAAGGTACCAACTTTTGGTACCAATTTTGGCACTATATTACCAATTTGTACCAGCACCATTAGGTAGCCCTTGAAAAGGTAAGATAGAAATATGAAATTCATTTCGATCTATGTCAAACAGTTTCCTCGCTACAATGGTGCAAAGTAATGGTAATGTCGAATGTTTCTCTTTACCTAATGTCTTGTGAATTTTTAAATTTTTTTTAGTTCATGCGCTGCACAAAATAACGTATGTACCAAGGGACTAAAGTGAATCTTAATCCCTCGAGTGATTGTTGCCCTCGCTTATGCTCAGGCAACAATCTTCACTCTCGGGATTGAAAGAAGCACTTTAGTCCCTTGGTACATAATATATTATTATAAAATTGTGAATGTGGAAAATTCTGTTAGGGAGACTTGTAGGTCATTTAAAAGGACATAAAAATTATACCATGCAAAATCAAATTTTAAAGTGAAAAATACATGAAAACTCATAATAATAATTATTCTGTTTTCTTCCTGGTAGTTAAGTTATAGAGCTTTTTAATAAAACATCCTGACTTCTCTGCCAATGTGTATTCTATTACGACAAGAAAATTTATGTTTTTAATTTTTATTTCTTATGTAACGCAAGTTTTGACAATTTATGCCATCTTCAGGTACATATTAAATTTGACTATCTTAATTTTTTTTAATTTATATAAACATATATTCTAATGTAAAAGGTGAGACATAAATGTTAAAATTAATGCACAAATTACTTACATTTTTGAAGCACAAGTATTTCTGGAAAATTATGATCGAAAATACGGTTTATCTCGTCAACTTCAATATAGATGCATAACTCATTAAATTAAAAAAAAAAAACAAAAGGTTAATCCACAAAAATGCGGTGGAGGATGGAATTTTTCAGTAAAAAGTTTCTAAAAGGATGTTTTATAAGAGGCTACATGTTGGCAAATGGTCTGAAGTATGTTCAATGTTCAGGTATGCTGCCCATCTTTAAATCGGCAGTGAAGTGTCTCAAAATCATCATTAAAAGCTCAGAAATCGGTACTGGAGTAGCATTGTAGGCAAGTAGGCCTTGGCAAGATGGAAACATCAAATGTCACACGTGGGGCCATCGCCCATCAAAAGTGAGCAAATATTCGAAACCAGGTCAATAAAGGCCCATTTAACTTTTCACATACATTGCGAAATTGTTACCTATAGCAGCACAATCTTTCAGTATAAATATTTTAGTAGGTTGGAATCTTAACTGATTTGTCATGGAGGCTGCACAACAAGCAGCAGTTTGGTTTTTCTGATGGAAAGCGCCGTGCCTTGTCATACTTTGACCTAGGTAGAGCGATCGTTAAAGTCAAGCAACGCCGCGCGCAATCGGTTCATGGACGGGTGATCTGTTATGATTATTTTTTCGTCTAATAAAACAATTTTTTTTTAGATTTCAAAAAAATATATATGTGCCTCTGCACTGAAGTTCTTTTTATGACTCATGTGGTATGCCTCGGCCAGAGGCCTCGGCATGAGTCATAAAAAGTTGAACATGAGTCATAAAAACTTGAACTTCAGTGCCTTGGTACATAAATAACTATTATCAGTATAAAAAAGGGGGGAGGCTGATAAGCAGTGTACTTTTTATAACATATTTTGGAAATATATGGTGACAAAATAATCCATAATTAGTACCAATTTCTCGAGAAATCTTATTTTTTTATAAGATTAACTGCTTAGATTGTCATGCTTCTTATATCCTCCAAACAAAACAGTATCTGCACAAAAGAATTTATACACCAATATGATGTAAGAAGTAAAAATTTAAATTCAACTGCCCTTTGTAAACATGCATTGGATAATTTCCATAATTTCGATTTTAATAACCCTATTGTAGTTTGTAAAGAAGATGACAAATTAAAGAGAAATGTTTTTGAAATGATCCACATTAAAAAACAACAAAAAAATTTTATGATCAGTATGGGGATCTCGGAGACTAGCGGAGATAGAAGGAAGGTTAAATGGGGAAAGAATTGCAGTTTTGTGGGCCAATTTTAACACACCTTGTGGATTTTTAAAAAAAGTCATGGCTTACTGGATATTTTGAAAAAACAAAATTTTGGAAATTTATTCTGATCCATCTAGCTTTGTTGTTTCTGATTTTAGATAAAAAGTGTAAATACAAAAGTTGGAGGGAATTGTGTCCCCAATGTGGTTATCAGGTCCTACTTTCCATGACAGCTGTCATTTTCGAGATATGACACAAACTTGTGTTTTTTTAATGGAAACCATAGTTAACCAATGTCTCAGAAAATCAGGCATTTTTAGAGCTTTCCAATGATATAATACTCAATATGGTTATTCAGAAAAATAACGGAACAAAGACATTTAGAATTAATTTTTTTTCTTGTATTATAAGTGTTTCTCACAGGCGATCTCATTTCTATGTTTTTATAGGTATATGTGAGTGAGGACTGAATATACAGGAGATCAACATTAAACACTTTAGCTTCGCCAAACAACAAACTGGTAGAAAATTGCTTTTTCTTTCTAAAGATAACTTTCAAAATAAAATGATGGTATGGTATATGTACCTGAAGATGGCATAAATTGCAGAAACGTGTGTTGTACCAGGAACAAAAAATAAAAACAGACATTTTCTTGTAATAGAATATACATTGGTAGAGAACCCAGGATGTCATAATAATAATTATAGAATTTTGTGGCATAGATCTCAAATAATTCTCAAAGAAGAAGTAATAAATAGGGAAAAAATTATTAAAGAATCAGCTTTATTTTAGGAAATACGAATAACTGTGTTGACGATTGTTAAGTAAATTGTTATTGCCAATTATTCAAAAAAATCAATTGCTTGTTGAGGTCTGCCAATCCTCTTCCTCCTAGTTTACGTGGCATAGTTGTTCTTTATTTAGCGCTACGGGGATGACGTTTATGAGCTTTTGTCAGTAGTGTCATAACTTTTCGCTGCATTTTGTTGATATCCGTGTTGGTCCAATTCACTATTCCGAACGAATAACTGAGTACAGAGCACGCATACTTGTTTAGGGCCTTAAACGAATTCCTGCTGTTAAGATCAGTTCGCACTACTTGTCTTACTCTGTTGATGAATTCATTCGTTAAATCGGTCTTCATTGTTCGATGGTCTATCCTTTGAGCTTGTTTCATCCTGAGATACTTGTATGTATCTCCCATGCTCATTGCTTCGATCTCCCGGCCGTCCTGTATCTCGTGTGTGCCTTGTTCTAGCCTTCCCCCGACGATGTTAAGGGTGCGGCACTTGTCCTGTCCAAACTGCATTCCGATGTCCCTGGAGAATTCCTCTATAATTTTAAGCATTTGCATTAGTTGGTTCTTGGTTGCAGCCATCAGTTTTAAATCATCCATATATAGCAGGTGATTCAAATGAATCGCTTCTGCGTTGTTACTTTTGATAGCGAAGCCGTATATGTAGAGTTCAACCGATGTGATGGGGGGTTCACAGTGGACTGAGTGAATCTCCTTGGAAAATCCCTCTTCGGATGTTGACTGTGTCAGTCTCGATGTTAATGCTTGATGTTCTGAGTTGCATCTTAGTGCGCCAGGTTGTCATAACGTGGTCTAAAAAGGAAACTGTATGGTGATCTATTTTATACAGATTTAAGGTACCTACCTGTGAGCCACTCATGAGGTATGGAATCAAATGCTTTTTTGTAGTCCACATAAGCCATGTGGAGGTTTCGTTGCTTGCAATGAACCTCATTGCAGATGATAGAGTGTATTGTGAGTTGCTCTTTGCATCCCATTGCACTCTTCGCGCAGCCCTGCTCTTGCATTGCCATGATGTTGTTCCATTCACAGTGAGCATATATTCGCTGGGTAAGGCAAGATGTGATTATTTTGTACAGCGTAGGCAGGCAGGTAATTGGGCGGTCCTTGACAGGGTTATCTGTATTCTGCTGGTCTTTTGCTAACAGGTACGTTGCACCCTGCATAGGAAACAATGGCATTTTCAGAGGATCGAGCAAGACTTCATTAATTAAGGTAGTTATCTGTTCATGCGTGCCTTCCAGTTGTGGGAATTCTTGATGACATTGGAGACCTCATCGGTTGTAAATTGCTCATGTTGCATCTGGCTATAGTTCCGGCCTATAACCTGTTCTCTGCTAGGGTAACTCGTATTTGTGACATCGGTGCTAGAATGCAAAATATGGTAGAAACCTTTTTCTGATCGTTCAAAGACTTTGTTGTCTCATTTCCTGTTGTTACTAGCCTTGTATCTTCTCAGACGCCCTGTGAAAACAAAGTTTTCAGTAGTACAGTAGTACACCGCCATTTTGTGGACAGTGTCAGAACTAAACAAAAACGTAAATTAAGTTTGGTAAGTAGAAGTATACAATGCCATAGTGAGTATAGGAGCTAGAGCATGTTCTGGAAAAGTTCTGTTGTGCGATCGCTAATCTGGAAGATTCGAGTACATTTACGGGAGACAACGGAAAGGTGGCAGGGGGCCGGATTGGTGGTAGTCACAGGCCATAGTTTGGAGACCCCCCCCCTAGATAGAGTATCATGATGTATAGCTTGCAGCCATAACCGGCCATATGTCAATCAGTGTGCCATAATAGTTATGTTGCAATATTGGGTTAATTTTTAGAAAAGGAAGCTAAATCCTAAATCAAAAAAGAAAACTTTGAAGATTCGTCAAGAAACAACTGATTCTGATACAGAATTGAAAATGGAAAATATTTCCCCCTCTAAATGTGGGAACACCACAAAAAACATAGAAAATGTCAAACTTGGACAACTGCAATTAAAAGATGATTTGGAAGGTTTTGAATCGTGGGAAAATTTTGGAATAAATAACTTAATTTTGAAAGCGATAAAAGACCAAAAGTTTCTTCAACCAACTCAGATTCAGTCAATGACATTTCCGGCAGCAATTTTTGGAAAAAGGGATATACTTGGAGCAGCTGAAACTGGTAGTGGTAAAACTCTTGCATTTGGTGTCCCCATATTAAATGGAATTTTAAAAATCAAAGAAAAAGCAGATCACCAGAAAAATATATCCGACTCTGAAGAGTCAGATCTTGAAGATGTAGGTGAAAACGGTGAGTGGAACATTTCGAGTAATAGGTATCCTCTCGGGTATCCCAAATATAGGGTATTTTCTAAGTATGTGTATAAAATGAAGGAGGTTAGTCCTTGGGCCAAAATATTACAATGGGGAACTTGAACAATTTTTTTTATTTCTTTAATATATTTGCCTATATATAGAAAAAGCACATAACAACTATCAGCCCTCAAATCTCAATATTTAATTTGCAATACATAATTAAAGTTGTGACCGCAAGCTATTCATTTGAAAGGACACGAAAAGCGCGGGAATGGTTGTGACGTCACACCGCTCAATCGATCGGAAGGCAGTGACAGGAGTGACAGCTACATAGAGTTAGAGAAGGAAGAATGGAAATCGAACGTTAAAATAAACAGTTCGGCAACCCATTTCCAGAGAGATCTGCTGTAAGGTCAAAAATAGGAACCACCCAAAAGTTTAAATTTAACAAGCACTTCTTTAACTGAATGGTGAAGCCACGGGACTAGTAATTCGTAGGTCCCAGGTTCAATCGCACAATAATTTTTTTTTAATTATCTGCATTCTACCTCTTATATTATTTATCACTGATTATCATTTTTAGTAATAATTGGACAATGGTTATTATGAAGATTATTAACTCACAATCTACTCCATAGTGTATTTAAATTCAAAGTACTTACCTACCTAATATGAAATTGTCGGTACCAGGAAAAATTTAATACATTGCACGATGCGTAAGCTCTTTTGGGCCTCGGAGATAGTTTTAAGACTCCAGGCAACACGGGCTTTAAACAACCTCCTCAGCCAAAAAAGCACGCTTACCCATCTCGCAATGTAAATAACTATTTAATAAATACAGCACACTCTTTTTAAACATTATCAACAATATCAAGAGTGACATATAGACTATAACAAAACGGATAGACAAGGATGGGACGTTCTCGTTGCTCTTTCTAAACAAAGCTGGCGTGGTGCTGTAGTTATACATATGCCGCCCATATTAGTTTATACATAGTGCCGCCGCCCACCAGAGGCGTCACCACCAACGAGCTACTTGACGTCACAACCAAAGAGGGTTCGTTACAAGAATGATTTGAATTATGCAGTTTTTAATTGCTTATATTTATTACATAACATAAAAAATGATTTTTTTTGTGAACTGTGGTTCATTTAATGGCAATAAATTACGTTTGAAAGTAATATTTTTCAAATTTAATTTTTGTGCAAGTTCCCCATTGAGCTTAACAACTACAGGTCAAATTGCAATAGTTACTGAGATCTTTGTATATATATTTTTGAAATCGAATTAAGGCAATATCTCCCAAAAGTAATCAAACTACGGAACTGTTTTTTCTACCACTTTTTAAAGGTTACAAATCAACCGCAAATGGCAACGAAGACAAAATAATAGTAATTTCCCCTCTCCCCCACACAAGCATTCATTTGCTTCTGGGGTACTCTTAGTTTGGAGTATTGTGAGGGTGAGAATTATTATTATTATTATTGACTGTACCATTCAAAGTGAGAAAAGTCCCTATGAACAATCTACGAAAAATTATTCGCTTTCAAAAGGGAACAGATTGAATTTGACAAAGTTTTGACACCCTATTTCAAGAAAACCAATGGTGCTTTGATTTTGGCATTTTTTCTTCATTTTGAATGTACGGTTGATCTGTAACATTTGAAATCGGTAGGTGAATGTTTTATCTTTCGAATGTTGAAGTGGCAAATGAAAGGATGCACTAAAATCATGGACCTGCAAAACCAAAAAGATAACCTCAAAAAAGTTATTAGTATAAAACCCATTGTGGTACCCCGCCCTCCTGTCTCTGGGCGATGGGAATAAATTGTTTTTACTCGAAATAGTTGCACTTCAGCGACTAAAGGATTGCACAAAGTTTCATTTAAATTCCTTAACTTCGGTTGATGTTATTGTGCAAAATATGTTTTTCAAACTGTACCTTTATCACCCTGTAACTTTTTAACCTCAAAAAAGTTACGAATAAAACCATTATCTAAGGCATGATCCAAAAACAGCTCAAGTGGCGCCCTGTTTGAGATGCATCAAAATTGACATATTTAGCTTATTCTTCTTCCTCAAAAACACAGCAGTGCCAAATTTCTCTTTACCAGCTTGATTGTTTTAATGTCAGATACTGCAATAATTAAATTTAAAAAAATAAAAAAAAACTACAATGCCCTGTATCTCGTAACTATTGAGATTTGACCCATAGTTGTTAACATCAATCGTAATATTTTTGCCCCTTCTGCATTTTCTACATGTACTGAGGAAACACCCTGTATTATCTCATATTATATTACAGTACAATTTACCTTTCTGGTAAACAGCTCTTTATTTTTATAAGATGAGCGTCATATTAAAAATCACTGAATTTTAATACTTAATAACTTATTATAGATTTTGGCTGTGTAAAAAAATTGAAATTGGAAACAACCAGTGAACCAAAACCTTTGTATGCCCTCATTTTGACGCCCACTAGAGAGTTAGCAATTCAAATTAAAAATCATTTAGTTGCTGTCGCAAAATACACGGGTAAGTAAGTACCAATTAGTGTAGGTACTTAAATCGAATTTTTAAAAGGGGCTTTCATCAACAGATCATTGTCAAACAATGTTGTTATTAATTTATTGAGAACAAAGAACATTAGCTATCATGATCTGCCAACATTAGCTCAAATTATTATAAGTAGGTTGTATGGATTTCTATATATTAATTATTTCTCATTAGCTACCATGATTTACCAACACTAGCCCAAATTATTATAAGTAGGTTCCTAAACGTTACTCTATTTTAGGTATAAATGTAGCTGTTGTCGTTGGGGGCATGGCCGCAGTGAAACAGGAGAGAATATTAAGCAAAGGCCCTGAGATAGTGGTTGCTACACCAGGCAGATTGTGGGAGCTGATCCAGCAAGGAAATCCACATTTATCACAAGTAGATCATATCAGGTAATTTTGCTAATTAGCCCAACTAGCTCCAAAGTTGTCAAAACTGAGACTGGAACTTCGAATATGTAGCTATTACGTAACCACTACTAAATCTGCGACTTTTACGCAGAAATTACTTGCTACGAAAAAATTATAGTAGCTGCCACGTATTAACTACTGCTAATAGCTACTTCATAGTTTTCGACTTTATCGTGTCCTTTTTCGGTATTGGGAACGTTGGAATTACCCGCGGAATGACTTTATAGTAATGAAAACTTATACGTGGCAAATTATAGTAGCAGGGACAAACTAGCATTACTAAAATCCTACTCCAAAGTTACATTCACTTTCCAGTAATTTTTGTAGTGGCAGGAACGTTTCTGAAACCTTTAATATTTCTCTAAAGTCACGGAACCTATAAGTAAATTTTGATATTGTTTCTAAGGTAGTTTTTACCTGTATAAAACAACTTCATGGTGAACAGCTACGAAAAAGTGCGTATCACCTTCGAGTGTGACTTTTAAGTAAGTTATACCAATTAGTTCCAAATATTCTGAACTTTTCGCCTTGGAGTGTATTATGTTATGAGGTGCTTCAATAATGGCGCATGCTCCCAAAGAAACGTGTTCTAAGTTCTAAAAAAACGAAAAGCTACCGTCATTCAACAACTTTTTACAAACAATTTGAAGGCTTTTAAAACCATCGCTGCTAGCAGCTGGTCATCAATAAACCGGCATTGCGTCTGTTGTGACGCAACCAGTATTTTCTCCAGCAGAACTAGATGAAAACGTTAATAATAAAGTGTTGCTTCTATCTGCGAAATAAGCGACGAAGCAACATATTAAGTCAGAATGTTATTTTGAAACACGCCCACATATGTGAAAGGAATAACGTACACAATAGTAAGTGAGGTTAAAGTTCCAGGCGGAACTACAAAGTAATAATGGGAACTTTGAATAGGCAGATGGTTACAAACATTACTTTAAAGTAGCATTATAGTCCCTCTTGAAACTTTCTAGTTAGAATAACTTTATGTTTATTTATGCGTAGTTACCGTCTCCTAGCATAAGGTTATAATAACTTTAAAGTTCCATATTCTAAAGTACAATTCACGAATTATGGCGTACACGTCATCAATTTTTGTATCAATCAGAGACACAAGATCTATTCTTATACGCCCAGAACTGATTTACTGCATATACACTTTTGTCTTTGATTAATCGACATACGTTCGGCTGACTTCCATCCGTCCGTGCATGTGTCAGACAAAGACGCTAATAGGTCATCTAGCGTAGAGTTCATAACCGCCGACTCGGGAAGGATATGTCACTGTCAGCATAAATTTAGAAATTCTGTGATTTTGTGCGTATTTTTAAGAATTTTCTTTGTTTTCAAGTTTGGCTCTTAGTTTTTACTTGTTCTTGTTGTGGATTCTTTTGCTATAAGTTTTGTAATAATAGTTCGGCTTTGGTAATATCTGTTACTGCGTTACGGGTTTGTGAATAAACATTTCCTAATAATCTTGAGATGCCTGGCCACAGACTTAATTTGCAAGCCAGAGAAATTGTAGCGAAGTTATTAAATTATTTCAAAGATGAAAAACGCAACGGAGGACTACTTTTACCAGTTCACGCAGTCCAAGAGGTCAATTGCAAACATTATGGCAGTAGATAGTGATTAAGGAATCAAATATTTTTTAGCGTGTTTCTCAAGCTTTGGGCATTAGTTTACAAATTGTTTCACTATTACTTTACAATTTCAAGGCACGGTAAAATGTATAATTATAATATATAAAAGTAAAACCACACACAGACCTAATATTATAAGTTCTCTGAAAAGGTGATGGTAAAACGCATTATTTTACAATTGAAATTTGGGTCTGGGTAATCTGGTATATCTGGTTGCGTTTTACAAGTAGGTGGGGTGTACCCCACAAAGAACTTCTTACGCGGCACTCTTTCCATAGTCTGCAGTAAATAATCTTCGCATAGTGGACAGTACTCTTCAAGAATTAAGTGGCGATTGATTTATTTTGCTTTATATCTCTCATTGAGACAATTTTCAGCCTTTTTAGGTTGCATAACCCGCTGTAGATTTTCTGTATATGCTTTTGTCCTAAAAGGTCAATTTCTTTTGCACCCATAATTGTTATATACTCATTTTTGATACAAGCCTGAGCTATGCGCTGGTGTTTCTCCACGGTATGTTCAACAACGTGATTGGATTTTCCTGAGTTACTAGTAAACCTCAATTTCTCGGTGCCCAGACTTGAAGCTAGAACGAGCTCGACCTTTTACCTTCGGCGACCACGTATTGATTTACTCAAATACTCCCCATTGAATTTTCTTTGCCACACTTATAATGATGTCGATACACAGTTGGACATTTTTAATTGCAGTAAGAATGAGATTGTTTCCTGCTTTAAAACTGCTGGAATGAACTCATAAACCTAAACCTTGTTTCACTTTCTTTTGTCATGTGTTGTGTGCCTTTTAGGATCTCGCGTTCATTTATTGTATATTTGTTGTATATTATATTCATGTATTCCTACCCTGTAAATGGCTTCAGCTGTAGGGTTATGTATGTATTAAATAAATAAATATTCCTTGGCAGAACCTTATCACTAAACTTTTCACAGCACCCACTATAACAATACAAGAGGCCACTCTTTCCTTCACAATCACACTCAAGACACGCACACAGTGGCAACAAACAGTGACTGGAAAATACTGAATCTGAAACTATTTCCGAAATTTCATAAAAACAACGTGTGCGTTATTACTCCCCAACTTATCAAGCATCTATCGCCTGAGAGCTGCTCACGCCGGTTTCTCTATACGTGACTGAATTTAAGATGCCAACGCCCCCATGGGACTATGCGAACTAATATATGGGCCATCATTTGAGGCCATGGCCCGCTGCAATAAAGTGATCACGCATTTGTTTGGGTGGGTGCATATTTTTTTGGGTGGGTGCCTCTAAACCGTGGCATTTTTCCAAATTCTAATAAAGTAGGCTCAAATCAATTACTTTTGCCCCCAAATGTTCAGTATTTTTTCGGTAACTCTTAACATAAAAAAGTTACAATCCGAAGAAATTTCGGCAGTTTCAGGGTTTTTAAAAAATATCCCAGAAAGTAGACCATGATTCTCGAATGTGTTTTTACACAAAGTTATGGAAAAATACATATTTGTCGAGATGAGTGGCCCTTTTTAAATAGACATCCTGTATACAGGATGATTTATTCATAAATACATGAAAAATATCCAGAACACGAAATAATAATTAAAAAATTTCAACTTTTTTTAAAGCCAAATAAAATTATTTTCCAAACTGCATTTTTACCTATTTGGCCTCTACTTACGACTGGCACTGACTTACTTCCAACGCGTATGACACATCAGACGACACTTGCCATCATGCGCGTTAATTTTGTTGCCAGATGTACCACACTTTCGTACATTTTAAAGGGATGTTTTCAGTACACGATTATTTGTATTGTAGACGAATGTTCTGCAAAATGCATGTAGAAATTGAGGAAATTATGGACAAATGTTACCTCTTGTAAAAGTTAGTTTTGGCCTTAATGAATAAATTCCAGCTAGAAAAATAAATGAAAGGGCTGCTTACGTGACCTTTTTGATTTTTGGATGTCTTATTATGTACTTACTAGGGGGCTTACATGATTTCATGGACCTAGACACCATTGAGAATGATCTTTTTTTCGATAGAACAAACTTCACTCGCTTTCGCTTGGGGCACTAACTATTCCGCTGATTAATAAATAAATAAAAGAAATACTTTATTCTATAAAATGACCAAGAATACATGGTATAGAAAAAGTCAATAAGAAGATACCCAACATAGGTACCTTACATTAGATAGTTCACTGATAATTATTTTTTACCACACCGAGATGCTCTTACAGTAAGTGGTTGTTTTCTGTGGGTGTTCCGCTTCCACTAAAATAAGAACGTCAACAGTAGCCAACATCTCTGGTGTCTAGTTGCTTAAATTTACCGTTCGTTCTGCTTAGGTCATTTCCAACACCACTTTTCTCATTCCTTTCTTTTGTTATGTTTTCTTGTCGTAGTTAGGGGTCCATATTTGCAATAGAATCGTCACTGTGGGGGTGTTCTCCCCTGTAACACCGGACGTCATAGTACTTGAATCTTTTTAATCTTTTCCTTCCGATCTTTAGGGCTTTCTGTACTTTCTTTTCCCGTCTTTAGATATGTTACCGGGTGTAGCCCGAGTGATGGGTTGCTAAGTCCCCTAATTTTCTTGACTTGTTTGTCGCAACCCTTATCTAGGGCATGGCTTTGGGCATATCTTTGTGTTGTGTGTTGTGTTGCCTTGGCACATGGTGTCTTGCAGTCGTTAGGAGCCTCTGCCTCACTAGTCGCGCATGCTGGGTGCAATTGTAAATATGTTTAAGTTTTTTGGGAATTTTCGATATATTTGTTTCCCGTCTTTTGATTTTTGGACATTTGAAGGTTATGTCGCGTTTGACACTAGTTGGCCTTCGTAAATACCATTGCTCTAACGAAACAAGGTAAAGTTTTCGACTGTGACCCGCTCTCATCGTTTCGCTATCTGCCAATAGATGGCGTGCTGGGACCGTGGATTTCTTTCTAAGTAGCTCGGCTTGCCTAGATGACTCTGGGAGCATTGCTTCGTCTGGGCAAAGGCCTGTTTTTTTTTAGAAGTTTTTGGTAGTTTGGCAAACTTCGATTTCGGACGGACCAGGCATTTTTGTGTGTACATGTGCATACAGTGTCTGAGAGGTCTACGAGATCTTTAGTCAACATAAATGCGGCGACGTTAATAACAATTAGGAGATGGTGCCATACGCCATTGGCTCAATGCTAAACTAGTCTGTGGACCATGCCAACAATGAACAAGAACAAAGAACAACGCAGTGTAGACCCGGTGGCTAGCACCGTTCATACATGGTGACGCAGTACTTTTATGTTTTCAGTATATTTTTCACAACATAATACATTGCAAATCTTGGAAATTTCTCGCAAGATATGAGATATTGGTATCACACATTTTTATCTAGTATGACGGCTTTAAATTTACTTTTTCTTTAAGTTCTAAGAGAGCACACTAAATCATGACATTTTTCCAAATTGTGATAAAATAGGCTTAAAGCAACCAGTTTCTCCCACAAATTTTATTCTGAATATTTGTCGGTAACTCTTGAAGCAAAGCTAGCTCATTAAAAAACAATTTTTTCTTTAAATAAGGTCTTCAGAAAAATGCCTATTTGTCAAGATATTCTCTAGTGGCCCACCTTAGATAGACACCCTATATTATATTCTCAGCTTTGAGCTTTAAATCTGACTCGCCTTATATAACATTATTTGTATTTATCCCTAAAATGTCCGTATTTAAATATGCACATCAAAATTTCACTTTGCGAGATTTTTTTTATATTTTTTCAAGATTCCTGGCTATTGACGAAACAGACAGAATGTTGGAGAAGGGGCATTTCCAGGAACTTCACGAAATTTTAGAACGAATAAATTTTGTAGAGGAAAACAAAAAGCAAAGGCAAAATTTCGTATTTTCTGCCACACTAACACTAGTGCATGCGCTACCAAAACATTTATCGCGCAAGAGAACACTCAAGAGGTCAAAAAAAATTCATGATTTGACACCCGAAGAAAAATTGCAGAAAATTGTAGATATACTAGGGATTTCGAACCCAAAAGTTGTTGATCTCTCTGATGGAACTGGTAAGTATTTTTTGAGCTTATATTGAGAAACAAATTAAACTTTCCCACTGCAATCACTAACTAACCGTTTCTTTTTGTTATACAAAAGCAACTCTTATTATTACACAATTACAAAATTAGAAAAATATTTTGTTTTAATCAAAATGTAACAACAAAAAAATTGCCTTTTATACATTAATAATAATTATTAGTCTTATTCACACTCCACAATTATTTTTTAGGTGATTATCACTGATCAATGATTCTTGAAACTCTTTAAAAGATAAGTTCCCACTCCTATTGATTTTATATCAACTAAGAAAAATGCTATCAAAAAAATTACTAGGTTTCAAGGTTAGTTTTGACATGTGGGAAGAGAGGAGCGGGGAGAGGAGTGAAGGAGCGAAAGGAATTAAAATAATAATTACCTTAAGTTCATTCTGTTGACAACAAAATCTTTTTATCGCCGACCGTCTGCAAAACTATACATTACCATACATATCTTTCAGATTTTTTTAAAACCAAACACCTAGTCAACTGGGATATATTTTATACCCCTAAAATTGAAAAAAACATATTATAAAAAATCAAATTTTCCATAAGTAATTCCCAGGGGCCACGCGTAAATTTCCCTTCATTCTACTCAGCATCGATTGATATCATAGCGCGATTCAGCGTCCACAAAAACCCCTATATATCAGATTGTGTAAGAAAATATCCATGAATAATTTTTCTATGGATACGCATTGTTGCGAATTGCTAAATTTAAAAATAGCCGGAAAAACTTAAGTAGGCCATGGATTTTAACAAATTTCCGACGATTTGTCAGGAAAGGTGTATTCAACAAAAAAAATTAGACCGTAATGCGATTTTTTAAGTATTTTGTTTCAAACTAGTTTTAAAATTAATTGAAATATTCTTGTAAAACTCGATGGTACCTAACAATAGTAGTAGTGGCGTGTGCGAAACGATATGATAGAACAAATTAACTCGTTAAAAAAGCAACAGCAGGCAAAAAGCATCAACACAGTTTATTATCGAGTTAACAAGAATGTTCAACTTTAATATTATCTCATAGTTTTTTTCCATTTGTCCGCCATCTAAAAGTATGCATTTTTCTATTCTTCATATATTATTGGCTAATACGTTTTTTTAATCTACTCTTTCATGGCAAGCTTCCCTAATCCAAAGACATAACTCATCAATATTTTGATGTCGAGTTTTATAAACTATGTTTTTAATTCTGCCCCAGAAATAAAAATCAAGCAGGGTCAAATCAGGCGATCTGGGCTGTAGTGCTCTGTCATCCAATCCACTTTTCAGGAAAATGTTGACCCAACCATTGCCAAACTTCTCTTGTGTTGTCTTTCTAAGAGGAGCAGTTCTTCAATTGCATTCCAAAATTCGTTATTCAAAAAATGTAGGAACTTTCTCCATTCAAAAAAGGGCTGATAATCGTTTGTTTTAAAAAACCACAAAATACATTAACTTTAAAAGAATATTGTCCTTTACACTCTGTTGTAAAATTGGGATCGTCTTGAGCCCATTGGCGGGTATTTTGACTACACATAATGCCATTGGTAGTAAAGGTTGCTGCGTCAGTATACAGAATTTTCTTAAGAAAGTTCCTATTATTAAGAAAGTTCCCCTGCACCCAAAGACAATATTCTAGCCTATGGAAATCATCAAGGTATTTCAAAATTTTGCTTTAAAAGGTTTTAGTTTGTGTATTTTCAGCACTCTCCAAATAGTTGATTTTGGCAAATTTAAAACCCTTCCTGCATTTCTTACAGAGCTATGTGGATTAGTTCTAAAAAAGTCTAAAATTGTCTCGCCCCTAAAATTGACTAAGAAAAAACAACTTGAATAATTAAATTAGAAATTGGTTTACCTGTTTGAGAAAATGCTCTAAATATTCTTCCTACAGTAGCAAACTGAATTTGTTGTCGATTTGGGTGTCGTTGGTTAAATTCTGCAACGCCGGCCCTGTACGATTGAATATTATCGCAAACAAGTAAAACAATTTTGATTTTTTCTTGCAAACTTAATCGTAGTTCATCCATTTTCAATTTCATGGTGCTGATATTATTACTAATAATTGCTTCTGTCACTTTCAACCTAAAGGTTACATTGTTTGATGGATCCATGGCTCCCTTCGATTTTATAGGAATACACTTCCTACGACATTGCGACAAAGAATCTACCTCAGAGAAATAACCAAGGATAGAATGAGTAAGAACAAAAAGTAAACAGAGCCAACATCTTTTTGAGTGATGCTACGTACTCCATTGTTTACAGCATTTCGTTTTAAAATATACCACACCTCCCATAACGCTAAATTAACAAATGTAGTTATTAATTTCTTGTATGTAACAATTTTGAACTAAAACTAAATTGCGCTGTAATTGTAGTAGCGAATTATCACTTTCGTCAAAAGATACCTCAAACCGCCCAACATGGCAACCCCGCCGTTCGTTAACTCGGCGGTATTTGTTTTGTGTTTGCCCAGCAAGTCAAGTTTTCCGATTGTTTACGTATGCATTTTTCGTGTTTTCAATAATGGGTTTTTGTTAATTTATAGGCTATTTATTAGTTTTTAGGATATAGTGACTGATTTTGTATACAATGGGACGCAGAAAGTGTGTGGTGTGTGGCCAAATTGATATTTCTCAGGATATAACCTATCTCAGGTAAACGTTGTACACACGGGTAAATTTGCATAAGATATTGGTTGACTACAAACGTGCGTATTTTGATGCTGTTGCTCCCCTCTATTCCTTGGTTATTTCTCTGAGGAATCTACCTACCTAATAAATTGCATTGCTGTCCTATTTCTTTTTTTTAAATACCTACACCTTTCCTGACAACATTGTCGGCCTGTGAGAGGGGCAGATTCACGGGTGTAACGATCCCGCGATTCCCAGTTACGCATGGAGAGGCTTGGCCTGTGACAGGGGCAGACCTACGGGTGTGACAATCCCGCGATATCCAGTTGCGCAGGGAGGGGTCTAGCCGGTGACGGGGGCTGATCCTCGGGGGTGACAATCCCGCGACTCCCAGTTACACAGGGATGGGTCTAGCCTGTGAGAGGGGCAGATCCTCGGGTGTAACGATCCCGTGTTTCCCAGTTAACGCAAGGAGGGGTTTGGCCGGTGACAGGGGCAGATCCTCGGGAGTAACGATCCCGCGTTATCCTAGTTGACCCGTATGGGTAGCGGGTTAGAATACTCCTATCGTGGCTCCGCGAGTCGTAAAAGGCGACCGAGGGCCGTCACTCCCACGTTACGGGAGAAAACTATGGAATGGAGAATGATAGGATGATTGTCATAGGGCCGCTGCCTGGGGATCGCCAGGGCATGTCTGGAGCCGGCGCTGGGCATGACAGCGAGCGGGACGTCGGTGACAGGGCGCTGATCAGGCGGGCCCCTGTTGCACAAACAGCTACAGCCCAACAACAACACGAACATCTACAACATGGGAGCCAAACGAGAACTAGGGTTCCACCCACCGAAGGTGCTGCGCGGGAACTTCAGCCAGCGTTCACAGAAGCGGGATTACAATGACGACGCATGAAATGGACTGTGTCCATGAATGAATCGATTATGCGTATTTTTTACAGGGTGACAAACTCAGGACAAGAGATTATCGGCTACCGACAACAACTGCATGCCGAGTTCTGCAGGGAGTTTCCACACATGCAAGTGTCTGAACAAAGAGTGTCAGATCAGTATCGAACTATTCTAAGAAATAACCGAATTCCAGAAACGCGACTTAACGCTATCAAACGGGAAGTTGAGCTAGAGATCCACGGCGAACACATAGACATAGATGACAACAACAACAATGGGGAACTTCAAGAGCCTGGACAACAACTAGAAGCCGAAACGGTAGAACCAACAACCGAGAGTCTGGAATCGGTTAACGAAGAACATTTTGAAGGCTTGGACACACATATGAGACAGGCAGTATTGCGATACGAAGGCACAGACCCACTTAGCAGGCCACCGCTACCAAGATTAAATTCTTCCAGGAAACTTGCGATCGTGCTCGATCTTATGAACACAAGAATTTTACCAAGCTATGTTTCAGTGACACCAACATTAGAACGTATGCACATGTTAATCTACTGTGCCGCAACGGCAGTCATCACTGTAATGGGTGCCAAGATCCGAACGGCCCAAGAGTTCAATCGTGCAAGACCAGAACCACGAATGGCTCAATGGGAGATGCGACTGAATCGGAGGATCGAGAGTCTCCGTAAAGACATAGGACAAGTGACGGAATATATCAGAGGAGTTAGAACTAGAAGGATCCAGAGGGCGGTGCAGGCAATAATGAGCCGCACCCAAATGCATTCTCGGCATGACCCCGCGAACATCACTGCTCAACAATGTCTTGACACCTTAAAACAAAAACTTTCTGTTTTCGCAGGGCGCCTGAGAAGATACAAGGCTAGTAACAACAGGAAACGAGACAACAAACTCCTTGAACGATCAGAAAAGGGTTTCTACCGTGCTTTTAATTCTAGCGCCGATGCCACAAATGCGAGTTACCCTAGCAGAGAACAGGTCGACGGTTTCTGGAGAAATCAACTTGCCACACCAGGTCCATACAATGTCAGTGCAAGCTGGATCAGCGAAGAACGCGAGATGGGCCGGAACTATAGCCAGATGCAACACGAGCAATTCACAACCGCTGAGGTCTCCGATGTCATCAAGAATTCCCACAACTGGAAGGCACCAGGTCCAGATCATCTCCAAAATTATTGGATTAAGAAGTTGTGGTGCACACATGAACAGATAACTACCTTAATTAATGAAGTCTTGCTCGATCCTCTGAAAATGCCATTGTTTCTTACACAGGGTGCAACCTACCTGTTACCAAAAGACCAGCGGAATACGGATAACCCTGCCAAGTACCGCCCAATAACCTGCTTGCCTACGCTGTACAAGATAATCACATCTTGCCTTACGCAGCGAATATATGCTCACTGCGAGCGGAACAACATCATTGCAATGCAGCAGAAGGGCTGCTCGAAGGGCGCAATGGGATGCAAAGAGCAACTCATCATAGACTCTGTCATCTGCAACCAGGCTCATTCCAAGCAACGAAACCTCCACATGGCTTATGTGGACTACAAAAAAGCATTTGATTCCGTACCTCACGACTGGCTCACAGGTATCTTAAAGCTGTATAAAATAGATCATCATACAGTTTCCTTTTTAGAACACGTTATGACAACCTGGCGCACTAAGATACAACTCAGAACCGCAGACAGTAACATCGAGACCGACACAATCAACATCCGAAGAGGGATTTTCCAAGGAGATTCACTCAGTCCACTGTGGTTCTGCATGGCGATGAACCCTCTATCACATCGGTTGAACTCTACAAAATATGGCTTCGCTATCAAAAGCAACAACGCAGAAGCGATCAAGTTGAATCACCTATTATATATGGATGATTTAAAACTGATCGCAGCAACCAAAAACCAACTAACGCAAATGCTTAAAATTGTAGAGGAGTTCTCCAGGGACATCGGAATGCTGTTTGGACTGGACAAGTGCCGCACCCTTAATATCATCCGGGGAAAGCTCGAACAAAGCGCACACGAGATGCAGGATGGCCAGGAGATCGAAGCAATGAGCAAGGGAGATACATACAAGTATCTCGGGATGAAACAAGCTCAAAGGATAGACCATCGAACAATGAAGACTGATTTAACGAATGAATTCATCAAGAGAGTAAGACAAGTAGTGCGAACTGATCTTAACAGCAGGAATTTGTTTAAGGCCCTGAACACGTATGCGTGCTCTGTACTCAGCTATTCGTTCGGAATAGTGAATTGGACCAACACGGACATCAACAACCTGCAACGAAAAGTTAGGACACTACTGACAAAAGCTCATAAACATCATCCCCGTAGCGCCGTAGAAAGAACAACTCTGCCACGTCAACCAGGAGATCGAAGCAATGAGCAAGGGAGATACATACAAGTATCTCGGGATGAAACAAGCTCAAAGGATAGACCATCGAACAATGAAGACTGATTTAACGAATGAATTCATCAAGAGAGTAAGACAAGTAGTGCGAACTGATCTTAACAGCAGGAATTTGTTTAAGGCCCTGAACACGTATGCGTGCTCTGTACTCAGCTATTCGTTCGGAATAGTGAATTGGACCAACACGGACATCAACAACCTGCAACGAAAAGTTAGGACACTACTGACAAAAGCTCATAAACATCATCCCCGTAGCGCCGTAGAAAGAACAACTCTGCCACGTCAACTAGGAGGAAGAGGATTGGCAGATCTCAGCAAGCAATTGGACCAACAAATATTAAATCTGCGTAATTATTTCTACAGGCAGGCCAACAGCTCCACACTACATAGGGCTATATGCGGAGCAGACGTCTCAACACCGCTACGTCTGACGGAACACGAGCGTCAAAATCACCACAGAACCGACAACGATAAACTACAGAGGTGGTTGGGGAAGCCGCTGCACGGGAGGCATCCTAATGAGGTTAACCAGGAACATGTCGACAAGTTAGCGTCGAACTATTGGCTGACCTCGGGACGAATGTTCCCCGAGACGGAAGGCTTCCTACTGGCCATACAAGATCAGGTTATACCAACTCGCAACTACCTAAAATTCATTGTAGGAGATGCATCGGTAGTGGATGACAGATGCAGATACGGCAACTTCAGAAACAATCCAGCACATAACAGGAGGATGTCAGATGTTCGCATCAACGGAATATAAGGAACGACACGATTCGGTTGCCAAGATCTTGCACCAGGAACTGGCGGAAAAACTTCTGCTTGTGCAGGCAGAGAGGATCCCATATTACAGCTACACACCGGAGCCTGTCCTTGAGAACAGCAACTACAAGATGTACTGGGATCGTACAGTTCTGACAGATCAACGAGTTGCCCATAACAGACCGGACCTTATAATAGTTGATAAAATTTCTAGGCAGACAACTCTGATTGATGTGGCCATCCCGAACAACAACAACCTGCGTGTGAAGCAAGTCGAGAAGATCGCGAAGTACAGAGACTTAGAAGAACGAATTAGAAGGCAATGGGAAATGGACAACGTTCAGACGATTCCAATCATCGTGTCAACAACTGGTCTCATACCAAAAAGTTTGCTGAGAAACATCAAAGAGCTGGGTCTAACTGATAATCTTTACAGGTCGATGCAGAAAGCGGTACTACTTGCGACAGCCCGAACCGTCAGGAAATTCATGGGGAGTGCAGGAACGTCCAACAACATCAATGTCACCTAAGGCCCGATAACATGGCAAGGGTCTCGTCCGAGCCAGATCCTTATGGTATCCGGGATACCCGGGATCTGAGTGAATGTTCCCCAGAGAGGGAGTGCGAATGCCTTTTGGCTAAGTCGATATAATAATAATAATAATTCATTTATTGGTAAAAACATACACATTAAGTGCTTATACAAGTCACAAAATGTAAAATACAATACTCAATGTACAAGGACATGTATTCCTTAACTAGAACGTTTACAATCACACGACACCTTAAAATCCAGTAAAATCACCTCGAAGGTACTCCTCGAAGGAATAAAATGATCCTGCAATTAAATAGCGTTTTATTCTCCTTAAAAATAACTTCTCATCCAAGTCCCTAACTGCTGGTGGCAAAACATTGTAGAATAATACGCAATAATAGTCGGTACCTCTTCTGGTTCTTGAGAGTCTATGGAAGTTAGGCAAAATATCCGTGTTACTACGTGTCCCATACTCGTGTATCTCGCGTTGCTGCGTAAAGCGATGTAGATTCTGTTTCAAGTATTTTAGGCACTGAAAGATAAAGGCTGAAGGGAAAGTTAACAAACCAAGCTCAACGAAGTAGCGTCGACAGCAGTCACGGTATCCAAGACCCATCATAACGCGAACAATTTTCCGTTGGAGGCCAAAAATATCCCTCGCCCGTGCAGAGTGACCCCAGTTAATAATGCCATACAGCATATTAGCCCCAAAATACCCATGGTACGCAGTTTTTAGTACATGCATTGACACATTTTTCGAGAGATGTCTCATTAGGAAGATTATTTTTGACAGTTTCTTACTAAGTTGGGTGACATGTTCAACCCATGTTAGTCCGGGATCGAGAAATATACCAAGGAACTTAACACCATTCTCATGCTGCAAACCCCAATGAGGAAGTCTGAGGGAAAAGTTTATGTTCTGTGTTTTAGCATCATTAAGGCACAGATAGTTTGACAAGAACCACTCCTCCATACTGGAGTGGACATTATGTGAAATGGTCTGTATGGGCTCAGATGGATGGTAGTTTGTGAAATTAGTAGTGTCATCAGCAAAAAGAATTACATTATTCAGGGCTTGAGCCAGGTCATTAATGAAAATCAGGAATAAAGTTGGTCCCAAGACAGATCCTTGTGGAACTCCATGCCTGATCACCTGTTCACTAGATACACCACCATTGAGGGAAACAAATTGCCTGTGATTTGATAGGTATGAATTCATAAGTAGAACAGATTCAGGCCTGAAGTTGTAGAGAGATAGTTTTTTTTAACAAAATTTCGTGAGACACACAATCAAACGCTTTTGTCAAGTCAAAGAAGGAGGCATAGGTATCCAAGCCCCTCTCTAGGCCGTCAGCTATGTTTTGAATAAGGTAGTCTGGGGCGAGAATGGTAGACCTCCCATTCCGAAAACCAAATTGACTCTGCGTAAACAAGTTGTTCCCCTCAAAGTAATTATTAATCTGATCCTTCATGACAGATTCAAAAACCTTAGAGAAAACAGGCACAAGCGAGATCGGTCTGTGATTATTTACGTCGTCAATGGACCCTTTGCCCTTAAAGATAGGAATCACCTTGGCAGTCTTTAGACAAGGAGGAAAGACAGCTTCACTTATACACAGATTTATCAGCTTGGTTAGAGGAGATATTATAAGATTTTTGAGCGTCTTTAGGATTTTGGCATTAATACCGAAACAATCTTTGCTATTGCTGTTCTTAGTTTGACAGATCTTTTGTCTAACAGTATTGAATGTCACAGGTGTAAACATAAAACATCCGTTGTCAGGTGTGACCTGTAAGTAATCTGAGAAGTCTTTATTGGATGTTGGTAATTTGTTAATTACTTCCTCAGCAATACCAATAAAAAAATTATTGAATTCATGAGCGCTAAGTTTGTCAGATGCTTTGGTCTGAGTCTGGATAGCTCTACTAATGATATCCCACATGGCAGAATGAGGACGGTCTGCAAGTAGTATGTGTCTGTCAGGCTCTTTTTTTTGCTTGAGATATTTCATATCTATACTGCTTTTTAAACTTCTTAATGGCCGTCAAAGGCATGAGATTAGGGTTTTGCTTGTTAATAAGAGAAATCATATACAGCTTCTCCCTCATGGCTCTCAGTCTCGCATCAAACCAACTAACAGATGCAGGAGAAGCACGGCTCGATGAATCCAGTCTGGACTTCGGAAAAGAAACCTCAATTGCACTAATTATTTTATCAAGAAACAGGTCAAACTTACGCTCAACAGCCATTTCAGGGTCGGAGACAAGGTTCCAGTCCACTTTTTCCACCTCTCTATACATTGAAAAAAGACCTTCCTCAGTTATAGGTCGGTAATTAATACGTCTGCCACATGACTGACCAATGTTGGCGATGGAGCGCCTTAAAGTAGAAATTATACCAATGTGATCTGATAATAGATAAAGGTGGAGAGGTTGTGACTCGAAGTCTCTAGTAGCCTGTACCAAATTTAAGCAAAATCGGCCGATCTATACAATAATTATAGCCCAAAAACCAAAATTTAAGCCTGCAATTAAGCATCCATAAATCCGGGAAAATGGAAAACAATTTCATGAGTACTGTTTTGTAATCGACAGTAGTAAGATATATACAACACTGTATATTTCTAAAAATTGTAAATGGTTTTTAGGAACATCTGTAACTCTTACTGAGTGCAGAATCAATTGTAGCATTCACCACAAGGACTATTATGTTTATTACTTTCTAAAGAATCATCCTGGAAGAACTTTGATCTTTTGCAACTCTATAGGATGCGTGAAACGTTTAACTACCCTTTTAAGCCTTCTAGAATGCAATCCTATGCCTCTTCACGCTTCAATGCAACAAAGGCAAAGATTGAGGAATTTAGAAAGGCAAGTATTCAAATTCACACAATCTCCCTGATATTTATGACATTTTTAATTTTAGATTCACTGGTAATGAAAACAGCATCCTGATAGCAACAGACGTAGCAGCTAGAGGTTTAGACATCCCCAGTATCGAACACGTTATACATTATCAGACACCTAGAACTAGCGAAAGTTACGTCCATCGTTCTGGGCGAACGGCAAGAGCCTCAAAACAGGGTATTACGGTGTTACTTGTCGAACCGAGCGAACTGCCAAATTATTTCAAGCTGTGCAAGACACTTGGAAAAGGTGAGATTCTAAAATTTCTTGCATTGAGTATAGGGACATCATTTAGTAACCGAAATATAGTATCGTTTATAGAAAATATTAAGTAGTTAGTCTTTGTGCTTTTGAGACGTATTATACTTTCAATAACATTTTTGATAACTTAGGATCTAGGAAAAAGGTAAAATGCCTATACTATTTTTCTTATTTTGTACTTTGACTCCTTCAAGCATAAAATAATGTGTACCTATACATTAGGCCGGGCTGAAATAATTTTTTTTTTAAATTGGCTTTGCGCTAATGTATAAATAATACAGTTACATCTCTGTGAACAATAGAACCAAATATGCGAAAGTGCTGACAAGTGTATGCTAAGTTTGCATTATATATAACTATATATTGCTTGATCCTTTGTACTTTAGTTCTATCTGATCTGTAGCACGAATTGCTTTCTCTTTAACTGTCAAAATAAATTTCTAAAAAATTATTTTTTGATTTCGTTATCGTAACAAGACAGAAAAAAAAATCAGCTAGCTGAGTCAACTTTAAACTGGGCCAACGGGCCTTTAAAAAGAGCCAAAATGATTTTTTTTTTGCCGCTACAAAAAAAAGGTTTATAGGTATGCTCCTTATTACACAAAAACAATTCAAGAACCTAAATTTAATTTTAGTCGACTCCATATTGTTATTTGCATATATGTACTTATAGGCCGGACCTGCTTCACGAAAAAATTCTAAATTTTTTATATTTTGGAGGCTAAACATTTTTAATATTTTATAGGAATAATTAGAAGCACTTAAAGAATAATTTTTTCAGTGGCGCAAATTCAATTTTGACAAAAAAATTGAGCTCCTTTATAATAGAGGATCCGAATTAGAAACGACCTTCACCCATCTGTTTAATGGATGAAAAGTATTTTTTATCAAATTTAGTATGTTAAAAAATATATCGCGAGTGGGTTGGCTAAAAAATTCTTGGCCAGGCTATGATTAATTAAAAATTGAAAAATGACTTTTTATTTAACATTGCGCTCATGAGTTTAACGAATAAATATAATACTAATCGAAAGTATAAAGCCTATAGAATATGCAATATGAGAAGCTTTATTCAACTGGGTATTCAGATAGTTTCAGAAAATTACATAGGGTCTTCGGCTCTCTTGAGACTGTGAAATTTTTTTGTTTATTTCTAATTAAGCGATTTTCTCGCTTATTTTGGGCCGCACAGAAAATATGTAAGAAAATAAAATATGGCAATTTTTGTCATCCAGGCGACGTTAAAAAAGAAATAGGCCTCCATGCCAAACTTTTCGCACTGTGCTAAAAAAAATTTCAAATTGACAAAAATTGTCATGCCGTCAAGAGATCCGAAGACCCTGTGTAATTTGCTGAGACTATCTGAGCACCTGGTTGGATATAGCTTCTCAGGCGACCAATTTTCAATATAAAAGTTTTCCTATGTGTCTTAAAATAAGCATTCCACGGCTATTAATAGTTTTGCTCAATGTGAGTTTTTTTATATTGCGCGACAAGTTGGCCATGGATGCCGATTTCTTTTTAAGCACCAATTAGCTGTCCAAAATTGCCACATTTTTGTTCCTTATTACGTTTTTTTGTAGGACGCAAAATAATTGAGAAAATCACGGTGGTAGTCCTAAAAAAATCATCCTATATAGTCTTTAGTTTTAATCATACAAATTCACTTAACTTCAACCTATTGGAAAATGTCCATCGCATATGCCTTGGCTGGGAATAAACTAATTAAATGCCAAATAAAATGAAAGCTCGAAACAACCATATGCCATGACAAGTTGTTCAAAAAAATTAAATTTTGTGGGGTTGCCTTGGTCTAGTGGTTTAAGCCTTGTTTATGGAATTATAGTTAGTCAATGTGTGACAGAGTCCTAAGGATACAAGAGCAATATTGGATACAAGCAACAGATGGCGTTAAAAATTAAAGTGGCCCAGTCATTGCCTACTAATTTTCTTCTATTAAAATCTACCGAAAAACAGCTGGACAACATTATTTTTTGCAAAATCTGTCCCTTGTATCTACTGTATTTCTGTCATGTCCTTATGTCAGTGTCAGACATTAGCTAGCTAGAGTATCCATAAACAAGGGTTTAAGGTATTGGGTTCCTAGTTTTGTAAGCATGGGTGATGGGAATTCGAACCCGGGCTAGTTAATTTTTTCTTTATTAAATACACTGTGTTCTATTTTCTACTCTGGGTTAAACATTTTCTTTCAATACATTTAATAGTGAATACTTTCAATAATTCCTTTCAGCTTGGAATGTTAAATACCCATAACTTTGTTATTTCTTAATTATTATGCGTATGGATTTCTTGAAAAGTTGTCAGCCATGTCATAGAATAATCTATAGTAGGTTTATGGCCATATTCAAAATAATGATATAGGTACAGTAATGTATGGATAATCCAAACAGAAAGTTATCAGATCCAGTTCGGATTACCCAAACATTCAGATTATCGAATTTACAATAAATGATATCTATAATCCGAATGTGTCCATAATAAATATAATCCAAAATAGAATCCAAACACATTCATAATATTAGACTTTAATAAGCAAAGTACATATTTAAATAATAAAAAAGGAAAACGTTTAAGTATGTACGAGTCAATTTGACATGCTTACGTTTAGAAGTCATATACAGACACAAGGCGAACACAAGATGCAAGCTACAGTTTGTTCAGCGAATGTTCGGCCCTATGTCACAACTCCCGTCCTTGTCTGACGCGTGAATATACGACCGATATCCATCGTATATTCATGAGTAAGACAAGGATGGGAGTTGTGACGTATAGTAGGAGAGCTAGCGGTTCATCCGACTAACCCGTTTCCCACAATGCTAGAATTTTTTTAAATAATGTTTTATTATCGGTCGATTGAGAAAGTACCGTTCTGGCAGGGATCTCACGGTTGCGTCATCATCCCTTAAATTTTTGAAAATGTAAAAAAATAAAAAAAAATCTACTCCCACAAGGCTACAATTTTAATATGTTTTAATTTACATAAGTTTAGGCTTAAAAAAAAATGACAACCTATTTTGAGGGTTGCAAGTATGTGCCAGACGACAGTAAAGTTGTCATAGGGATAGTAATTCGTAACCTGCTCCCACAAGGCTGAAATTTTGAGGGAATATTCTTTTAATAGTTTTAAAAGAATATGCAAACAGCCAGCCTATTCTGGCGGTTGCAAGTGTCTGCCAGACGAGTACAGGGTGACCCCCCAAAAAGTACCACCCCCATTTATTTTCTTAATTTTGCAACGCTATTTATTGTTGTCTAAAAAATGTATAGATTACCTACCATGTATACCAATGTATTCGTCGATGAAGGTGTGGTAGCCGCCAGCTTTTAAACAGTGAAGACGGGCGTGGGTATAAAGATGACGGGGAAGGCGCCACTTAGTTTGTTACCACCCCTCACTCTATGTAAGTGAGAAACAAACCAAGAAAATTCTCGGTAGGTATTTTTGCCAAACTCGAAATTCAATTTAAATAATAATAAAAATAAAATAAAATAAAACAAGATTTCGGACCGTCTACTAAATTTACTAAACTTACTAGGGTTCGGACAAACAGTAAACATTGGCTGTTGACAGACAAACAAAGTTGTAATTATACTCTTTTGATGCTCTACACCACTAGCCAAAATAACACAACTGTCTAGGTCTTCCTAGATTCACCGACAAGTTATTCTTAAAGAGATTTTAAAATAAATTGATGTTATTATTAATAATACTTAATGAATGTGATACTACAAGTTGGTTTATATCCCCGAACGTGTACACGTGCAGTTTACACAACAATCGCATAAGATCAATAACATACGTAACATACGCAGCAAGATCATAACCTATACGCAAAAGTTCAACACGACGAACGCTATTGTTCACAACAAATAAACGCAAAAACGTCACGACGTACGCAGAAAGGAGCTGTGATAGCATACGCTCTCCCTTATTCACGCGATAAATGTTTTTTTCATATAAAACGAAAATGATCATGCAACACTTGGCTGTTGGTGACCCCTCAATGCGGCGAGGTCCTCAGATGAAGGTCCTCTTAGCCATCCACAGAGCGATCAGGTGGTAACAAAGTGCACTCCGTCACTCAGGCGCCTCAAGGGACAATGTAGGTACACCCGGATCTTGTAGTCGAAACCAAAATTCACAACTTGCACCCTAAAAATAAATTACGCGATTGGTATTTTATTAACCAATTCCTATAACGAACTTTGGGACTAAATTTAGTTCCCAAAAAAAATAAACATACACAATAAACCTAACCTACCTCCAAACGAGGGTTTTTTCCCAGTTCAAATTCTTCCAAAATAACCTTGAATTTACCGTTGGAAATTCAGTGAGTCAGCCAATTTTTATTTGAATTGAATATTTTTTTATGAATCCGAACAATGGTTCTAAAATAAAAAAAACACAATCAGAAATATGAACTAAAATGAAAGGCACAGATTAGCTTACCAGCGGGTATTATTACTCCCAAGATGGAATGGGATTCTTTTATGTAGGTTCCAGGTTCCAATTTTTCAGCAGAGCAATTTAATCCCACAAAAGCGGATAGAGGACCAATAAGCATCAATCACAACCATAATCTGTATTGGACCTCCAGTTACACGTGCAGGCAGTCGAAATAATCCTTGAAGTACACAAGACGAGCCAGAAACTACACTCGTAATCGACTAATCTGCCGCCGGAAAAACTTCCCGATTTGCCGTGCTTCAAACGGAACACCAGAACTCGAAGTGCCAAATTACTGGCAAAAAAACTAAAATCTGTTGGCGATCACAAAAAAATAACCCAAATCCAATAAATCGTGATGCGAAGGACATCTACACTCTGCCTATGAAAACAAATATAGAATCTGTCGAGATCCACGAATATAGGGGAAACTTCACGCCGACACCGACAGATGGCGCGACAACTCGTTAGGTGGCCCAATGACAAGCAATGCGATCAACTTGTGGCACTGTCCAACAGGTGTCACTGCAGTCGCAAGTATGTGAACGTCACTTGGCAAATTATTTTGTGGAACAAAAGATTGGATATTGGATATCATTAAACAATGGAGTGTGTGGAACATCAGCAACATCAGTAAGTAGAACAGAAAATAATATTCGATAATCAGTGGACAAGTATTTCGAAAATAAATCCAAGTTGAAATCAAAACATAACCTATAAAAACTTGTCGTACGTCTTTTATTCTTCTAATAACTAACGATATTCCTTTTTATTCTAGGTCCCACAAGCTAGTAACAAAACCGCGAAGGCTCTGAGAACTGCTAAAAGCAGCCAAAAACAATCTGAACAAAACCAAAACATTGTTCGCTCGACAGAGCTCGAAGACCAACCACAGAAGGTAAGTTCACAACAAAACCACTTGCACTATGACTCATCAACAGCAAAAAGCACCAAGGTACATTCCTAACTCACTATTTTTCAGGAAACAAATTACTACAAAGCCAAGAAAAATCAATGCAAACCTAGCGCAAACATCTTCCGAAAGCTAAGAGGGTTTATTAGACGATGGAACAAAATCTCTTCGACCAAGTGAGACTACTAATAAAAATGGTATTGTGAATAAATTAAATAAACTATTCGAAGTTTTTATCCGTTTATTTACTCCAACACCACGAATTGATTTTTCTAAACAAAACCATTTCTTTCACAAGCAGTGATCCCAGATGATCCACCAAAATTTCAAAAGAACTACTTTGAGAGCTGTCTTTTTAGCGTAACAATTTTAAGGTATTTTAACCGGAGAAAAGGCACTTCTGTACTAATTTCTTCCAAATTTTCAGAATCTGCTGTCAAAAAAACAATCGAGCATCAAACAAAAAAGTTACGGATCTAACCCCACTTTTTGAAAGTGAAGCCCAACTCTCTTTTCCATATTTGGATAGGCAACTGAAATCTCTATTATACGACGATATATATATACAGAGTGTCCCTGGATAGTTGTCGAAATTAATCAATATACGGGGTGTTCTGGAGGGAAATTTGAAAATATGCCCTAGAGTAAACTACAATAATTATTTTCAAAGATATGAACAACTTTTATAGGGAAAAGTTGTTTGGGATAAGGAGTTATGCCAGAATCCCAATGTTGAGGCGGCTCGGCCTACTTTGATTATTTTCTCTTTTCATTCTTAGGTATTTTAATATTGTTATTATTGTAATGCAATCTTAGGAAATAACAATATTTTGTCTTTTTATATTATAACTTTTAGTTTTAACTGAACAGGTGAAAATAGAAAAATATCGCACAAATAATCAAAATAGGCCGAACCGCCCCAAAATTGGGATTCTGGCATAACTCTTTATTCCAAACAACTTTAATTTCCTTATATAAACGTTGTTCATATCTTTGAAAATAATTATTGTAGTTTACTCCAGGGCATATTTTCAAATCTACTTCCAGCACACCCTTAATTCGACTTATTTTGCCTGCGGATCATTAGTAGACCATGCAGGAGTGATTTACAAAATATCAAGATCAAACTCCAAAATTTTTGTTTATTTACACCTATTCCGACAATTATTCAGGAACACCCTGTATATATATCACCTGTTCAGTTAAAACTAAAAGTTATAATATAAAAAGACAAATTATTGTTATTTCCTAAGATTGCATTACAATAATAACAATATTAAAATACCTAAGAATGAAAAGAGAAAATAATAAAAGTAGGCCGAGCCGCCTCAACATTGGGATTCTGGCATAACTCCTTATCCCAAACAACTTTTCCTTATAAAAGTTGTTCATATCTTTGAAAATAATTATTGTAGTTTACTGCAGGGCATATTTTCAAATTTCCCTCCAGAACACCCCGTATATTGATTAATTTCGACAACTGTCCAGGGATACCCTGTATATATATCGTCGTATAATAGAGATTTCAGTTGCCTATCCAAATATGGAAAAGAGAGTTGGGCTTCACTTTCAAAAAGTGGGGTTAGATCCGTAACTTTTTTGTTTGATGCTCGATTGTTTTTTTGACAGCAGATTCTGAAAATTTGGAAGAAATTAGTACAGAAGTGCCTTTTCTCCGGTTAAAATACCTTAAAATTAAGAAAATAAATGGGGGTGGTACTTTTTGGGAGGTCACCCTGTACTCGTCTGGCAGACACTTGCAACCGCCAGAATAGGCTGGCTGTTTGCATATTCTTTTAAAACTATTAAAAGAATATTCCCTCAAAATTTCAGCCTTGTGGGAGCAGGTTACGAATTACTATCCCTATGACAACTTTACTGTCGTCTGGCACATACTTGCAACCCTCAAAATAGGTTGTCAATTTTTTTTTAAGCTTAAACTTATGTAAATTAAAACATATTAAAATTGTAGCCTTGTGGGAGTAGATTTTTTTTATTTTTTTACATTTTCAAAAATTTAAGGAATGATGACGCAACCGCGAGATCCTTGCCAGAACGGTACTTTCTCAATCGACCGATAATAAAACATTATTTAAAAAATTTCTAGCTTTGTGGGAAACGGGTTAGTCGGATGAACCGCTAGCTCTTAGACTAGTAGGGGCGAACATTCACTGAACAAACTGTAATGACTGCCTTCTATTCAGCTTTTTGCAGGAACTTTCTTCTGTAAACCAATCATTTTTATTAGAAACATATTTTGAGCAATCTGTTCAGCAATCTGACTAGCATATAAAACATTTCGCACGGTTTCTCAGGAGATGCGCATGCGCATACAAATGCAAAAAGTGGTGGTTTGTATTACAGAATTCAGGGAGTTTGGATTATGCATATCATTTTACATAATGGGGGCGTTTGGATTATAGAGTAGTTCGGATTAGAGAAAGTTCGGATTATCCATACAAAACTATAATATACAAAATGATTCAAATGTAGTCAATAATTGTGAAAATATTATTTATGGGCCTTTTTCACGCTATTTTTTATACAGCGTGTCCCACTCTGATGTCCGGAAGAGGGAAAAGTTTTTTATTCGTGGGGTTACGACAAAAAGTCACAGTTTATAAAAACTCCTGCTTGTTCCAAAACGTCCAAAACTGCTAAAATATTTTAAATTTTTTATACAGATACAGAAAAATTTTGTTAGTCGACAAGAGTAAAGGACCGTTGTTTTTGACAATATCGAAAAATATTATCAAGGATGTCATTTAGAATCCACAGGGCTTCAGGGTTACAAATTTGATGTTTCAGCAATTTATGTTATTTTTTTAACACGGTGGGCAGGTAATTTGTTTGTGCCGCTTTATTTGATATTTGCAGAATTTATACAATAATCAATTTCTTCAATGCTATTACGTCAATTTACTGCTAACAATATGGAAAATTTACTTAAGCAAGCAATGATATTATTAAAATTTACAAAAATAAATTTCACTCAAATTTATTACCTCCAACTTCTGCACAAATTTCTACTCTTCTAATAAATTCTCTATACACATTTTGTATTTCGTGTAGAGGAATATTTGCAATTGTATCCCTTATTCTGTTTTTTAAAGTGTCCACATTATTATCAAGGTTCACCATAAACTTTTTGTTTCAGGCCTCAGGCAACCACAAATTTGTAACCCCCTGTGGATTCTAAATGACATCCTTGATAATATAAACAACGGTCCTTTACTCTTGGCGAATAACAAAATTTTTCTAAATTTTTCGAAATACTGAACACCCTGTATAAAAAATCTAAAATATTTTAACAGTTTTGGGCATTTTGGCACAAGCAGGAGTTTTTATAAAGAGTGGCTTTTTGTCGTAAACCCACGAATAAAAAACTTTTCCCTCTTTAGGACATCAGAGCGGGACATGCTATGTATGTGCATGTGCATCATGAAGTATGTTGAAAATAAAGCACAACATTTTTTTTTCCATTTTTTGCGGGAAAGACGCCAAAATTAAATATAGTATTTACCTGGAAAGTTTTCCGGGAGTTTTGAAACTTTGGCATTTGTACAGATTTCTGGGCGCTCTTTTCAAATTTTCACTTTGCCACCTCAAGTTTTTTCTGCCACCGCTGCCAAATATAGCGGCAAAAATAGGTTTTTAATTTATTTTATTTTATGTTTACTATACAACAAAAAAGTTAAATAATAAATTAAACTATACTTGATATCAGACAAAATAATAGTAATTGCCCTCCTCCCCCGCACAAGCATGTGATTGCTTCTGGGGTACTCCTAGTTTGGAGTATTGTGAGGGTGAGAATTATTATTATTATTATTATTGACTTAGCTAAAAGGCATTCATTATTATTATTATCGACTTAGCCAAAAGGCATTCGCACTCCCTCTCTGGGGAACATTCACTCAGATCCCGGGTATCCCGGATACCATAAGGATCTGGCTCGGACGAGCTATAACGATTATTATTATATTATTAATATAATTATTATTATCACGAATAATGATCCCTGCGTCACAATGGTCAACAATGACATTGTGACGCAGGGATCAAGATTCTTGGTATCTACTATAGATTGATGATACAGTTTGCTACAATTTACTACCCAATATTTTTTTTTTATAAAATTATCCGTTTAAGAACTAGAACGCTTTGTAAGTAAAGTGCTAGTCAGTGTATCATTAACAGTTTGGACGTCCTTCACGGACCTGGCTCACCGAAGCTTGTTGAAGAAAGCGAGGGTTCACTGTCATCATCTGAAGAAGCGACTTCTGTAATATTTGGTTCATTAATATATGTCTCAATTTCTTCAGATGATGGCTCCAAAATTTCATCAATTATTTCTTCTTCATCGTCGCGGCCCTCCAGTTGTGGGTAAATGTTATCGCAGGTGCCGTTACAGTTCGTGCAAATTATAGAGCATTTGAGTCTAGCCTTTCTACATCTCCAAGCTCCTCGACATCCTTTTGTACATTTACATGAAATATGTTTCAGCGCTCATCTAGAGCTGGAACCTGTAGTGTGGTAATAGGAATTAGCCTGTTTTTGCTTTTCTTCCAACCCCCTCCTTCAGCATTTTGTCACTTCCACACCATTTTTGGATCTGATAATATGTTTGGAATGAGTGCTGTTGTGCTGCTGCCTCAGTTTGTGACAACAATATAATGTTACATTTAGTTTAAATGGTGATTTTATAAAACACTGCTAACTGTCCTTGTTTAATGAAATTATTATCTTATTATTATCTATCAGCTTCCTTTGCACCTATACATTAAAACGCATACCCGCATTTATTTCGTCTCTTCAGAAGACTATTACGAATAGTTTTGTGGTATAATACCAGCTTTTATTGCTGTAAATCGTGATTAATCCGGCTAGATCATTGGCTTGTAACTGAATAAACTATGCAGGGTTCTCGTTCGGAAATGGACAGTTTTATAAAAAAATATGTAAGGTAGTAAATCATAGCAAAGTGTATCTAGTTTAATTTATTATTTAACTTTTTTGTCATACAGTGTACCAAAAATAAAATAATTTGAAAAAATCTATTTTTGTCATCATATTTTTAATATGGCGGCATCAGCAGGAAAAATTTGAGGTGGCAAAGTGAAAATTTGAAAAAAGCGCCCCAAAATCTATACAAATACCAAATTTCAAAACTTCCAGAAAACTTTCCTGGTAAACCCCTTTTTAACTACGTAGGTAATTGCTGCACTAATATTAGAATCAAATTTTCTAGGGGCATGACATATTATGCCTCTAAAACGCTGATTGTTTCAATTTTAGCGTTGCTACCATGGTACAATTTTGTATCATCTTTTCTTTTCTATTATCATTCCCTGCTACTGGTTCTTGATTCTCACGGTTTTGGGCTGTCAAAAAATGTCATTTCAAATTTTGAATGGATGACAAACAGCTGAATTTAATATTGGAAATGTCGATTTTAATAATTATGATAACAAGGCAAATCTGTACTAGGGTTCCTTTATTAGGAGAGTTGTTGCAATCAACTGTCATCATTAAATTTCAATTGGTTTTGCATAAAAGTAGTGTTTCTGGTGTAAAGAAAAAACCATGTGGGATGTGGCCTCATAGGCTTGCAAGTACATTTTTGAGAAAGTAATCGAAGCAGTATGAAAATTTGACACTAGTAGAACGACATTGTCATTTTAAATTCAAAATAATTCAAGAAGATGATAAAATATGCACAAAAACTTGCAAGCATCAGTTGCAGCTCACCAAAGAGTGCCTTTTGTAAAACTAATATGTGGTTCAAGGTTCAGTGCACAAAACGTTCCACAAAGTTATTATTATAAGAAATGGTAATGCAGAGGTCTTACAGAATAAATGAAGACTAAACTCAATAAAGTATAACAACTGCGGGATGATATAACTCATAATATACGGTAGATACCTGATACCTAAATAGTCACTCTAAGTAACTACATATACCTTTATATACTTAGTAAGATAATATTATATTTTAGATTACAAAATTAACTCATATTTCCTAGTGCACAGCCACCAATAACGATTTTGGATGATATATAAAAAGCAGAACATCCCTTTGCGGCAATTTACAGAAGCCCTAATGGTGAACAAATTATTGGAATTGGACAGATATAAATTAAAAGCGGAGCGGAGGCTACATAGAAGAGTTTCGCTTTGCCATTGTTCGGATATATTTTCTAAATTAAAAACAAGCTGAAAGAATGATTGCATTTCCTGTGTATTCTCTTGAAATAACTTATCGAAGATACTTACCAAATTATGAAATAAAATTGGATTACCTACCTAAATTTATTTATTATTTATTTATTTATTGCCCAACAGAAAAATCCATTTACAGGACAACATACAAAGATAAATATAAAGGGAACATAGCACCACAGAAAAAATAAAGAAAACTGATTATAAAGTAAGCACAGCTCAATCAATATAATCAACATAGTATAGGGAGCCCCACGCAGTGTATCTACCCTGTACAGTACAATTATCAGCGGACTAATACTAATACTACCCAACACATAACGTGAAATTATGAAAAGCACTCAATGGCACACCTCAAAAAGGAAGGCTTGGAGCAATCAAACAGATCACATTCATCAGGCAACATATTATGGAGACTGGATGTAAAATAAATTGGCGACTTAAACATTATATTAGTACGAGCATAGGGAACGTAAAATGTAGATGTTAGCCGTGAATTAGGTCTTGGTACTCGTATGTTTAGTCTAGAAAGAAAAAAAGGAGAATCTATATTGTTTCGGATACAGTTATATAAAAAGGAAACACCAGAAACGGATCGGCGAACTATCAATGAACACATATTAAATTCATTAAGAAGTGCCTGATGGTCATATCCACGAGGAGGGTACATGCCGTGAGTTTTATAATAAAGAAATTTAAGAAATTTTCTTTGAACATACTCTAATTGCTTTTCATGGGTTTCATAAATTGGATGCCAAATAACAGAACAATATTCCAGTTTGGAACGGACGAGTGAAAAGAACAGAGCCTTCAAAGCCGCAATATTTGTGAAGCCTCGACAGTGTCTCAACAAAAAACCCAAAGTTTTGTAGGCAGACATCGAAATATTATTGAAATGCTCATTGAACGACATGACACTATCAAAGCGGACCCCAAGATCATCAACACTGTCCTTAGAAGCAAGACTTGTGTTACCTAATTTGTAATCAAATGTTATATTTGACTCTTTTCGAGAGTACCTAACCACACTGCACTTGGCAGGGTTTAAATCCAGGTGATTAACGACACACCAAGCATCCAATTCACAAAGCTGCTTCTGGAGAAATAAGCAGTTCTCTAAGGATTGTATTGAACAATAGATTTTTAAGTCGTCCGCGAACAAAAGTTTACCACATTTGAGATTATCAGTAATATCATTGATAAATAGAAGGAATAACAGAGGCCCCAGATTGGAACCCTGAGGAACTCCAGAAGTGGCAATATATTTGTTAGAATTAAAGCCATTGTAACATACGGACTGAGGGCGGTTCTTCAGGTAAGACTCAAAAAATGAAACGAGGCTAACACTAAAACCAGCCAGCGAGAGTTTGTACAATAAAGTGGGATGATCGATCCTGTCAAACGCCCTCGAGAAGTCCGTATACACCACATCAACCTGCTCCCTGTCATCGAGCCTCTCACAAATGAACTGGGAGATTTCAACGAGATTGGTGGTCGTTGAGCTATTTTTCATGAAACCGTGCTGCGAAACTGATAGTTGGTTTCTGAGCTCCGGATAGATGCGGTTATACACGCACATCTCAAACACCTTCGCAAAGTTAGGTAAGATGGAAATCGGCCTATAATTAGATACATCAGAAATAATCCCCTTTTTATGAACAGGACACACCCGAGCAAGTTTCCAGCAATCAGGGAACGTTGATGTTTTAATTGAGAGATTAAATAAAAAAGTTAATGGCTCAGCAAGAAGTGGAGAACAATCTTTAACAATAAAACTAGGAATTAAGTCATGACCAGACACAAGTTTATTTTTAAGTTTGGATATTGCCTGTTTTACATCTGCAAGTGAAAACATTGATATATTGATAGTATCAGTCAATTGATTAGAGAGGGTCTGACTGACAGCACAAGAATGGAATGGTAACTGGTAGGTGCTAGCAAAGTATGAAGCAAAAGCATTCACAATTGTATCCGGATCAGTCAACTCGCCCCGGTGTGACGTCAATCTGCCTGGAATTCTTGTAGATCCTTTTTTATTATGAACAAATGACCACAGCTTTTTAGGATCAGTGACAATAGAGTATTCAACACTATTCACATATAAGTTATAAGCTTCATGGATAAGATTCTTTAACACTGCTCTGAGTCTTTTATAGTCATTAAAGGTGGAGTTGCTTTTAGATGTTCTGAATTTACGCCAGTAATGCTCTTTAAGTTTAATCATGTAACGAATTTCACCAGTATACCAACTCGGAAACCTACGACTTAATTTATTTCGGTATGTAGGAACATATCTGTCAAATATGGTATATAATAAGCCATAGAAACAATGGCAAGCCTCATTAACATCTGAAAAATTATGAAGAATGCTCCAATCAATCTCCGAGAGTGCCATGTACAGTGCTGGATATTGAGCCTTCCTAAAGTTATACATCTTTTGCTCATTGGAAACATCAAAGCGAACATTGGATGGTGAGGCAACATAAATTGGGAATCAGGAGCCTTTGGCACTTAGAAAATACTTCTTTTGCTTAATTTCACACACCAAAACTTTGCTTTTGCACTCGACGCGCGTTTCGCTACCCATGTTATTAGCATAATCAGGAGATGATTAAGATTAAGTCTAATGATGATGAAGTCTAATGATTAGACTTAATCATCTCCTGATGATGATAAAACATGGTTAGCGAAACTCGCCTGCAAAAATAAAGTTTTCGTGTGTGGAATTAGGGCAAAGAAGTATTACCTACACATACCTAGTTTATTTTACCATTTTATTTCATGTGGGCATAAGCAAAAGTCATGATTTAAAATAGTAAAAAAAAAACAACGATATATTAGACTTTTGATGAAGGCGCCGGTATTCATTTTAATCTGTAAAACTTGAATACCCTATATTCTTTCCCACACACCTCCACCCATGATCATTTTTTGATATATCGTGATGCCAGCTGATGACTTTGACTATCTTTATAACCTAAAATATGCTCTTGATTTACGTTGGTACAGAAACAATCCAAACATTTCTTCCCTAAAGGATGGAAGATATATATCTTATTCGCAAATTACATTTATGTAACTTACGAATAAGATATATATCTTTTGTCCTTTAGGGAAGAAATGTTTGGATTGTTTCTGTAGCAACGTAAATCAAGAGCATATTTCAGGTAATAAAGATAGTCAAAGTCATCAGCTGGCAACATGATATTTCAAAAACTGAACATGGCTGGAGGTGTGGGAAGGGAATGGTGGGTATTCAAGTTTTAGATATTAAAATTAATACCCGCGCCTTCACCAAAAGACTAAAATATTGATTAAAACAACAACCACTTACGATGATTTATTTGCCTGTGCAGGTAACAAATAAAATAAATGCTAAAATAAACCTCTTAGGTGATCACAAGTTTTATTTCATAATTTGGTAAGTATAACTTTGGTCAATTCTTTCAGGAGGAAGAAGGATACATAAAAATTGCATTTAGCAGCAGCGCATTATTTCAATAATTTATAAGAGCTCTTCTTTAATTTAGAAAATATAACCGAACAATGGCAAAGTCAAAGTCTTCTATATACCTCCACTCTGGTTTTAATCTGTCCCATTCCAATAATTTTTTCACCGTTAACTGGTCTGCGTAAATTTCTGTAAAAATAATATTATCTACAGGGTGTCCGGAAATTACGTGCATATACGGAAGGGGGTAATTCTTTGGCCCATTTTAAGAAAAAAACTTCATACGAACATATGTCGTAAACGTCCTAATTTTTGAGATGCAGGGCGTTGAAGTTCATTTTTTTAAATTGAATTTTGGCTACATCTCCCGAAATAATCAAGCTGCTGAACTGAAATTTGGCACTGGTATGTTTTTGGGGATGGAGAATAAGCTGAAAATGTCAATTTCACCGTATCTCACAGAGGGCGCCACTTGCGCTGTTTTTTGATCACGCTTTTACGCGTAACTTTTTTGAGGTTATCTTTTTGGTCCTGCAGGTCCATCATTTTAGTGCATCTTTTTATTCTGCAAGAAAAAGGTACTCTTGTTTCATAACGATTAAATCAACCGTTTACGTTTAAATTGGCAAAATGTGCCCCAAAACACCTGTTGACTCCAATATTCGAAACATAAAATTTTCAACGACCGCCTTCAAATGCTACAGATCAACTGTACCTTCAAAATGAAGAAAAAAATCCCTATGAACAATGCACTAAAAATTATTCGCTTTCAAAATGGAAAGGATTGAATTTGACAAAATTTGAACACCCTATTTCAAGAAAACCAATGGTGTTTTGACCAATATCCATTTAGCATTTTTTTCTTCATTTTAAATGTACAGTTGATCCGTAACATTTGAAAGTAGTAGGTGAAAATTTTATTTTTCGAATCTTGAAGTCAACAGGTGTTTCGGGGCACGTTTTGGCAATTTCAACGCAAACGGTTGATTTAATCGTTATGAAACAAGAGTACCTTTTTCTTGCAGAATGAAAATATGCACTAAAATGATGGACCTGCAGGACCAAAAAGATAACCTCAAAAAAGTTACGCGTAAAAGCGTGATCAAAAAACAGCGCAAGTGGCGCCCTCTGTGAGATACGGTGAAATTGACATTTTCAGCTTATTCTCCATCCCCAAAAACATAGCAGTGCCAAATTTCAGTTCAGCAGCTTGATTATTTCGGGAGATGTAGCCAAAATTCAATTTCAAAAAATGAACTTCAACTCCCTGTATCTCAAAAGTTAGGACGTTTACGACATACGTTCATATGAAGTTTTTTCTTAAAATGGGCCAAAGAATTACCCCCTTCCCTATGTGCACGTAATTTCCGGACACCCTGTATATAAGTATATAAGTATGTAGTTACTTATTTTGGTTATGTACCTACCTTATATGAATATCATTCCCGCAAATGTTACTTTATTGATTTAGTCTCTTCATTGCCATTTTCTATAACACTAATTTTGCGGAACATTTTGTGACACTGGAATCATTTTAAACAATCATTCTCAGAGTTACTTTTTTTCCTAAATGCGCACTGCACCACATACTAGTTTTGCAATAGGCACTCTTTGGTGAGCTGCAATGGATACAAGTATTATAATGCAAAGATTTTCTTGAATAATTATTATTTTGTTGTTAAAATGACAATGTCGTTCTAGTGTCAAATTTTCATACTGCTTTGATTACTCTCTCAAAAATGTACTTGCAAGCCTATGAGGCCACATCCCACATGGTTTTTTATTTACACCACAATCACTACTTTTATGCAAAACCAATTGAAATTTGATGATGATAGTTGATTGCAACAACTCTCCTAATAAAGGAACCCTAATCTGGACATACTCTCATTGATCCAAAATGTGGTGGAAGCACAGAAAATCGTAGTATATTTTCTGTGGTGGAATATTTAAATATTGTTACAACTTGTTTGCCCAATAAAATATTGTATGGTGGTACCTTAATGAAAAATTGGGCCCCACTATATGAAATTACTGAATATGTTCTCAATTTTTAATCATACAAATTTCCTAACTTCAACCTAGTGAAAAAGACCCCTTCTATCCATTTTTTTCAGCCGAAGACATTCCAGTATTCCCTGTGCAAGAAAATTACTTAAATGCTGTGAAACAAAGGGTAAATTTAGCTAGAGAATTGGACAAGTTGCAACTGCATGTGAAGAAAGCAAATTCTGAAACTGGATGGTTGAACAAAGCTGCCGAAGATATGGACATCATCGTTGATGATATGTATCCTTTTTAAAATATGTCAAGGACAAAATAAGAAAGAGCGATAGTACACAAGAATGTATTTCTTTAATTTACTTTATTTACACATACACAATTTAATATTTTCTTAACAGTGTCTGTAGATCAAAAAAGTATAATACAGAAGAAGCCCAGTCCAGCAAAAGACTTGCAGACATAAAAAGGAAACAGCTGGCATCTCTTTTGGTAAAACCCATTTTCCCCAGAGGTTTCAGTGGTAAATACCCAATGATGTCAGAGCAATTTGATGTTGGCGAGATTCAGGGAGAACCAAAAAAGGAAGCTGCCATAGATGTAATGAAGAATGCAATGGAATCGTATGCGAAAGAAAAGAAGAAATCGGTGCCACTGTATAAACCAAGGAATAAAAATGAAAGTTTGAAGCGTGGGTTAGTCGGCAAATTTAATAATAAAAATGCATTTAACAAGGATAAAAAGCCTCAAAAGCAAAAGTTCAGGAGTAAGCCCAGAAAACACACTAAAGCTAAGTAATTTAAGTTCGATCGTGATGTACGTATTTTTTTCTTTGTAAACTTTTTATTCCTGTATGTAGATATTTTAATAAACTAATAAAAACTATTGTCTTGCTTCTTTTTAGTGTTGAATGATATTTATAAATTATTATAGACTACGTTTATCTCGTGACAACTCGATCGGATTGAAATGGATCCGATTGAGTTATGTCCAAATCCTTATTCAATGGTTACGTCAAATCTTTTATAACTCTACGTTTACATCATCAGTATTGAATCCTACGGTTTTCAATCCTCTCTAGGGACATTAACTTATTATACTTATTGCACAAAAGGTTGGTGCCCATTCTGACCAACTTCTGTTTGGAAATAGCGGCTTGACTTGAAATTTTAAATATATGATTGAATTTCAATCTGTAGGGTTTACGCCGTCTGTTTGAGTCCGATCCAGTGAATTCAAACCTCTCTCAATCGGATCGAACGCGTCGAGATAAACGTAGTCATAGTTAGATATGTGTCAGCGACATGGCGACATGGAAATCTTCAATATCAGTGAATTTTAAAGTGAGCATGGTATGTCTGGGTGTTCTCAATAAATATATCAAAGCTGGTTTAATGTTAAAAACACCATTGAATCTTTTATAAAATAAAAACTTGCAAATGTGTCTGTTTCTAACAACGAATTTAATATCCAAAATAAAATGCTTGTTTGTCCCTTTAATTTGGTTTACATGGCATATTTCCATATAATTTCTTGAGAAAAGCTAGTCTAAAAACAAGCAAGAGTATTTTGGTACCTTTTGATTTGAAATAAAGTCCATGGGGTGCATATGATTTTCTTCCTGTGAGCGAAAACGGACGTGAAAACAATATTTTCATACACAGCCTAAAAAACAACAAATTTTCCTGTGATCATTTTGTGCAAATGAATAGACCAAGATATGAGGCAAAACTGAACATATTTTATTTTTTGAAAAAAGGTATTGTTTCTGGCATGTCCACTCGGAGCCATCTATATCTATACTAGTCTATACCAATATTATAAAGAGAAAAGATTTGTATTTTTGTTTGTAATTATTACTAAATGCAAAAACTACTTTCATTAATAGTATGCTACATTATCACTGAGTAACATAGGCTATATAGTTAATCGAGGTAAATTAGGGATATAAATAAATGATTACCCGTGTGAAGCCGAGACAGGCCGCTAGTATTAAATAAATTCACTTTTTGGGATAAAAATATGTTAGATATTAAGTCGAAGCATGATCTAGCATGATGGTGCAGCCGTTTTCGAGAAGACCATGAGCAAACATTTTGTGTTTAATTCTCTTAATATTGCGATGGAGCAGTTAAGAGAAAAGTAAGAAAATACACCTGCCTTCAGAAAAATCGTCATTGTCCTGTTCCCAGAGCAGTCTACCCGCACCAACACCTTACAGTAACTGGACCAAAATAAAAACCATTGCGTTCTGTGTGGACACTCCTTGTTAGCATCTATAGCGAACACAGCGTAGCGCTCAGTGTCCATTGTTCTCCCAATTCCAACGATCTAGGTAACTTTACTCCCGATTATGTATGTCAAATGTTTGAGGTGCCTTGTTAGTTTGGTTGCTAGGTACAAAAAGAATTGATAACTCTTATGCAGCAAGAATTAAAAAAATATTTGTAGCAACATGAATCCCGCGTGAATTTTAATATACAATACAAATATACAATACAACATGAATCCCGCGTGAATTTTAATATACAATACAAATATACAATACAAACCAACTTTTCCTCAATAGAGAGAAAACTGAAGTAATGTCTTTTTGCTTATTGGATTTTTCACAGCGCAATGATAATCGTAAAGTGAAGTTCCTTGGTGTTTACCTGGACCCGAATCTGTCCTGGAAAACGCATTTAAACAATCTCTCCCTAAGGTTACGTAAATCCGTCTACGCTCTGCGCAGAATAAGATCAACAATAAACAAAGAGGCTGCAATTACGGCATACTATGGTTTATTTCATTCTTGTCTCAAGTATGGTATACTGGCTTGGCGAAACGCATCGCACTCTCAACTACACAGAATATTTTTAATTCAGAAATCCGCTGTGCGTGCTATAAAAAAACGAAGGGTGGCTTTCTCCTAGTGGTCCGATCTTCAAAGAACTGGGTATTCAAACACTATTTGCAATGATAATCTTAGAAAATCTAATGTATGTACGAAGTAATATCGGCAACTTTCAGACCCGCGAATCCCAGCACTCTCTGAATACCCGAGGAAAGACTAATCTCATACAACCTAGAACGAGAATATATAAATCCAGAAAGTTGGGCATCCATCTTTACAATGCATTACCAAGAGCGATTAGATCGTTACCACTAAAACAATTTAGGCGAACTTTGCAACGGGCTTTGGTTGATTTGTGTCCGAGCAGTATTGCGGAGTTTCAGGCTCACGTGGGGGAAGTTCATGCTCTTACAATGTGACTCTCTTTTTTAAACCCATATTGTATTTTATCTGTATAGTTTTAGTTAAAAAGTTGTATATGTGTATCTGTAATTACCTTTCATGCATCATGAATGCTCAATGATTTTTTTTTCAGATGAATGTGACTCTTTTTAATGTTTGTTTTTATATATTATGTGTTTGTATGTGCCTGTATTGGTTTCTGTTTGTACATGCAACTATATATATTTTTTGACTTGTCCAAAAACTGTGTTATTTCATGGATTGAAATAAATCTATCTATCTATATTACGCAACGATCGGTTTATAAAGTACTTTTAATTAGAAATATGAATTGTGCGAAAGAAGCATTAAAAATATCGATATTGCCCCAGTGTCAAATAAGACTGGCCTATTAAAATAAAAAATTCACAGTTATTTGGTGCAATATTAAAGCTGGACCGACACTATATTAAAGATCCGAGCATGATGTCATAAAAAAATGTTGATTTATTATAGGTTATAGATGTGTATTCTGTGGTTATAGGTATGTCGATTTCTGACATTTAGAATGTCCCATTTTAAATATCTGGCTTTATTACGATATTCGTTCTTTTTACGGTAGCGAATTGTCTTTGCAATCAGTTTTTTGCTATTTTGTCATATCACAGTTTTTATAGGTAGATTTGTTTGTGATAACTTGAAATTTCCAAGCACATGAAGAAAATCGTATGCACAGACCATTATGTGAATTGCAGAAGAATAATCACTATTTTGGAATTACGGGATGAGCTGTTACCAGTTGAAGAAGCGGGTATTGTAGATATTATATTTTGTAGCATATGCAAGAATGGAAATAGAAAAATTTGCAAACCAACTGCCTCCAACGAAATTATTTCAAACTGTTCATAAGTATAACATTAATTTGTACTATTGGTTCGGCTAGATTAAAAAATATATCTTGAGAAATGTTGCTTTCTGTATAATTCCTTATTTTAACTACCTTGTTAAAAAATGTCCATAAACTAGGCAACAACAGAAATACGTACTATGTACTGCACAAAACAGACATTTACGTTGACAGCTGTAGATATTGACATATATCTTAAGTGAGCTGTAAGTAATTATTTTTGTCCAATTACGATACTTATGAATATACTAAGTTCGCACTTCTGATTTTTACATTTGCTCAATTGGCTTTCGTCGAATATACTTCTCCCTTTTTGGTTTAGGGTTCTCGCTTTCACTGGCCTTGGTAATGGTGGCTGGAGTGTCGCTGATGAGGAGCATACCTCGGAACCAGCAACTGGTTCAACCAAGAGTTTAACAAATTAGGTACTGCCCCTTTTTAAACGTCTTACCGCAGGAGTATAGAAAATCACCTTCTAGAAAGTGGTTGGAACAAACTATATTTTTTGACATCTTTGTAATTTTTTTACATTAATGGCAACCGCTAACCACGATTTTTGATGGCATCACGTGAAAACTGTAGCGGGTGGTAAGACAAAGATGGAGAAAAACGACGTTTTAACTGCTATATGACCAGAAAAAACGTATCACAGAGACGGTTCTCGGCATATTGGGGATTTATTTTACACTTTTCGTTGAATTGAGAACCATCTTAAATTATTAATCCAGAGAAAATACAATAATTATCCTTTATATAGAGTGATTCAGTTTTATTTTGGATGACTGCCCCTCACCAGCCCCGAGAAGATTGTTTTTGGTCGGATTCTCGCCGTTTTTTGACAGGACGTTCAATATACCCTCTGTATCATGGACCCATGGTGAAAACAATTTTCTGGCAAAAAACTACCCCTCACCCAAGATCTGTAATCTCTCTCTTGTTGAGAGAGAGCATTCTGGATAACGTTATGGGAATGCTGGCAATAATCGTCGGCAAGGGGAACATACGAGGGAATGCCACGAGACAATTGTTTTTGGTGAAATTCTCGCAATTTTTGAGAAGACGTTCATTATACTCTCTGTTTCACGAATCCGTAGTGAAAACAATTTTCTGGCAAAAAAACTACCCTTCGGCACCCCGAGAGAATTGCTTTTGGACCGATTCTCTCAGTTTTTTCAGAATACGTTCATCATACTCTCTGTATCAAGAAAACGTAGCGAAAACAATTTTCTGGCAAAAAAACTACCCTTCACCACCCCCGAGAGAATTGTTTTTGGGTCTATTCTCATCGTTTTTTGAGAGGAGGTTCATTATACCCCCTGTTTCACGAATCCGTAGTTGACAAATATTTTCTGGCCAAAACTACCCCTCACCACCCCCGAGAGAATAGTTTTTGGTTTGATTATCGCCATTTTTTGAGAGGACTTTCTTTATAATACCCCTTGTTTCATGAATATGTATAGTTGAAAAAATTAACCTAACAACAATTAACCTTTAAGAAAAAAAATGATAACATTGTTCTTTGCCCGACTGGTCCCGATTTTATCAAGGCCGGTTTCATGGTTGATAGAATTGATTTTAGTCCAATTATCATATTTTTTATTCAATTACAATTATTACATCTTGCACCCCTATATGGGTTTTTAAAATATACTCTACAGGAGGTCCCATAACTTTTTTTCTATTGCAATTATTTTGTTTATTATTCGAAAAAAAATAAGGAATCCATGTATGGAGTTACCGATTATATTCATGGTGTTACCTATAAGTTAGGCCGAAGAAACCAATTTTCCATAAATAAAAATTTGATTGAATATTAACAGGAGTGTATTATTGTATTTCGTGTTACTTGTTACTTATTGTTAAATGTTTTTTTACTAAAAAAAATTACGTGCCATTTGTTTAAGTGTGGTTTTAATAAAACGTTATTTTATCTTTTTTTTTAATTTCCGACGTTACCCCTGTGCTCTCCACTGGCAAAAGAAGACAAACAATTTTTATGTTAAAAGATTAGTTTGTATTACATTAAAAACTTTCACCAAGTTTCAACGTCACCTTAGTTTGCGTCAAGCCAAAGCCGTTTAGGACCTATGTTTATAATAAACTTTTGTCTTAAAATTGAATAATGAATAATACAATCAAATTGGGTCACATACTTAATTAACACCCTTATCTTTTCCTTTTTATCGAAAACAGTTAATTTTTTTCGAAAAATCTCATGAGATGACTTTCGTATAGTTTTAATTGCTAAATCATAAATAAAAACCACTTTAATAGGTACATTACAAAATTGCTAGCTTCGTAGTTATTTTCTTATCGTTTTCATGCAACAAAGCATTGACATAAAATAAAGTGATTTTTATTTTTTCTCGAAAACGAAGCAAGACACGAAAAAAATTCAAGAGACGAAAAAGTTGTACTCTTAGTCTCTTAATGTGTATGTATGTGTATGTATAATGTCTCTTAAACTGTATTTTGTAACTGAATGTACTATTTCGAGTTTATTTTAATACACATATTAAACTGTCCCTGTGTCCTTTATACACCCTTAGGCCCACACTAAAAGTAAATAACTTGTGGCTCACCCCTTACAATACTGCTTGCCAACTACCACCATAAAAGGGATGAGGTTACCACAAGATTTTTGACGTAGGGCTTATTGTGAAGGCGATAGTCTACGATAAGGGATCAAATAATAGATCAGCTTTAAGACAGCTAGGTATAAATAAAGATAGACAGACACTTTATGATCTTCAAAAATAAGAAAATCCATGTAATTTACGACTCATTGCATGCAATAAAAACATTCCGAAATAATTTCATACATAACAAGTTTGTTTTCAAAGGTAAAATTGAGGAATTTAAAGACATTGTAGAGATATATAACATTGACCAAGCCAGTACAACAGACAGAAGTTTGATATAGTTAATAGATGCACATATAAATCCAGAAGATTTTCAAAAAATGCACTGTGGGCTTGCATTACAAGTTTTTAGCCATTTAGTAGCTGCGTCGATGAGAACTTGAGTTGATACAGGAGAGTTGAGGTCAGCTACTGGTGGCGATACGGCAGAATTCATTGATTTCATGAATAACTTATTTGGCACTTTAAATAACAAGCAATCTTTACTCATGTGCTCTGTCTGACAACAATATTTTAGTTAAGAACACCATCTCGAATGCAACAAAGGCAACAAACGACCACCATGTATCGAGTGGATGATAATAACTTTGAATTAAATTAAAATTTATTTGAGGAACAAAAACAAGCCGGTTTTCCTTATCTACTAACCAACAGACTCAATCAAGATTGACAAGTTTGTATCAAACTTATTGCATTGTATTTATGTGGTGAGTTGTAATTATTAGATTGTATGGTTTTGTGTAAATGTCAACTTATTCAAATAAATACAACATATTATTAAAAAAAAATTGGAAATCTTTTTTCGGTTGTCAGACAGAGAGGAGGATTTAACTTAAATCCGACCATCAGAAACTTAAGATCTTCTCTGAGAATTATCATAAAAACAAATTTGCTTAAAAGCACAAACAGTTCATACTGTGAAAATGACTACAGTGTCCGTACTACATAATTTTTCAGCTCAAAACCCGCAAACTAATCGAGATAGTCAGGTAACTTCTTCCGAAATCCAGTTTGCATCGGATGTTAGTTTCAGTGGTTCTGAAGAAAGTTTGCAAAAAATTGTCACGCAGTGATAATTCAAGATTGCTCAAACACATATTTTGCGGGACATTCTGCCAAAAAATGCATCGATTGTTTTAAGTGAACTGAATGCCAGAAAAAAATGACAGTAGACACTATTACAGACAATTTCTTATATTGCACCGTAGGTACAGGATCATTCAAACTCGGCGTCTCAGGCCGGTAGCGGGCAAATGAAAAGAGTAAAAAAAAATCTGCATGTGGGATCTTAAATGTGACCAATTGTAGACCAAACTAAGATCAAAATAAAAAAAAATGACAACAGCGCCAGGCGTCGAGACGCCCGGTATAATTTTTTTCTAACGAACACACTTTTTTTTATTGCTCACGTGAATACCTCCATTTTTTCTCTACAACTTTTATCTAAGGCGTTTTGTCAGTTTTTGTCCGCTTAAGAAGTTACAGGAAATTAAAGGGGCTAATTATTGACTCTTTAAACTCTGAGTAGGCCATGACAATTTGTTTGGACTTGTCAGTTTTGCATTACAATTACAGCACTAGCAAAAATCAGTGTAAAAAGTAGTGTTTTGTAATGGCCACACACAATGATAAAGTAAATATGCTACTTAGTTATGGAGAGGCCCAGAAAAATGCTGGAAGAGCTGCAAATATTTATCGACAAAGGTATCCTGAATCACGCGTTGCATTGGTTATTGATTTTTCTGGTGCATTCTCAAAATAATTTAATACTAATGCTATATTTTCATCACTTTTGGCCCTTCTTAAATGCATCTTTATTATTTCTTAGATTTTGCTCTAGTCGCAAAAACATTTTATAGCTAGGTGCATACCAGTCAGGATACCTCTCGGGTTACCTTTGTCGATAAATATTTGCAGCTCTTCTAGCATTTTTCTGGGCTTCTTCATAAATAAGTAGCATATTTACTTTATCGTCGTGTGTGGCCATTGCAAAACACTACTCTTTACACTGATTTATGCTATAGCTGTAATTGTAATGCCAAATTGACAAGTTCAAACAAATTGTCATGGCCTACTCAGAGTTTAGAGTCAATTAGCCCCTTTAATTTTCTGGATATTTTTCCCTGTAACTTCTTAAGCGGACAAAAACTGACAAAACGCCTTAGATAAAAGTTGTAGAGAAAAAATGGAGGTATCCACGTGTGCAATAAAAAAAAGTATGTTCGTTAGAAAAAAATTATACCGGGCGTCGCGACGCCTGGCGCCGTTTGTTGTTTTTTAAAATTTTAATCTTAATTTGGTCTACGATTGGTCCCATTTAAGATCCCACATGCAGATTTTCTTTTACTCTTTTCTTTGCCCGCTACCGTCCTGGGACGCCGAGTTTGAATGACCCTGTACCCTATAATAGAAAACTTCTACATTATCTGGGATAAAATATGTTTTAGTTGTCTAATTTTTTTTCTCCTTATTTATTTTAATATGTATGTAGTAGGTTACAACAAAACTAATAGCAATTTTATCTTTAAATATTGTATGAACTATGTACTATAAATAAATTACATGTTTAAAAAAACTTCTAATTACTTATAGTTCATCTATCTATCTATCTGGAAAAGGGGTGGCTATTACTTATAGTGTTATACAGGGTTAGTAAAAAGTATGGAAACTCGCTTATAATTCCTGAAATATTCGTTATTGTAAAAACGTTTGAAGGCAATTTTTAGATATATTTTTGCCATAAATTGGCAACATTCATTTTTCCTGCCATTGCAATTTCATTGTTATGGGAACCAACTTTGTTTTTTTAATAGCATTAGTAAAACAGTTAGAGTAATGAACATCCTCTAAAAAAACTGAGGAATTCGGACCAAAAACAATTCTCTCAAGGGTGGATTGTGGTAGTTTTTACCCAAAAAAATTTCAACCACAGATTCGTGCATCTGGGATCATTAGGAACATCCTTGATAAAAACAGCAAGAATGGGACGAAAACAATCAAGTTCTCTGTTTTTATTTAAAGGGGTAACTTTAGCCCAGCAGTTTTTGTTAACTACGGATTGGTGAAATAGGAGGGACAATAAACGCCCTCTCAAAAAAAAAAAAAACGGCGAGAATCGGACCAAAAACAATTCTCTCGGGGATTATGTGGGGTAGTTTCTGTGTTTCTGTCACTGAAAAATTTTCAAATGCAGATTCGTTCATCTGGGTTCATTTGGGACCACTTAAAAACAATGTATGTCTTCACACCGGTGAGATTTTCAATTTTTTGATTCTTAGCATAAAAATGCAAACAAACAATATTTTTATTTTTTCGAAAAATTAATTTCTCAGCCTTAACTTTTCGGGAACATCCTGTATGTTAATTCTGAAGCCAGGATTCGTATTCCTCGAATAAAACTGCATCTGCATCATCTTGGTTTTTAGTTGTTAAAATCTCAAATTGGTTTAGTACGGACCTGCTTTAAAAACGCGTGATAGTTCCACAGCTGTTAGAAAATTTGTAACCGGCCGGTTCATTTCAATTGATATAGATAGTCTTTGCAATCGAATTCAGCTAGCGACGATTAGATGGGGCGTGCGGGCGGGTGCAGAGAATCGCCCCGACCTTCTACGGGTCTAGAGATGGGATTGTCTTTGTATCCGCCACAAAACAGAAAAATGTAATGTGTTCTATACTTATACTACAACTAGCCAGCATGACCTTCATTTCAAACCGAAACGTACCAAAATACTCTTACTTGCTATTTAATCGTTTTCCTTAAGAAAATGTATGGAAATATGCCATGTAAACTTTTCAAATTAAAGAAACATAAAACATAACAAACAAGCCTTTTATTTAATTGTGATTAGTAAATTCGTAAATTCAACTACTAAACTGTATAATACTAAAATATTTTATAATTAATTATTTTTTAAATGCATATTTAATATTTATGACTTCATAATTAGAGTGCTAATTCCCCCGATGCATCTACAGAAAGAAAATCTACATTATTCATATTATCATTTTATTTCTGAACTACAGTATAACATGTAAAACTTTAACAATTCTGTAACTATCTCTAAAAACTTTCAGTCAAAGAACTTTTTTGTACATATGTATAACACATCGTATAACAATTTAAAAAATCTGTATAATATATTTAAATGAACATAGCACTTAAAATTAATGGATATTCTAAATCTACCTTCGTACTACTTACAAGTTACAATACTGCATATTTTTATAAGTGATAATAATTAATAATATAGTAATGAGTAATGTCATTTTGTGTTAATAAAAGAGGGAGATGAAAACCTACATCAGCATGTAATTTGCAATCCTATGAATACAATATAGGAAAAGTGAAGGGTTAGAGTATTTGGTCCAGCAAGAAGGGATGAAGCAAAATGATTACTATTTGATATAATATATATAATTACAATTATTACAAATTACTTATTTGGGTATACCTTACTAACAAACATACATTCAGGATTTTTCTTATAATTTACCTTACAATGAACTTCTTGGTTTAGAAGTCGGTAACAATACTAATATTTTTATTTATCATTTACTTTTTACAAAAAGGAACTACAAGGTGTGAAGTTTTTAATATTTTAATACACATTGTATACTTTCTTAAGCATATTATATGTCCTTATATGGATGAAGTTGAAGTATACATTTATATTTGTTTAGGAATTGTAGCAGATATGAAGTGGTAGCAGATATGAAAATTTAACATAAAAATATCGTCAAGCTATCGCCTGGAAATGTAAAAGGATGGCTCGACCCCTACCATGTGTCCAAGACCCGTAAAGTAAGAAGGTTACCCACTAACGTAGAGAGAGAGAGCAAACGCTGACATCACAGGAATGCTGTCAGATGATGTGATTGGTGTTCCCTCGTGTGTTCCCCTTGCCGACGATTATTGCCAGCATTTCCATGACGTCATCCAGAACGCTCTCTCTCAACAAGAGGCAACCTTCTTACTTTACAGATCTTGCCATTTGTCAGTATTGTTACAACATAAACCCCCTATGTTTATGCTTCCACAGGTTACTATGTTTTTCTTTTAGCAAAAGCTCGATACTTGAACATTTAAATTACAAACACAAATTATTGTTGAGCATATTAGCATTTGGTACCTAATAACACAAACAAGATATTCACATTTTTACGAGCATGACACTATAACCTATGACAAGATAAGCTCACACACATATGTATATAATGTTCGGATGTTTCGAATATATGAGCACAGAATAAATAGCTTTGCAACAGAAGTCTCCTTATGGACATGTGTCAGAAATAAGCGAGTCTCCATTTCAATTTACAGAAAGACAGACAGTATTTTAAGCATAAATTTGGTTCGAATGCAATCTCTTCGCTATGTAGATTAACGTACAATCAAATAAAATGCATATTACTGATGTATTCAGAAGATATTTCGCTAAAAAGCGAGTCTCCTTTTGACACATGTCGCTAAGGAATTGTCTGTATTACTCGTTAGTCTGTGATATGAGCCATTGGGTGACAAAAATCATTCGAATGTTTAGTTGTAATTCCATTCAAAGTCGGTTTTTGTGGATTTTGAGATCAAAACCTAATTTTTAATATAGTTTGTTGTGTGTTTGTGGTCTGTTCACTTACTCTACTATACTTTACTCACCTATCATATCGACCATCAATTGACCCTGCACATCCACAACGCCTAGAAAAAGGAACAAGTACGTCGATCTAGAGGTTCGGCAATTTTTCTCAGCTTAAATATATCGCGCAAAGCGATGTGAAGTTTGATAATCGTAATACATTTTGTCACGCAGTGATGACATGCACGAGCCAGTTCAAAATTCGTTCCTCAAGTGATCATATCTTTAGAGTTATAGCATCATGTGACAATTGTGGAATGTAGGACTTGATTGGACGAGTTATTGCATATTTTTGTTATCTTAGTAGGTGTCGACCAATTTATTTGCTATGTAAACTTACTTTGATTTCCATCCGGTATTTGATGTCGCAAGTTCAACTCAATAGAAATATATTTCTAAATTGACTCCTTTTAAATGTACCTACTATTTATTTTTTTAGAAAATCGTCAGATTTATTAATAACATGATAAATGAAAATATAAAAGGGACAGTATGTTTATAAATGGAATTTTATTTTTAAATTAGTAAATATTCTATCTACATAGAATAAAAATGATGAAAAAAGTACGTTCCAAGTTCTAAAGTTCTGCTAACCACCACAAAAAGACAAAAGGCAATAATTTATAAGTAATAGAATGAAACTAAATTATGAAGTGCCAGTACAATAAATATTGAATACATATATGATATATTATAGTAGATGTAAATTTTGCAATAAATATCCCTATTTACATATATTTTAGTTTTGCTTATAATAGGATAAAAGCAACATTCATTGACTACATGTATTTCCATGCAACTGGAATATCTCAGTACATAATTTAATAACTATTTTGTTCAATGTTCTATACAATGGACTTTAAGCAGCCAAATTTGCCTATGTAATACATTCATTACATTATAAAATTGATCCAAGGCATTAACTTTTAACAATTCAGATATAGTAAGTTTTCATACAGCAAATCCCCATATAACAAATTCTTACATTCAATGGACTACAGTGGATATCGGTTATGAACTCTCATATTATAATAAATATCAATTAAATAATAGCTATTTATATATCCAATTAGAAATAGTGTGATTTTGTGTTGCAATATCACATACAATTGCGCAAAATCATATTTTATAATGTGTAGGTATGCATAAGCGAATGACGGTGTCACAACAGCAACTTACTGAAATGTGTTTATTAGTTAAAAAATAACTTCAAAAAAAGATGCTCATTCATTTTACAATTAGCCCAATAACTATTCGTTATTTTATACAATGACTGAAATTATTATTAGTCAAAATTAAAAAACGACAGCTACCTCTGATATAATTTCACAATCTGACAAGTCATTTAGAAAAAGACAGACTTTAAATTCAACTGCGAAATATCCACTGTAAGGTGAAAGGCACTAAAAATAAAATTATTTTTTTCTGCCGGTTATATACTTTCGCTTATAGCACAGAAAACCTAGCTACGCCACAGGAGCCATGTCAAATGTAATATTTTAAGAGTGCACTAAAGGAGGCCAGCTTCAAAATGCGGGCTTCTTTCCATGTGCACAGGCACACATTTGATTGCAGTTACTGATACCCCATAAAGAGATGGTGCAGTAATCAGACCAACTGTAGATTCCAACATGCAAATGCTGTTACCTTATTGCCGGATTGTGCATCTTCTCCCTATTGATGCAAATCAAATGCTCAATCGTTAAATCCATTCCACACCATATGCAACTCTGAAACTACAAAGCTAATTGCTAAGGTTCTAGGTTTAAGAAAATTATGTGACCACTCGACGCCAGGCCGTTTGACAAAAGAGCATCGGCAATAGCACCTGCAATATCAGCAGCTGCCGGTTTTATGATTCCGCATCCAAGCACTGTCTATTATCGAGAAGCCAAAAACAAAATGTGTTCGGCATACAGTTATTTTATCTAACCCATGTTGATCAGACTTTTGTCGATGTAGGCTATATTTTCTGTGGTTATACTGAACTGCTTGTATAGTGGAGTTGTGGGGGTTTGTTATAAATTACAAATGAACATTACACATTACTCTATCGTACTTTTTAGGCTGATGGTATATCTAATGAGGAAGCTTACTCCAAGGCAATTTCTGAAGTCTTCTGTTTTCGGTTGACAGCTCTTATTGTCAGTTTGACGTCACATTGGGCAATGATATAATATCAATAATTTCTTTACATAGGCCAAGTTCTGATTGAAGCGTTATACTTTAGCTCTCTTATCAAAACCTGTTCATGGTCATCATTGCCCAAACAATACAATTTTTGGTTCCTCGCAATAAGAATTGGAGGGTAAATTTTGAACATTATGTGATTTAATTTGTAAAAGCACATAGGTACACAATTGCACTTAAATTACCTTTCCGTGACATAGATGTAAATAAGGTTAGTTCTATAATTATTTAAATAAATAATTACCCCCTCTAGCAATGAACTTTTTGATGGCTAAAATAACCAATTGTAAAATGCGGTATTTTTTATCTTGATTGTAAAGGGGTATTCACATAAGAATTTACCCCCTTAATTTTGTTATTTTTCACGCTAGCAAAAAATGGTAAACACAAGAGTGTTAGGAAATTTTCCTGAGAGTCAAAAGCCGCGTACAGACCGAGTTCGAGAACCGTTCTAGACCAGTTCGCGACAGGTACGCAAACTTGGTGTAGACGCGGGTTCGCGAGCAGTTCGAGAACTCTTTAAAGTTCGCGAACAGCTCGCGGAAAGTTCGCTAGATAGGCGGTAAATTAATGAGATCATTTTATAAATTAGCATTCCAAGAGTGGCAATTCAATTGAATATTTTTTGTGTGAAATAGAGTGGACTGACGAGAAAATAATCGAATTGATCGGCCAAAATTAATTGCATCGGAACTTGTGGAATCCAAAAAATTCCAATTACTTATAAAAAACAAAATGCTAAAAAATATCTCCTCATAGGCTTTTTCAAAAAAAACACCACAAATAGTCAGAGCATCTTCTTCATCGTCTGTATTCATTATTTCCAGAATTATTTTTGCAACTCGATAGCGAACCAATGCCGAACTCCAAAAAATGACAATACGAAACAAGCCGAACACAATAAAATTTTGGTCTGGACACCTTGTTCGCAAACTGCTCCCGAACAGTTCGGTAGCAATTCTCGAGCATCAATTTTGGTTTGTACGCGGCTTAATGGGACTATCAGGGGTGACGTTATACAGGGTATTGTCAACACACTAATGAAACTTAGATTTCTTTAAACAGAACACCCTATATATATTTACATTTTTGAAATATACTCATTAGGGTTAAAATGAATTTTATACCATTATATTTTACTGTTTTTGAAATATAGTGTTTTCAATATTTACAGTAAATTGATTTAACTTGAATTTGTGGATCTTCTGATCTTCCGTGACATAGCTGTAAATAAGTTAATTATCTACCCCATCAATCAATGAAATTTTTGTTGGCTAAAATAATAAATTAAGCGTATTTTCGCGAGCAAAAACCCCACAAAATCTTGTCCCGGCTGGAGTGCATTTTTTTCAATTGATATCCTTTACCTGATATGCCACTAAACGTTTTATCAGAGGAGAGGCAACCATAGACATATAAAAAAACAATCATCAAGTTAACACCAACTTCACCTTGTAGAGCAGATTTTGGCTCATTTTTGTTGGTTGAAGATTGTTTTGTAGTAGTGTGTAAGATTAAGATCTCGTAGATGGAGAATGGAATTAAATTATGTACTTTCGGCCCTTCGGCATTTATCACTTTGAATAAATACGAGTTTAACACAGCTTTCCGTTTTCATGATATAAAAAATTTACATGACCAAACTTAAATCAAACAAAACCTGCCTAAACTCTGTAAGGTTTTGCTTGCGAAAATATGACTGTTGTAACATTCCGTATTTTTTTATCTTAAAATGTACATACAGGGGTATGGATATAAGATTTCAGATTTCACCCCTTTAATTTTGCCATAGCAGAAAGGGTAAATACAAAAATTGTAGAAAATTTTCTTAAAACGAACACCCTATATATTTTTACAATTTTATATATCACTGTACAAAATTCACGAAATTCTCTCAAACTCCGTTGAGCATTCCATAACAAAAATATATCTTTAAGAAAGATTTATAAACTTAATGTTATCTTAGCCCAAATGTCAGTACTTTGACAGCCCAAAGCGTAAAGAGTTTGGGTCTGTCACAAGTTTATGCCCTATGACACTTTATATGAGTAACCTATTCTACCAGTTGTATTGTATTTTGAATAAAAAAATAACTGTATATGTAAGAGAGACAAAATTCATCTTTGAACAATTTGATTTATCCAAATCAGAACTGGCCTTATAAGAAATTTGTAAAAGACTTGTGAACTTTTTCGATAATAATTATATAGAATGCACCAGAAAGATCAGGAAACTTTAGGGCAGTTCATATTTTTCTTCAAAATGCCATTTTACAATATGTTTTCTCTCGATGGCAACTACAGGGTTATTCAAAAACAAATGCCACCCGCAGCACAGCGGTATTCTACTCCAAAAATAAATTGACCCGTGTTTTTTCTTTTTGCTCAAAGCTCTATATTAAGGGCCCCACGGGCCATTAAGAGGGGCCCTAAAATTTCGTTTTTTTGCTATATCTTTTAAACGGCTTATGTTCTAGTGCAATCGCCAGAGGGCGCCACTTGTGCCAACCAGTTTCATTTATTATGCTCAGAACTTTTTTGCCCACAGTTAACTTGTAAATTAATTTGAACCACTTTGTAAAAAATTCCATTCTCTACAAAAAATGATTCTACTGTTTTTTTCATAAATTTTACCGTTTCGGAGATAACGCCCAAAATTCAGCCATCATGCTCGTACCTTGTACCCACGCATATTAAACATTAGTGGCATAATGATCTAGTTACCTTTGGAAACAATCACACTTAAGAGGACTTGTTAAGTATTTGACATTTAGTTTCAAGCAAATGCTAAGAATTTGAAAGTCTTTGAGCATTTGCTGTAGTTATGTCAATATTAGGTATTTGTATCATTATTTTATTAGGGAAACTTAACTAAATGTATTAAATTACAACAAAACTGTATTTGAATTTTAGAAAACATTGTCAAAAGGTAAATGGGATTGTTTCATTGTTTGTTTCAAAAAATAATTAGATCATTATGCCACTAATGTTTAATATACTCAAATTATTTTAAGAAGTCCTTACTGGGACTGTCAATTGGTAATTTCGATATCCTAAGTTGGCATCAATGCAGCAAAAAATGCAACCGGCTCATAAGTTCAGGTCAGTAACGAGCCCATTTGCACTAATAACACGAAAAGTAACACGAACAAGAACAACACAGATGACGGTAAAACTCACGAAACGTAGAAACCCGCGAATATTTTCATAACCGAATATTTGTACCAGTTTGAACGATCTGGAAAACCTTCACTGTCACTTTGACACACCGAGCTACAATTGTCTGAGTCCGCCCATAGACGTTGCCAAAAGCAGCTGATTATTAAAAAATACCAAAATGAAAAGTGTTTCCATGACGTTTGAAATTATGATTAAAATGAGTTGTAGTAATAGTTATTTTTATTTATAGCGGTATAATGGTGATTGCAATAGGGTTTTTATTTTATTATGCTCTTTTTTCGTTTCACTTGGGTAACTTTTCACATCATATATCAATGGGTGACGTCATTAACTGGTTGAGACACATATACCAATGTTATACCCATGGTTAACAGAAAATTCCTAGGGATTTTGTGGAGAATGTCATCTGACAAAATCGGGACTTCTTACAGTAATCGGGGTATATGAGTGGGTTCGTGGTACAGGGTGGCCCATTATCCAAGCGGAAAAAGTGTGCTACGTGGAGATAGGTTAACATAAAATCGTCATTCAAAAAATGAGGTTGTAGTAAAAATTAAGGGGAATTCGAGGGTGTACCCTAATTTTGTATAGGGGGGTCGGTAAAAAAATTATCGCGAAAAAACATTTTTTGCAAAATAAAAAAATATTTTTTTACCTACACATCCATTAGAGAACCTTTAAGTAGTATTCCCGAATATACAGTTTTTTAATATAACTTCCGGTTATAGCGGAAATGAAAGTGGTTTTCTCTATTTTACAACTTAAACATTTCTCTTAACCATCACAGGATTCCTTTTTTAATTCTGAATCCAACGATATATAATTTGACCTATTTATCTCCAACCGTTTCCGAGATATTTATCAGAGAAGCTTCATCAAACTAGATACATGGTCTCATGGTCGGTGTCTGATGTTCGATCTGAGTAGGCCAAACAATAAAACCAAATTTATGACAAATCAAGTCAGCCATGATAATACAACTGACAAGCGAGTAGGCTGAATGTTAAAGTGGCTATAGCCATTCAACTGCATTCAACTTAATTAAACATCTCGTGGAAATTATGAAACATTTATTATTTTTACTACTGTCATATTTATTGTAACAACAACAATATGATTAGTTATTAAAAATTAGTTAGAAGTTCATTTACATTAAATGTTCAAAATGGTTTCCATTATTATTTACACATAACTTAAGTCTTTTTAAGAAATTTTTTCGGACATTTTCAAGGATTAAGGGACGTTTGTTTAAACTATCAATTTCTAATTTTACTCGTCTTTTAATCTCCTCAACATTTTCGGGGCGGTTCTTATAAACTTTATTTTTTAAATGCCCCCACAAGAAAAAATCAAAGGGGGTTAAATCTGGACTACGTGGCGGCCACCTTATCGTTCCATGTTTACCAATCCAATTTTCAAACGAATTGTTCAAAAATTTCGTTATGGGCCCACAGTTATGGAAGGAAGCGCCATCTTGCTGCCATATTAATTGTCTTTCTTGGAGTTGGTTAAGAAAAATTAATGGCAACTGGTCAAAGTATTGTTCCAATTCGTTCCGGATTAAATGTAGGTATTTCCTACCTGTCATACTTCCTGAATAAAATAGAGGGGCCATTATAAAATTTTCCACAATTCCGCACCAAACACCCACGGAATTTCTGCTGGATTTCACAACTTCACGAAATGCCCGTGGATTGTCAACAGACCAAAATATACTATTTTTCCGGTTGTATATTCCCGCCGTTGAAAATGTAGCTTCATCGGACCAAATAATTTGTTTAAAAAATCCAGCTCCACCTCTTGCAAGGCTTTAAATTTGCTTAATTTCATTACCCTTTGTATTGTAGACCGGGGAATTTGTAAGTCTCTCGCTGCATCTCTCTGAGATTTTTCGTTATTTCTTCTGAAATAATTTAAAATTCGTTCTCTCTCGTCCTCACTAATTCTAAACCCTTTTTTTCTCTTGCTAATGACACTTCCTGTCAATCTGAATCTTCGATACAGCTTACATATAAATGAAGCACTCGGAACATTTCTATTTGGATATTTACGAGAATACTCCCTCAAAGTTTCTGCTTATCTTTTATCATTTTTGATGAAGATCTCTAAAATGTCACAGCATTCTTCTTTCCTAAACATTTTTTAAACTGCAACTACTAACAGCTTCAGCAACAAAATTTTAGACTAATCTGACACGTAAATAGAAATATTGACTTGACAGCCTACTCGATTGTCAGTTTTATTATCATGGCTGACTTGATTTGTCATAAATTTGGTTTTATTGTTTGGCCTACTCAGATCGAACATCAGACACCGACCATGAGACCATGAATCTAGTTTGATGGAGCTTCTCTGATAAATATCTCGGAAACGGTTGGAGATAAATAGGTCAAATTATATATCGTTGGATTCAGAATTAAAAAAGGAATCCTGTGATGGTTAATAGAAATGTGTAAGTTGTAAAATAGAGAAAACCACTTTCATTTCCGCTATAACAGGAAGTTATATTAAAAAACTTAATATTCGGGAATACTACTTAAAGGTTCTCTAATGGATGTGTAGGTAAAATTTTTTTTTTATTTTGCAAAAAATGTTTTTTCGCGATAACTGTTTTACCGACCCCCGTATACAAAATTAGGGTACACCCTCGAATTCCCCTTAATTTTTACTACAATCTCATTTTTTGAATGACGATTTTATGTTAACGTGTCTCCACGTAGCACACTTTTTCCGCTTGGATGGGCCACCCTGTACGTGCATGTTGGCTGAATTTTGCGCGTTATCTCCGAAACGGAAAAATTTATGAAAAAAAAAAACAGTAGAATCATTTTATGTAGAGAATGGAATTTTTTACAAAGTAGTTAAATTAATTTACAAGTTAACTGTGCGCAAAAAAGTTCTGAGCATAATAAATGAAACTGGTTAGCACAAGTGGCGCCCACTGGCGGTTGCGGATCCTGCACTATAACATAATTATGTGACATAATTATCCTATAAACGTGTGTAAAAGGTCATTAAAATCGATCAAGCCGTTTAAAAGATATAGCGAAAAACGAAATTTTAATATAGAGCTTTGAACAAAAAAAACAGGGGTCACTTTATTTTTGGAATAGAATACCGCTGTGTTACGGGTGGCATTTGTTTTTGATTAACCCTGTATATCAGAGACAGAATATTGAATTAGTTATTTTTTTCCCTGGTTCTCGCAAAACAGTTACTGCACCATCTCTACAAGTATAACAAAACTACATTTGCCTTACCTGGACTAATAGTATTAGTACAGGTTACTAGAAATGTTAGGTGGTGTCGGTGTAGACGCGGAACAAAATAAATTGAAAACATGGCATCTTGCTTGCGTGGACATGGAAAAGAGTCCAGATATGGCTATCATGAAATTTAAACTTCTCTAATTTAAAATTTCAAGATGTTCTGCATACAAAATCGTGTCTTAAAATTGAAAGGACAACTATGCCATCAAAAAATAACACAAAATATTATCTTGACAACACTATCTTCCAAAAAGTTCCAAAATTTTTCTGGTGTATCAATATTAAAAATTTAGGTAGGAAAATTATAGTGGTGCTATATATATATCTATATTTAGTTTAATTATATTTCTGGATATTCAATTTCGAAAGTATATATTAGAAAGTTGTATTCAAAGTATACTTTTTATTTACCTATTTAATAGATAATATTTGGGGACCAGTTATAACATCATTGATTCTAAAATAGGTCAATAAAGCATTATAAAAATGTCCCATGCAATAGATGACACATATATAATTAGATATTTTGCCATAAATTATATTAGTATGACCCATTTATAATGATATGTTGTACCTACTTATATTAATTTCTACTTCATGCAACCAAAAATGAATTGTCAACCACAATATAATATTAGACTATAGTGGAAGTGTAACGGGCTCTTATACTATTTTATATTATAGTTGCACTTGATGTTACTTGCATGTAGAATATGTATGACCAACTTGGAATTCTAAATTAGGTAAATAAAAGGATTGATAAAATTTGTCTAATATACAGGTTGAATCTGTTTTTTGTAACAGGACTTTAACATCAGTATGGGTTCACAAGCACTTCATTATCAAGATAAGGGGCCTTAAAATTTCAAACAAAATATTGAATATTTTATTTCTTATGTCTTCCAATCAACTAAAGGTATTGGAATGAATTTCAATATGAAATGTGTACAGGTAGATAAAAATTAGAACTCGATACACTCTTAAATACAAAATTTAATTCGCTTTTTTAATTAATTGATCATTGGCAAGGAAAAATGTAAAAATTAACATAAATTATTTTTGCAAAAAATGTGGTGTAAAGTAAAAATTGCAGGCACCCACAACTCTCTAACTCTAATTAGAAAAGTACAAAGAATAACAAGAATTGTAATTTAAGTCTCAACATTTTAACACTCTGTATCTTGAAAATTAAGCGTTTGTGGATCCATAACAGATTTCACTATGGACCAGTACGCGGCTCCGGTTATAATGAATAATGTCATGACGTAGCCCTTCGTGACGTCATTAAACTTTGATCATTGAGTATAAAAGTCTTCTATGCATCAAGATGCATTTTCTGATGTACCAACATTTTTCTTACTTTTACCAGTTGCGTCTGTATGGGTTTTGAATTGAACATTATTAATGAAAGATATGTTACGCCGCTGCTTTTTCTTAATGTAAAAATTATTTTCGAAATCCCCATTCCTTTCTGAGCAAATGAGCAAATTTTACCACCCTGTATCTCAAAAGTTAAGAAGTTTTTTTCTCAAAATGAAAATGAACCCAAGAATAACCCCCTTAAGTATTAGCATGTTATTAAGAAACACCGTGTATCAATTATGAAATTTTCATTTTAAAATGCCATTTTGTATCCATGTTAAAGCTCTGTTACAAAAAACTGACTCACCCTGTGTTCTTAGAGCAATGCTTAAGAATACAAGCAGAGAACAAAGCCTCCCCATTTTATGATTGCAAATATGAGGACTTTTTTAACCAAAATAAACAGATTTCAACAAAAATGTGTTTAGTAATAAGCATTTTAAGCGATTTAAATTATTCTTCGTCTTTAAAATGAGAAGTTTTACATTATACTCATCCAGTATTATATTGTAATTTGAAGTATACAAAGTTCATCCATCACTATTATTTTCTATTGATGTTTATCATTTTCATTTTTTTCTTGGGTTGATAAAAGCCACCTCTCTGATGTGAAAGGAAGAACGTCAAATTGACCCCAACAACAAAAATGTTAAGTCTATCGATTCACCCATTGCTTTAATGCTTCTTCAAATTCGATGGTCTCCCTATTTCGGGCGTCTTGGTGCTCTGAAATTTCATTGCTGGGCTCGCTGTTTTGAATAAGTGTCGGCTCAGGATTTGGGTTGTTGTGTCCATGTCTTGGTGGGGGCTGGTCCAGTAAATGGGATATTTTAATCGTTATACAGATCGGTCCAAAAGTTAGTTACCTTCTTCAACTTTTGACAGGTTTGAAATATTTCTTTGTAATTTTGGGGCATATCAGGTACATTTGTGAGCAGAAATGAAAAGTTTGACATTCCAAAATGGAAATGCCGAAAAATTGAAAGTAGTTATATCATTTAATAGGAACCCCAATATTTATTGTTTTTATCAAAAATAATATACAGTGTATTCCATCTTAAGAGTGATGAATACCCTAGTAAAATTTTTGTTTTTGAGGTATTTGAAAGTTTGTTCTTTCGTGACGATGGGGCCCTCTGGGAGCATTTCACATCTCAATTAAGTTTATACCCTTACAGATGTTTGTTATAGTATATAACTTCACGGTCCTGTGAAATATAATTACATTTTGTTAAGTCGATACTGGATATGAACTATTAATCAAGTTCTAGTAGATAATTCAGATGTAATGTCATATTTATTAAAAAATTAATACAAAATACAAAAAAATATTTAATACAAGAAATCCATTCTACAAAACCTTCTTGCAGCCTTAAACATTTCTCAATTATTTTTCTGTTGTTTGAGTAGTCGTATAACAATAATTTTCCAGATAAGTGGAAGAAATAGGTCCACTTCTTAGATCTCCCGACTTGACGCCCCTAGGTTTTTATTTGTGGAGCACAATAAAAAATAAAGTTTAAGAAGATTTAGGCTTGGTAATCAGATTAGCCAAGAGGAATTGCAAAGGGTAACCATAAACAACAGGAACATAATTTAAAGTTTACGGTTACAAGGAGGTTTGGTAGAAAGGATTTTTTGTATTAAATATTTTTTCATATCTTGTGTTAATTTTGTAAATATTACATTATTTAATACATCTACTAGAATTTGATTAATTAACGGTTAGTATTGATTATCGACTTAAGAAAAGTAATTATTTCACAGGACAGTGATGTTATATAACAATCTAAACAAATTTAACAAAGAATAATTGACACCCATACATTTCACATTTCCTCGGTCAACTATAATACTTTAGTAAAAATGTTAAAACGTCATATTTCTAAAACTGGCTCTGTTCTAAAAACTTTATCGCTGAATATTTTTTCATGAAAATTTGTAGGTACGTAACCATTTTAAGGGTGCTAAATAAGATGACAAAAAATCGCTAATAATATTTTTGATATTTTATGGGTATACATGTTTAAGAGACTTCTGGGATGTGAAATGTTTCGAGAGAGCATCTTCCCAGCTCCCATCATGAACAAAAAAGAAGCACTGGAATATCACAAAAACAAAAACTTTACGATTTTACGGATGTTCACATTTAAGTTCCTCAGGTAATTTTAAGATACAAAGTTCATATAAACATGGGCCCGCAAGACCTTCATTTTTGGGATACAGGGTGTTAAAGATTTATTTTGTTTTTTTTTCCGAATAATTTTTGAATTAATGTCGATATTTGGACGAAAATTGGATAAAAAAAAACAAGCACCAATTTTCATCCAAATATCGACATTAGTTATTTAGAAAAAACGAAAATAAAAATACTTTTTATCTTAAAAATACCTGACGAATCGTCCTTTGAAATGTCAGACACATATTAAAAAATACACTGGTTATAGTATATTTCCTAACAAGTGCGGAAAGTGCCACTTTTCCGCACGCGATTGCGGTTGGCTGAACGATGCATAGCGGAGTTCAGCCAAGAAATCGAGTGTGGAAAAGACACTTTCCGCAAGAGTTAGGAACACTATTTTTTCTACAAGCGTGCGGAAAAGCAAAGAAATTAAAAGTACACTCTTCCTCACACATTTCAGTTTAGAAAGTGTCACTTTTCCGCACTAGTGCGAAAAGTAATGCGGAAAAGTATTTGTAGAAAAATAATTTTAATAATATAAAAACATGGACATTGTTAAGATGAAGATCTAACCATGTATTCCAGACCAACAGAACTCACAAAGTTAAATATTTATTTATCTCTTGAACTATTTATGACCTACCTGTGGGGGACCAAAAGGCCCTTGATTAGGGTAAAATCCGGCATTCACATTGGCATGGTTTTGCCCAAATGGCCCACCACTGCCTTGTGCCTTGAACGGTTGATTGTTGGGGCCCGGGGGAGGGGGATACATGGGCCCGGGGAAATTCGGGGGCATCTGGCTTCCCCCTTCGGGAGGACTAGTTGTTTGCCGGGCTCGCAGCTCGGCCATGAAGTTAGCCTCTTGTGCGTACCGTCGCTGTAGCTCTTGCTGCCACACTCCATCGGGTTCGTCTTCGTCGTCATCTTCAAAATCTACATGGACACAGTTTAGGTATGGAAAGCATATGTATACATTATATTGTCGGTTTACGAGAATGAGCGACAACTCAAAGAAGTTTTTGGAAAATTAATTTGACAATTTCTTATAGCAGAAATTTATTAATTACTATACCAGTTATACTTTACCATAGTTTAGCCTGGACTGAGACTATATTAAAGACCCGAGCATGACGTCATATTTCATTGTTGTTTGCAGACTAGAGTGGTGCTACTCGACGAAAAAATGGCGACTTATTATAGGTTATAGGGGGGTATTCTGGGGTTATGGGTATGTGAGTTTCTGAAATTTAAAATGTCACATATTTTAAATTTCCAGCTTTATTACCATTTACGTTCTTTTTCCAGTAACAAATTCTCTTTGCGGTAAATATTTTGCACTTTTGTCATATTAACAGAGTTTTGCTAGGTAGATTTGTTTGGGAAAACATGAAATTTCCATGCACATGAAGAAAATCGTTACATGAAATGCAGAAAAACACTCTTTTGGGATTATGGGATGATCTGTTCAACCAGTTGAAGAAGTGATAATTCTAGATATTATATTTTGAAATAGTATTTTGTAATGTTTTCAGGAATGAAAATAGTAATTTTGTTTAAAGCCCCAAAATGAACCAATGGTCCACTGTATAAAGAAGTAACTGAAAAATCTAATGCCTTTTACACTTACACTACAACTAGACCTAGACATGGACTTCATTTCAAACCAAAATGTACCATAGTACTCTTGCTTTTTACACTCGCTTTTCTCAACAAAAATGCATGGAAATATGCCATGTAAACTTGTCAAATTAAAGGGACATAACAAACAAGCATTTTATTATATTTGGGCAATTAAATACGTTGTAACAGACACATTTGCACATTTTTATATTATAAAAGCTTCTGGAACGATAGCGTTTCCAACAATAAACCACCCTGTCGATTTTTTCGTCGTGTGGAACTTGAAACAGCGCTATGCACAGGTTTTTAATATATTGTTGGTCCAGGTTTAGCTAATGGTTTTTGCAGTTTAGATGCCTTTAATAAATATCATTTTGCTTAACTATTAAAAGAGGTATAAATTGCCCTATTTTGATTTGATATTGATTTCCTTTAAGTTCAATTACACACTTTAGGTATACCCAGACTTTCACTGGGAGAATTAATGCAGTCAATGTCAAAAATGGCTAAGATAACAGTAAATCTGTCCTTGCTGGCTCAGTTATTAGAACACTTCTGTAGCACCTTGCCTCTTGGCACAGAATAAATAGCTCGCAATAGAAGCTTCCTTAACCACATGTGTCAAAGTCAAAAATGTGAGTCTCCATTTCAATTTACAAAAATAGAAAACAAAAATTTTGCTATGTAGATTAACATAAAATCGAATAAAATGTACAATGTTCTCTTTAGAAGATGTTTGTCGCTAAGGAATACTTTTCTGTGTTAGTCGATAGTCTGTGCTCTTGGCTACATCAAATTCAAATTTACGGTTACAGGAGTTGTCAACTAGCAGAATGCTTCATTCAAAGACAAAGAGAGGACTTGAACAATAACTGCTTTCAAATTTGATTGAAATTCTTATAAGATTTTTTTCTGTAGATTGTGAGTAAGCTTTTCTTACATCGATCTTAATTGAAATAATGTTGTGTTTTCTCACCAATTTTAATCAAACTGAGGTAGGTACCTCTGATTCCCTATCTAAACTGGTTTTTCATGCCGAGGATTTTCTCCTAATGAAAGAACCTTATTCTGCAAAATACTGACATATCTACAGTGTGTCTCAGAAAAGAAGGTTAACCCATTAACTGTAGGCTCTTGAAGGAAAATATGACAATTTAACCACACTCTGTACATTTTAGAGATGTCTAATTGAGATTTGATAGAAGTTATTATTATTTATTCAACCACTTAGTTCTTATCATTGTAAAAAAATGACGGGAGATATATGATCCTTTATCCTTTCAAAAATGTTTGTGAGGTACATCTATGAAGTCTGCAAGACAATTTTAAGGTGTATAAGTTAATTTCCCCCATTTTTTGTATCTTGTAAATTTATCTTAAGAACCATTATTGTTTCTGAAATAAACAGGATTTTTGAAATCGAGATATGTGACGTCACTGAGGTCTTTCAATAAAATATGAAAAACGACAATAGAAGGTAATAATAACACAGCTCAAGACAAGAAAAAGTTATTACGAAAATATGGGTTTCGTTTGTGAGTTCCAAAATCGTTCTCAAGAAATATATATTTCTTGAGAACATCCATAGTAACTTTTCCTATTTTCCATTAGGAGTACCCCAATGATGTCGCGCATACGGAAATCAGGTATCTTATTCCAAAAATCCTGTTTATCTCAAAAAATGGTTTGATACAAATTTAAAAGGTACATAAAATGAGCGAAATTACATTCTTCACCGTGAAAATGTTTCACAGACTCCATAGACGTAGACAGAAAAAGTTGGAGGATTAAAAATCATGCTTCGCTGCGATTTTTATTTAGGTATTTATGAATACAACAATAATAACTAAATAATTGAATTGCACCTAAATTGACATAAATAATAACTTACTACCAAATTTAAACTAGATATCCCTAAAATTGGCAAAAACATAACCAATAACCGGATATTGAGATTGAACCTCCTATATCTTTCAAGAAAAGCATTTTTACATAGTATACAGGGTGGCCCATTTCAAATGGAAGCACACCCGTAATTTTTTATTTTCATCCGATTTTAGCGTTTTTTTTCTGAAGATAAATATCAAGAAACTCTACTTTGGTGCAAAATTTTAGATCTTAATTTCAATTTTCAAGGCCTACTACGAATTTTTTAGTAAAAAATTACGAAAACCATTTAGCAATTTTTTAATTTAAAATCTGACACCACAGCGTTAAGCGGGCCACACACCCGTGATTTTTCATCGGTCGTCGTCGGTGATCATGACAAGCCGTCGCGATTGTTTTTCACTCCCGATGAGCCCGCAGAGCTCATGTCAAACTATCGGTTTTGTAGACTGTTCGCGATGAACAGGACATATCTTTTGACAGTGGTGGCGGCAGTTGCGGTTAAAAGCGAAAAAAAAAAGAAAAGAAAAAGGCGTTCGGTTTGGACCAAGGAATGGTTGCTAAAGAGTAAAAATATTTTCACATGTTAACCCAAGTAACATTTAAAGTTGCATAAAAAACGTGAAGACTTTGTTGCGACCAATAATAACTTGTCCATAGACGTATTGTCCTTTTTACAACTCCTTTATGACTGAATACGGATGGTTGGAAACAGGTTTTCATGACTTTTCGTAGAACTTTTATCTGACTTGATTGGATATGACTTTTATAAGTCCATTAGGTCGTGAAAATTCAAAGATACCTTAACGTCATAAAGAAGTAGCTCTAAAGTTGTGAAGATCTCTATCAATACCTTCATATTACCAATTAGTCGTAAATATGGAACGTAGTGTTATATTGTGCAGTGTTTGCTTGTAATACGAAGACATTTCATTCTGTCTCGGCCGTAAGTGGTAAAAACGAAATTATACGTTGGTGATATTTTGCAATAAAGCATCTCGGTTTTTGACGATTGTACTCAACGGAATCTATTGCGAATTTTTATTTACTGTGAAAAGTCTAAATATAGCTCGAAAATTTACAACGCGCCTTTAAAATAATGGAAATTAAAGGAAATGAAAGAAAAAATGTAAAATATGAACATGCTTTAAATTAAAATTTAAAGTGTAAATTGTTCTAACATAAAAAAATAAAGATTTGTACGGCAAAACTGACTATCGCTCCACAAAGTGTTAATGTGGTCAAATTATTTTCTTTACAACCGTCGTAAAACTATATTTCTAAAGTCGTAAAAGTTGTTGTATTCTCAATGACGGAGACCTCTTTACAACCTTATAATAACCTTTGAAAGACTATATAATGTTGACGTTAAAGTAACCATGTTATGCCTGTTATAAGACTTTTATAGAACAATTACTTTCACGATTCGAGTAAATAACATCCTAACAACTACTATAAGACCTATAGTTATTTTGTCTACCCTAAGCGACAATTTTATAACCCTAATACAACTATTTGGACTTAAGATAAATAATTATAACTTAAAATGTTACTTGGGAATTTATTAACGTGAAAATTATTTAATGTGGGGAAATTAAGGCTTGAACCTAGAGATTGGTTTAATTATTTAAAAATGAACGATCAAACGTATTCAAAGTTATTAATAGTTTTGTAGGCTTCAATAAATCCACTTAAAACTCTGTCTAGGTTTTTTATATCCATTTTTTGAATTTTAACAAACAATTAAAACAAGACGAGACGGTACTGAATTTAAACTGTCACGTTGGAAGGAAATCCCCACCCAGCTCGGTTTTATTACAATGCACGATGCACTGTCGCAAAGAAAATCAAGCACCGACTGATATCGATCGTGACACTTTACGCCACACAGACTTCGGTTTGGTCACGACGGCTTGTCATGATCACCGATGACTGACGAAAAATCCTGAGGTCTGTAGCCGCCTTTAATCAGAACACACCAAAACCCCCACATACCAAATTTGAACAAAACATATACAGGGAGTTCTATTGTACAGGGTTCCAAAGATGAGCAATATGGGAATTTTAAAGGCATCTGGCGAGTCAAGTGTGTTGTGGAATCCCCTCAAAACAGTTAAATGATCAACAGGACTACTCAAAGTGCTAGTACACAAAGATTCGATACAAAAATGTACAGGGTATTTGTCTCTGGGCCATCTCAAAATGCTGAATTTTGTGGCACACCAGCCACCTTAAATCATGTGGACTTACTGACCCTCAGGCTTCTGTATTTTTAGACTTAGGTCGTTTATAGTGTCTGAGGCGGTTTTGATATACTCGATTTTTGACCCCAAAAAATTCAATATTCTGAGATGGCACAGAGAAAGACACCCTCTATATTTTCTATTGGATCTTTACACACCAACACTTTGAGTGGTCCTGTTGACCATTCAACTGTTTTAAGGGGATTACACTTGCCAGATATCTTTAAAATTCCTATTTTGTTCAACTTTGACAACCCGCAAAAAGGCACTCCCTGTATATTTTTTGTTCAAATTTGGTAGTGGGGGTGTAGGATGTCCTGATAAACACGGAGGTGTCAGATTTTAAATAAAAAATTGCTAATGGTTTTTCATCATTTTTTACGAGAAAAAAATTCGTAATAGGCCTTGAAAATCGAGATTACCTAAGACCTGAAATTTTGACAAAAGTAGAGATTTTGTGACCTATCATTAAAAAAAAACGGCTAAAATCTAAACTAAAAGAAAATTTTACAGGAGTGCTTCCATTTAAAATGGGCCACCCTGTAGGTAATTGTGGTTAAATAACCATATTTTGAAATCACGAATCTACAGTTCATGGGTTGGCCTACTTCTCTGAGATACCCTGTATAATAGTATGTGATAATATTTTATCCAAAACACTGACACAAAACAATATGATGTGATGTTCTTCTGCGATATCCATTCACCTGTTGCCAGGTTGGTCAAGTAATAACTACAAGTTTCTTAGTACTAGCACATAAAATATCTAGGTTTTCTGTGCTGGTACAAAACCATTAGCGGGATTTATCCAATAAGAACAGTGTCACTATGCCATTTATAGGCAAGTAGAAATGACACTCTTTCAGATTAAAATATACCTTACCTTTAAGAGTTATTTTTTAGCAATACCTATAAATTATCGATTTTTGAGATGTCACACTTTTCTGGGAAATTGATGATATATTGTTTGCATTGTGAATATTCTAGAAGTAAAACTGTACACTATATGTCTATTTATGTATAAGGAATGTCAAATTTGTCATGCACTAGAATTTGAATTGGTGAAACTATTGATTTTATAAATAATATGAGGTGGGAGAATATTATTTCGACTTTGACAGTATGTTTGTTGTGACCCTAAAGTTTCTCGTTACGTACTGTGGGGTTAGTTTTTAGATATAAAAAAAATTGTAGGAAATTGCTGATTTTTCCAAAACCGGCACAGTAACTCTTCTTTATAAAAATATATTTTTTTATAAAACCCAAAGCCGCGTACAGACCGAGTTCGAGAACCGTTCTAGAGCAGTTCGCAACAGGTTCGCAAACTTAGTGTAGACGCGGGTTCGTGAGCAGTTGGAGAACCCTTTAAAGTTCGCAAGCTGCTCGCGGAAAGTTCGCTCGATAAGCAGTAAATTATTGAGATCAAAGGAATTGTTCGCGAGCACATATTGGCGGTGTGGACGTCTCGTATGATTTTATAAATTATCATTCCAAGAGTCGCAGTTCAATTGAATATTTTTTGTCAAAGTGAAGTTGGAATGACGAGAAAATAATCGAATTAATCGGCCAAAAAATGAATTGCATCCGAACTTGTGGAATCAAAAAAATTCCAATTATAAAAAACGAAATGCTAAAAAAATATCTTCTCACGGGCTTTTTCAAAAGAAAAAACATCACAAATTGTCGTCAGAGCATCTGTCGTCTCTGTATTCATATTTTCGAAATTATTTTTGCAACTCGATAGCGAACCAATGCCGAACTCCAAAAAAATGACAATATGAAACAAGCCGAACACAATAAAATTTTGGTCTGGACACCTTGTTCGCAAACTGCTCCCGAACAGTTCGGTAGCAATTCGTGAGCAGTTCTCGAGCATCGATTTTGGTTTGTACGCGGCTTAACAATTTGGGGCTAAGATGTTGGGAATGCTGTCCCCAAGAGTTTATTTAAAAACTGATTCCTTCATTCTTCACTTAGAGTGAAATTGACCCAAGATTATTACAATCAATAACTAGGCAAACAAAAAGCACAGCAAAAAGTTTGTCATAGAAAACTAATATTGGAGACCTCCTTTAAAGGAGCATCTCAAAAGAGAAACCCTCTATAGGCAAGTCTAAACCAACAATTGTATTAAGCAAACCTTCATAATTCGGATAATTGTATTAAAATAGGACCCCTGTATAATAACTAATAAGAAAATTGTTATCATTTAATGGCAAGTGTTTTTTTTTTGCTTCACCTATTATGAATGTGAATTAGTTTCCGCAAAGAAATTAATCAAAATTCAGTACATTAAAACCATTTAAAATGTTCTAAAACATCGAAAAATAAAGTTTGAGCAAAAAAAATTTGCCTGTGTTCTGTCGATCACTTTCAAATGGATTGTGATATACAGGGTGTTCCTTAGTGACATGCTAATACTTAAGGGGGTTATTCTTGGGCCCATTTTAAGAAAAAAACTTCATATGAACGTATGTCGTAAACGTCCTAACTTTTGAGATACAGGGCGTTAAAGTCAATTTTTTAAAATTGAATTTTGGCTACATCTCCCGAAAGAATCAAGCTGCTGAACTGAAATTTGGCGCTGCTATGTTTTTGGGGATGGAGAATAAGCTGAAAATGTCAATTTCACCGTATCTCACAGAGGGCGCCACTTGCGCTGTTTTTTGATCACGCTTTTACGCGTAACTTTTTTGAGGTTATCTTTTTGGTCCTGCAGGTCCATCATTTTAGTGCATCTTTTCATTCTGCAAGAAAAAGGTACTCTTGTTTCATAACGATTAAATCAACCGTTTGCTTTGAAATTGCCAAAACGTTCTCCAAAACACCTGTTGACTTCAATATTCGAAACATAAAATTTTCACCTACCACCTTCAAGTGTTACAGATCAACTGTACCATTTAAACTGAGAAAAATCCCTATGAACAATGTACCAAAAATTATTCGCTTTCAAAATGGAAAGGATTGAATTTGACAAAATTTGGACACTATTTCAAGAAAACCAATGGTGTTTTGACCAATGCCCATTTGGCATTTTTTTCAACATTTTGAATGTACAGTTGATTTGTAAAATTTGAAAGCAGTAGGTGAAAATTTTATGTTTCGAATATTGGAATCAACAGGTGTTTTAGGGCACGTTTTGGTAATTTCAACGCAAACGGTTGATTTAATCGTTATGAAACAAGAGTACCTTTTTCTTACAGAATGAAAATATGCACTAAAATGATGGACCTGCAGGACCAAAAAGATAACCTCAAAAAAGTTACGCCTAAAAGCGTGATCAAAAAACAGCGCAAGTGGCGCCCTCTGTGAGATACGGTGAAATTGACATTTTCAGCTTATTCTCCATCCCCAAAAACATAGCAGTGCCAAATTTCAGTTCAGCAGCTTGATTATTTCGGGAGATGTAGCCAAAATTCAATTTAAAAAATGAACTTTAACGCCCTGTATCTCAAAAGTTAGGAGGTTTACGACATACGTTCATATGAAGTTTTTTTCTTAAAATGGGCCCAAGGCCCAAGAATAACCCCCTTAAGTATTAGCATGTCATTAAGGAACACCCTGTATACTTTTAAATTTTGCAAACGGAACCTTATGCCTTGCTTTCGGACAAAATTCCTTCAGGAAAAGGGCTGGAGATAGGGGGATGAAAACATTTGTTGTTTGGTGGTACAGTAACTTTTAGCGAGAATAGTTGTGAGAATAGTTAGTGAAATGTGAAATGTCATTGTTTTATTGTCTATGTTTTTGGGGACAAGAAATTTGGTTTTTGAATGCTTTTGGAGCAAGATAGTGATTGAGAATGTTTGCAACAGGATAAATTTAAAAAACCGTGTCAATATGTCCTATGTGGACCACTTCTTTGAATTTTCTTCTTTACCACTGAGACTCCTTTTCGGTTATTTTCACATATGACAAATTCATTTGGTTTTGATTGGTCTACTTATGTTCTGCTATTCCCAATCTTAAGGCACAGACTAACGAGTAAGTAATACAGACAAATCTTTAGAAACGAGTCAAAAGGAGGCTCGCTTTTTAGCATAATATCTTCTGAATGCATGAATAATGTGCATTTTATTTGATTGTACATTAATCTACATAGCGAAGAGATTGCATTAGAACCAAATTTATGCTTAAAATACTGTCTGTCTTTCTGTAAATTGAAATGGAGGCTCGCTTATTTCTGACACATGTCCGTAAGGAGGCTTCTGTTGCAAAGCTATTTATTCTGTGCTTAAGGTTTTTCGTTTTTGTAAGGGTAAAAAGTCTGGTTTACCTAAATTTGCTCGAAAACTACTTAAACAAATTTACTTTGGTAGGGATATACAACAACTTATTATAATGAATTACCTCCTGTATTCTTATTACTTTCTTACTTTTTAAATAATTTTACAGACCAAAGTATTCGGAAACTGACATAAAGCTACTGTGATAAAATAATAACTGACTGCGATGAAAATATATGTATATGCACACCGTTACCATTAAAAAAGCAGTAAGTATAGCATGCATATACCGTATTGTTAGGTTTGCTTTGCAAGTCCCAGATTCAATGTACTACCCTGGTATTAGTTCTACGTAGGAGGGGGAAGTAGGGAAACAGACGGTGGGGGTGATGCGGTTGATGATTCCGATTGGCTCCTACGCTTCAAAATCCCCACTCCTAGTCCCACGCCGCCCGCCCTGCGGGCCTCTTCCCCTACTTTTACAGCCGGACTTGCAATGAAAACCTGTTTATACGGTATATTATTAGTATTATAAACACTTAGTCTGTTGCGCCGCATTTAGCCAAAAGTTAAACCGGTCAGACCAGCGAATTGATGCTTTTAATCACAAATCATTACCATTGGGAAAAGCAACACACCTGAGGTAGGTATCTAATTTTATAATTTTATTATTTTGCAATGACAATTCAACCAACGAATATGCCTTTTTTATCTTCCGATATTTACTAGAAAAACTAGTTTATGAAATGTTTTAGTTTGACTTTTGAATCATTAATACAGTGTGGATAGAAATTGTGGAATATTGCTTACATTTCTTAAAATATTCCTCATATACAAATTTAGTTTCTTGATCGTTTCGTCAATAATAAAACACAAATTTCTTGGGATTCGACCGAATAAAACAATATTTATTAAAAAACTTTTTCACTACGTACGTTTCGGCTCAGCGGCCATCCTCAGGTACAATTTTACATCGAGTAATTTGCTAAAAAAGGGTTAAGAAATGCTTAAAAGATTTTTCACTATATAAATAAAAACTTTTAAAAATTAATTTTTAAAATACTTACAAGAATTCTCATCAGTCAAAAGAAAAACATTCCAAATTAACAATGTCTAAACTATATCAGAAACATTGTAGTGTTAAATTTAACATAACTATAAGAGTATACTTTTCGCCAATTTTTACATTTAATTGGGAAAGGTTACAATTTTCACATTATATTTAAAATTTGGGTCAGGTATGTGGAACGAAAGAATTGCAAGTGGCGCAGAACGACGAGCAAGGAAGGCAAAAACAATATCCTTTTTTTCCAGAGTTATTGATTTTTTATTTCTATTCTATTTGGTATACAGGAGAAATTTTTAATTTTAATTTTTGAAAACAATAAAGCAATCATAGTAAATTTGTGATAAATGTTCAGTATCTGTTCTGTAATTCAAACTGTTATTATGTTTTTTTATATGTATCATTTCTAGTATATTACGTTTTAGAAAATCACCTTCATTGCAAATAATTTCAGTATTATCAAAGTCAAAATTATGAAATTGTTCTAGAGCATGCTTGCATAAGGCAGTTGAGTTATCATTAGTTTGGCCGATATAAGTAGATGGACAGTTTATGCAGTTAATTTTATAAATTAGTTGTGATTGGTCTTCTTTATTGACATGTGGTTTTAATGTTGTAAACAGGCTCTTAGTGTTATTAATAGGTTTATGTCCAACGTTTACGTTATATTTTTTAAACAATTTTGAAATAGATTCAGAAACACCTTGAACATACGGCATAGAGAAATATTTGGTAGTATTAGTTCTATTATTTATATCTGTGTTATATATTTTATGTATTCTTTTCTTAATTAATGGCTTGACAAAGGTTTCAGGATAATTATTTTTGGTTAGAACGTTCTTTATTTTTATTATGTTATGTGGTCTATACTTTGCGTGAGAGAGGATTATGGCCCTGTCAGTGAGACTGTTAACAACACTTTTTTTATATGTAATAGGTGTGTAAGAATTGAAATTTAAGTATCGTTCGGACGATATTTTCTTTGTGTACCAATTAGTTGTGATATCACCTTGTGAGTTATATGTAATAGTTAAGTCGAGGAAATTAATGCTATTATTATTTTCTTTTTCAATGGTGAAGCGTAAACGTTGGTGGAAATTGTGAAAGGCAGAAAAAACATTATCAACTTCATCTTTATGTAAGCATAACAAACAATCATCGACGTATCTTTTGTAAAAGTAAGGTTTGTTGTTTAATTTATTAATAACATCATTTTCTAATTCCTCCATGACAAGGTTAGCAACAGTGGACGAAATAGGAGACCCCATAGCAACTCCAAAAATTATTATTTATATATATTATATTATAAAAATCATTTTCGTATTTAAAAAAATAGAATCTAGGCATAGAGTTGCACCCTCAATAAATTCATCTAAAGTGTTGTGAAAGACTGAATGTCAACCCAATGGTCCCTAATACATTTAATCACAATAATATAACGTCAAAAGAAACCAGAATATGGTCTTTCAGAATTTTTTGATTTTTTATGAAATCATGGAAGTGCCATGAATCTCTTGTGTAATAAGAATTTTTACCTAAAATATTAGAGATGACATTGGAAAAATATTTGGAGAGGTTATAAGTAGGTGAGTTTATATTAGAAACAATAGGCCGCAAAGGTGGGCCATTCTTGTGCAATTTAGGTAAGCCATAAATGTAAGGAGAAAGTATATTTCTCTATGCCGTATGTTCAAGGTGTTTCTGAATCTATTTCAAAATTGTTTAAAAAATATAACGTAAACGTTAGACATAAACCTCCTAATAACACTAAGAGCCTGTTTACTACATTAAAACCACATGTCAATAAAGAAGACCAATCACAACTAATTTATAAAATTAACTGCATAAACTGTCCATCTACTTATATCGGCCAAACTAAGCAATATCTCAACAAAAGGTTATATAAGCATAAGTATGATATAAGAACTCACAATGATAACTCAACTGCCTTATGCAAGCATGCTCTAGAACAATTTCATAATTTTGACTTTGATAATACTGAAATTATTTGCAATGAAGGTGATTTTCTAAAACGTAATATACTAGAAATGATACATATAAAAAAACATAATAACAGTTTGAATTACAGAACAGATACTGAACATTTATCACAAATTTACTATGATCTCATTAAATAACTAAGAACTGCTTTATTGTTTTCAAAAATTAAAATTAAAAATTTCTCCTGTATACCAAATAGAATAGAAATAAAAAATCAATAACTCGGGAAAAAAAAGGATATTGTTTTTGCCTTCCTTGCTCGTCGTTCTGCGCCACTTGCAATTCTTTCGTTCCACATACCTGACCCAAATTTTAAATATAATGTGAAAATTGTAACCTTTCCCAATTAAATGTAAAAATTGGCGAAAAGTATACTCTTATAGTTATGTTAAATTCAACACTACAATATTTCTGATATAGTTTAGACATTGTTAATTTGGAATGTTTTTCTTTTGACTGATGAGAATTCTTGTAAGTATTTTAAAAATTAATTTTTAAAAGTTTTTATTTATATAGTGAAAAATCTTTTAAGCATTTCTTAAACCTTTTTTAGCAAATTACTCGATGTAAAATTGTACCTGAGGATGGCCGCTGAGCCAAAACGTACGTAGTGAAAAAGTTTTTTAATAAATATTGTTTTATTCGGTCGAATCCCAAGAAATTTGTGTTTTATTCCTCATATAAAAAACATGTGTTAATAAAAGTATTAGGGGAAATTATTTCCCGTTTACGGATATCAAGCAATCTTTTGTAGCACAAAAAATTTGGTTGCCATGGTAACCGACTTTTTTTTTTTAAATGGCACCATATACGTTTTTTGGTGAAACTTAATACATTGGAACTTTATGAATACCTACAATACAATTTTAATGGTTTCGCATACGAAAAAAATACAAAAAAATTAAGTTATCTATTATATGCTATTGACAATGTTTATCAAAATAATTATTAACCTCAAGTTAGCCATGCCAAAATCAGAACAATGCAAAACTGTCACTGGCTGTCAGTTGCTTGTAATTGTGTGCATTGTTACTGTAAACGTACTTTTTTAATCAATTTTCTGTGTACTTTAAGTACTTAGTAAGTTATAATGGCGTTTGAATTAAGTGAAACGGAAAGAATAGGTTAACATAAGTACTTAAGTACTCAGAAAATTGAGTAAAAAAGTACGATTAGTGTAACAATGTTCACCGTTACACAGCTAGTGACAGTTTCGCATTGTTCTGATTTTGGCATGGCTAACTTGATGTTAATAATTATTTTGATAAACATTGTCAATAGCATAATAGAAACTTATTTTTTTTCTTATGCGACCCCATTAAAATTGTATTGTATTGTATTCAGAAAGTTTCAATGTATTAATTTTCACCAAAAAAAGTATATTGTGCCATTTAAAAAAATTAAATCGGTTACCATGACAACCACATTTTTTTGTGCTGCGAAAGACTGCTTGATATCACTAAATGGGAAATAATTTCCCCCAACACTTTTATTGAAACATGTTTTTGATATGAGGAATATTTTAAGAAATATAAGCAATATTCCACAATTTCTATCCACACTGTATATATTAATAAAGATGCATTTGCAAAAAATCAAATGATTCCTTCGAATATCTCAAGCAATAGTCGGTCGGCAGAGGTCTACATTTCAGTCTGTAAAGTACTTCCGACCCTTTCTATGACCAGGTTTTATTTGTTCACTCACGAGCTTCAATTGGATACCCCATGTGTGTGTTGCTTTTCCCACTAGTAGTTATTTCTAATTAAGAGCATCTCTATTCAATTGTTAAAAAAATTGTCTAACTATGACAGGGAAAATCGCCAGCTAATGAAACCCTAATAGACGTAATATTATTTTTGAAATTTTTTTGTTTTTTCCCAGTTTCGGGTGTTTTCAAGGGTTTTTTTCCCCAAATAAAAGCCCATTTAGGGAATTTATTGGGAATTTAAGGTATCTATCAGGAATTTTGGGAGTGGCAATTTTTTAATTTATTTGTACTTTACTAAGTAGTGCAGTGTAGGGTGTAGGTACATTATTTCTACATATAAAGTCATATTATTATTATTATTATTATATGCTACAGGCCATATATGAAAATAGGCCGTATGTATATGGTCTAGGTCGTATCTATACTTAACAATCAAAGTAAAGTGACGGAAAAAATTAAGCTCATAAATATTTAAATTTGAATAACATCAGGCTAAATGCGGCGTGACAGACCAAATGTTTTGTACATTCCCACTACTAATCCTTAAAATTATATGCAAGGTGTCATGATAATGCTTTTTTAATGGTATGGGTTTGCATCCTGGGTTCTTCTAGACTATTAGAAAAATACCAAAATTTTAAAAGACACAGAACATTTTTTAAATGCCTTGCCATATACAAATATATTATTAAAACAAATCTAAAAAGTAAAAATTCTTTCAAAAGGAATACTGGAGGTAGCCATGGACTTCATTTCAAACCAAAAGGTACCTACCAAAATACTTTTGCCTGCTTTTTGGACCAGCTTTTTTAAAGAAAATATATGGAAATATGCCATGATAACTTGCCAAATTAAAGGGACAAAACAAGCAAGCATTTTATTTTATTTTGGATAGAGATGGGTGAAAAATGTTTTTTTTTTCATTTTGGTGGGAAAAATCCGGTTACTTCCCGGGAATATTCTGGGCAGGGTTTTTGTTTTTACATATATTATTTTGTAGCTTTTTATGTAATTAAATTCTCCCTAATAGTACACTACAACTAACACAAAATTAGGCTCAACCCAAACATAAAAAAAAAGTTCTTTCTAGCGTGAAATACTTCCATACCCTCCTCAGAGATAGTACTAAAAAGTTACACCACCACCAGCGTCGGGTTTCGGGGGGAGGGGGTGAAAAGGGCAGGGAATTCTTATTTTTCACAGTTTTGCGTGAATATCTAGTAAACTATGAGGTTTAGCGCAAACGTCATCCTATACGCATTTAAATGATATACATTAAATTCCGAACAAGAATTGTTATATACAGAATTATGGTAAAGTGAACGGTTTCCATGATATGGAGGGGTAAACATTTCTTTGTTTTTCTACTCCTATGCAAGTAACATACCTACTAAGTGACGGTTTAGGTTATAAGTAAGTCAATTGTTATGAGCACTGACACGTAATGACTGACACGTAATGACTGGCATGTAATAAAACAAATTACGTATCTGTTCTTAATTAAAACACAATTATCACGGGTGCCTTATTAGCGCGGCATCCGCGTCACCATAGCAACTAACCAGCATACTAATTGTTGCCTGTCAGATAATCAGAAGTATAGTTTATCTATTATAATAGTTTTTCTTTCGTCGAAGAAAAATTATAATACAAAACTCGAGTTGTAAGCTTATTACATACTCGTGGAATTACAGCACTCGCCGCTGCGCGGCTCGTGCGCAACTTTTCCACTTGTACGTAATAAGCTGTTTACAACTCTCGCTATGTAATATACTATTTTATTTCACGTAGTTTTTGTTGAAAAAACTTAAAATGATTACAGTATAAATTAGTAACTGAATAATGTATGTAGAATATATATAGATATATCTATGCATATATAGATACATATTACACCCATAGATTGTTATTTTT